>BSBM01001297.1:987500-1100000 GCA_027924585.1 Larix kaempferi | reverse complement strand
TCTTCACGATCAATGACATCGTCATCTAGATCATCATGATCAACAACATCGTCATATAGATCATCACGATCAACATCATGATAGAAGCATACCCTGCAACACACATGATTCAATTATAGGATGATCAATCCTTCTCACTTTAGGACATAAGTCCAAGGATGATAAAATCGTAACATGTACATTTTGAGCTAGAGGTTTGTTGTTGCAGCAACACCCCTCCCCAAAAATTTTTGTACATGTTGGGGCCCCTCCTGTATTTTTGTAGAAAGTTTGCCTGAGAAGCCATCCCAGCCGTCAGCTCTGTTTTCAACAAAAAATCTTATTTCCCTACTGAACATCTTGCCATCAATCCTTCCTTGTTTTCCCCAAAAGGCCAAAAGGAACTTAGAACTTTTCCCCAACGTTTTGGAATCCCTTAGGCTATCTCCCCGAAACTCCAAAAAGCCAAACGTCCAACCTTTCGGGAAGAGGGACTTAGATTTTCTTTGTCAAAATCGTAAACCGTAAAAAAAAAAAAGTTATGGAAACCTTCTATTTTTCTTCCCGAAACGGCGGGAGAACTTGGGAAAGACGCCCGAAAGACTTAGAAAAATTCGGAAGCTGCGGAAGCCTTTGGGCAATGTCTCCCGAAATGGCGGGACTCATTCGCCTTAGGGGCCCGAAAAGGAGTTGGATTTTTTGGTCGAAAATCTGCGGAAACCTTCAGGCAACGCCTCCCGAAACGGTGGAGCCCTTCACTTAAGCCTTCCGCAACCGCGGAAAGGTTTCGATTTTCCTCCCGAAATGGCGGGACTCATTCGCCTTACTCTCCCGAAAGAAGACTTAGAACATTTTGACCGGTCGCGGAGAGATTGGAGTTTTCATTTCGAAACGGCGGGAACAGTCCGTGAAACCCTTCCGAAACTCGGAAAAGAACTTAGAGAACTTTTTGTTTCTTACCCTCCCGAAACGGCGGGGGAATTCAGCGAAACCGCCCGAAACGGCGGAAGCCACCGTGATATCTCTCCGAAAAGAAACTCAGATTTTGGCCATAAGGTGCAGAAACCATTGGTGAAACCTTGCCGAAACGGTTCAAGTCTGTCTCCCGAAACGGCGGAATCCATTCGCATAAGCTTGCCGAAATAACACGAAGAAATTCATGAACTTCTTCTGGAATTGTGAAAGGACTTAGAATATCTTAAAAGAACTTTCCAGAACAAGCCGAGGAAGCTTCGCGGAAGCTTTCAACATTCCGTTCCGAAACAGCGGAAGCCGCTGAGGAATTGCCTCCAAAACAGCGGAATCGTTCATCATTTGCTCCCGAAAGAGCGGAAGTGTTCGCCATGTCATCCCGCAATGGCGGAAGTCGTTGGGTTAAAACCCGTGAAAATAACTCGGAGACTTTTCAAAAATCGCGGGAAGCATTCGCCAAAGCCTTCCGCAACCACGGAAGCCTTGTGCAGAAGCCTTCAGATTTTCCTTCCGAAACGGCGGAGGCCATTCTTGAAAGCTTTCCGAAGATACCGGGTGCATGCGCCATATCCTCCCAAAACCGCGAAAAGTTCACCTCGACTTGCCGAAACGCGGAAACCTTCATGTTTCCCTTCCGAAACTAGCGGGAGCCTTCACCATATCTTCCCGAAAAGCAACGAGACTTAGAAAGTTTTTGTTTGCGAAAACCTTTCGTGAATAGCTTCCGAAACGGCAGAAGCCTTGACGTTATGCATCCGCAAAGCGAGGCTCTTTTGCGGAAGGTTTCAAGTTTCCCTTCCGCGACGCGTCCCGAAACAGCGAGAACTTCCCCTCTATCCTTCCGCAACGGCGGGTGTGACTCGCAAGACAGTCCCGTGAATGGTGGTCGCACACAAATCGAGACCTTTTGACATGACCGCTACAGGCGACAAATTTAAGCCGCGTTTTAATTGCGCCACCCACCTAATTGAACGCTCGCACGTGCCAGTTCGATTTAAATAGGCGGTGGGGGTACGAGCCAACACATTGTTAATTTTTCAATTTGGACGATTGGTTGGACGCCGCGCGAACCGCTCCAGCTCGGATTGCTCAAACACGTTTCACGGCCACCTCAGTTAGCGTTTTCATCGGTGCCAGGTAGGATCTTAACTGTCAATCCATCTCCCTACACGTCATATTGTGCTATTGGGTTAGCTGTCTTTTGAAATTGATGGGCATAGGTGGGGTTTTGACGAGCAAAACGCCCGTCACGGGCGATTTTGCCCGTCAAATACGGTTGAATCAAGTTCTTCTCGTTTTTTTAGCAGAAATAGGATATACATTGGTGGGTAGATGGTTAGCATGTTCCTTTTTCCGGGCCGCATGCCTCGTTGTCTATTTGAAACACCGAAGCCCATCGACGTTGCATATCCCCGGCCGAAATATTAAGCCATAAAACCCCGGGCCTTTTCGTAAACTGTGAAACCTCTGCTCATTTCTTAGAACCGGCGCCACGGCCCCTGTTCAGAACCCGCGAGCACTCAAGCTACGCCAGCCAGACCCAAAACCAACGCCGCTCGAACCTTTCCCGTGCATGTGTCTCCGGCGCCATCACCGTCGCTCGAACCACTCCCCATGGAACACCTCGACAAGTGCCGCAAATGACATTAGTATTCGAATGCCCTCGCCTGGTCATAAATGCGGAAGGGGTTTCCTTTTCGGCACAAAGTCTGCCTACCCGAGCTTACCCGCCATTAGCCTTCCAAACCACAGCAGTGACGAAAGCTATCCTATCCTTTCCCCATAGCTAAACCGAAAGCACGTTGCTTCCGCAACGCACTTGTCTCTACGAGAGCATCCCAAACTTGCCCTTTTAAAGAATGGGGGGGTTATTTTTCATGTCCCTGCTAAGACAAAAATCATCTTAGTCCCCAGGGCGGAGCCGAAAACCAACATCGAGCGGAAAACCAATGGCTTCCGCAACATAGCCTATCTCCTCAGGAGCATTCTAGATTCATCTTTTAAGAGATTCAAATGTTACAATTTGTGTCTTATGTTAAAATAGTATTTTGCTTCCTAAATATACAGCTTCATTGACTTATCTCATTGATATTAAAACGATGTTGCTCTTTGCTAAAACCTCACATTCTGTTGCTCAAATGATGATTTTGATATGGATGTTGTCAGGGATAAGTCAAGATGCCGAAAACCGGTAAAAAGAAAGCTAAGATGACAGAAAAGAAACCTGCCCCTCCCAAAACTGAAGCTTCACTCCAAGACACGAGGTGCACCACTGGTGTCCCTCCAGAAATCAGATGGGATGACATCTATAGAATGATCAAGGACCAAGAAATCCCAGATATGTTGCTGGAGGAAGCACCAATTTATTTGAATATCAAAGCCTCAGGCATAACCAGAGCTGCCACCTGCCCTGAGCTGTTCCCCTGTGCCGAAGTGATCGGGTGGATACTTCAGCATGCCGATGCTGAAGGCAGAGTAATAAATGACAGCGGTAAAGTGGCCATTGCCTCTTTTCAACCCGCGTATCTTGCGGCAGCCTACAAGTTTCCCCGGGTCCAACAAGCTCTGACTGATGAATGGTTAAGCCAGATGAACAACATTGAGATGGCCAAGAAGCTACTGGTGGCAGGAAAACATTTGAGAAAAAAGGGGAATGATGAGTATGACGTACAGAATCTAAGAGCTCCTTATAGATTGACTGCCCTGATGCTGTGCAGAATCTTCGACATGCCCGACGGCACAGTATACAAGATTCAGGGGGTCCCTATCATTCACTATGTGGCATTTCATGGAACTGTGTTTGACTGGGCCACTATCCTGTCAGATAGTCTGGCCTCGATGATAGTTGCCACTAAGCCAGGACTAGCCGAGAAGAAAGCTGAATTCTTCATGTCTTCATATCTGATAGATTGTATTTTGGCCAAGATAGAGTTCCTTAAATTGGGTTGTACATGGGATAGGGCCACCGCCCCGGTTTATATTGCATTCAAGATGTTGTGGGCTCAGAACTACAAGCCCAGCTACAAACTAATCTGTGAGGGGTTCATCATGCCCCTATACGAGAAAATGTTCAAGGAGGAACCAAATTGCCTGTAAGAAAATGCTTTGGAAGTCCTGGAGGATTATGGGGACTTTTACTTTTCAGAACAAGGTACCTACTTGAGAATGTTTGGAGGGACTAAGCCCCCATACATATTGCCACAGTATGCCACAGATTATGTGGTGCTCAAGGAAGAAGTAAGACAACTCTTCTTGGATGGGATTGGAGCATTGCTCCACAAGCAACACAAGGCTTCCTTTCCCCCTCTACCTTTCTGCATCGGCGCTTACAAGTTTTCAGGGGTTGCCTCGGCCAACGAATTTGTTCAAGAGTTGAAGGCCTTCCACTTCGGTGAGGTCATCTTCCACAGGAACGACAGAAAGGGTAAAGTGGCCGAGCATTGCAAGGACATCTACGCTCATTTTGAATACTCGCATTACCCCGATGCGGAGGAGGAGGCATTCAGAGGCATCAGCAACATGACTGAGCTACGGATATGTCGCCAAGGTGCCGGAGCAAGCTCTAGCTCAACCAAGGCCGAAAAGACCATCCAGCAAAAGGAGAAAGAAGCTGAGGGTTCCCGAGCTCAGGAAGAGCTCAGATTAAGAGAAGAGGCGAGGTTACAGCGGGAAGCAGAAGAAGCAGAGGAATATAGGAAAGCTGCAGCAGTAGCAGGAGCATCAGTAGATCCGGCAGCCTCTCTCCCAGTAGCCTCTTCCCCAGCAATGGCAGAAAGTCTGGCCAGTTCAATTCCCCCTTCCCAATTAGGAGCAGCATCAGCAAGGGATTCGAGGGCCTCTTCCCAGGCAGCATCAGTGACAATCAACCTAGGCGACCCTCTTCCAGTCGAAGCTCACGCACAGGAATGAAGCGAACTGAATTCAGTTAAACTACTCTCTTCAGCCAAACACGTTCCCAGCAGGGAAAGTTTTGATGTTAGCCGATTTTCTATTATGTATATTTTGAATATGTAAGGCGTAAGCCATGGGACAGCTGTCCCTAATTTTTGTCAAAATATTTTTTGTAAAGGAAGTTGCCATTTTTGGTGGTCGATTATAGTGGAAATTCCTGTAAATGACAGGTGGAGAATGCTAGGTGTCAGTCCAAAGGGCAGATTTGTAGCTATAAATAGCATCTAGGAAAGATTAGAAAGGACTTTTGGCAGGGAATGAAATTTTGGCAAACGATATGAGCTACCTTGTATCGGTTCTGTAAAATTGATTTTTCTAATAGAAGCCACGGGAGATGGACGTTTTGCATGGGATGTTGGGCTGTTGTATGTTGGACTATTCTGATGACTGCGGTTCTGTAATGTGAGATCATTCTTACCATCCGAACTATTTCTGTTTATTAATGATTTTGCTTCCCCTGTGCATACGATCTTCTCTATTTTCGTGAACAATGAATGCGTTTCATGTCAAATCGGGAGCTATCTGCTGATTTCTTCATCTTGGCTGTAGAATCCTCTTTTAGATCGAATAGCTAACTGTTCCTTCGTTAAGATCATATCTACTGCTCGTTGTTCACCTTTTAAATTTTCTCTTTGTAGGGATCTTTAGATTTACTTCAGTTTCTGGTAAATATAGTTCCGTTTCTTTATTTTCGTCTATCTAGATTAGATAAGTTTACTTCTTTCTTTGGTGAGTAATGAAATGTATCAATTATAATCGGAAGCTACCTTCTGAGATCTTTTGCTGTGGTGTTTCTCTTTAAAGATCCAACGGCTGCCTGTTCTTTCTTGAAAGATAACCCTCACAGTTCATTTCTCACACTTTAACTGCGTTTCCTGCGGGGATAGGTAGATTTGCTTTATTCTTTATTAGATTTAAATCTGTTTTGATTTAGCATTTAGAACAAACATAGACTAGGCACTTGCATATCATATAAAACACATAAAACCCAAAAGAAAGGTGGATCGGGCCATAACCGGTAGAATCGGATTTAAAGTCCAAAACCACGGTTGCCGGAACCGCTAACCGGACGGATTCCCTACACCAAACGGGAGATAGTCTAATTGGGACCATCTCTTGGGGAGAATCCCTTTCTGATTGATGCTACGATACTCGAGGCATCAACAAGGTTCCAGGATGATGCAATCCCCATCACGTACATTTTGAACTAGTGGTTTCGAGATGATGCAATCCCCATCACGTACATTTTGAACTAGTGGTCCGAGATGATGAAATCCCCATCATGTACATTTTGAACTAGTGGTTCCAGGATGATGCAATCCCCATCACGTACATTTTGAACCAAGTGTTCAGGGACGATGCAGTCCTATCACGTACATTTTGAACCAAACGTTCAGGGACAATGCAGTCCCGATATGCTTACAGGAAGATCAATCCTTCTCACTTTAAGACACCTCTCATGTCTAGGGATGATGCAATCCCCACCACAGTTCCAGTCCTTTTTCATACTAGATGTGACCTAGATTAAATCTAGGATTTTACCACCTGTGAATGATCACCTGCTGCTGCACTGACCAGTCTAGGAGCGAACATTACATCATTACAGGACCTACAAATGATCACCTTCTACTACACTAACCAGTCCAGGAGTGCACATTACATCATTCCAGTCAACCACAGAGCCAGTACTATTTCAATTGGGGTGTGACCTAGATCAAATCTAGGATTTAAAACCTATGAATGATCACCTGCTAATCCAAGAGCGAACATTACATCATTACAGGTTTCGTGAATGATCACCCACTACTGAGCAGTCCAGGAGTGCACATTACATCATTCACCAACATCATTCTTGAATACAAGAGTCTATGGATCAATTCAGGGACCGAAGTCCATGGATGATATAATCCCTCTTGTCCACTAGGGACCACTTCTTGGAGACATATGTCTATGGATCAATTCAGGGACTGAAGTTCGGGGATGATACAATCCCTCTTGTCCAATAGGGACCAATTCTCGGAGACATATGTCTATAGATCAATTCAGGGACCAAAGTTCGGGGATGACACAATCCCTCTCGTCCACTAGGGACCACTTCTCGGAGACATATGTCTACGGATCAATTCAAGGACCGAAGTTTGGGAATGATACAATCCCTCTCATCCACTAGAGACCACTTCTCGAAGAAATCTGTCTATGGATCTATTCAGGGACCGAAGTTTGGGGATGATACAATCCCCTCTCATCCACTTAGACAAAGTCTAAGGACCATGCATCAACCTCATCATCGTAACCGACAACCTCATCATCGACCTCATCGTCGGAACAGGTAACCTCATCATCGATGCAAGTATCCACATCAATATAGTATCCACATAAACGATATAGTATCCTCATCAATACAGTATCCACATCATCGATACAGTATCCTCATCATCGATACAGGTATCCTAAACGATACCAATATCCAAATATCATCATCGACCATATCACTCCCCCTTTCGAGGAGGGTCCTTTTGAACTACACCAAGCTTGTCTCGGAAATACTCAAACTTTACTCGAGACAGAGATTTAGCCAATACATCAGCAACTTGTTTGTAGTACTCACATACTTGAGCTTTGTATCTCCTTTTTGCACCATATCCCATATATAGAAATATCATATCTCTATGTGCTTTGACTTATCTTGGAACACTGCATTCTCTGTCATCTTGATACAACTCTAGTTGTCACACAGGATCACAGTGGAGTCCATCTCTAAGTCAAACAATCTTGATAACAACTTCCGAAGCCATACCGCTTCACAACTAGCAGAGCAAGAAGTTATATATTCTGCTTCAATTGTGCTGAGAGCCACACTATACTGCTTCCTATTAAACCACGAGATCATGGCAGATCCCAGACAATAACATCCACCCAATGTGCTCTTCTTATCTGATACACTTCCTTCCCAATCAACATCTGTGTAGCCATACAATCTAAAGTCATGATCTCCAAGATAACATAGACCAAATTCTATTGTACCCTTTAGGTACCTCATCACATGCTTTGCAACTATGAGGTGAACATGCCTAGGTTCCACTAGATACTGACTCAAGGTGCTCACAGCAAAGCATATATCAGGCCTGGTATTCATCAGATACATCAATGAACCAATAATCTATCTGTATAGAGTCACATCCACTAACTCTGATGAGTCATCAACTTAATAGTTTCAAGTTGGAATCCATGGGAGTGGCCATGGCTTTGCATTCCAACATATCAAATCTTTCCCTGGTTGAGAAAGATTCCTTCTAAGGCTTGCTATACTTTCATCTCAAATTCTGTAGCCATCTTCTTCTTGCTTGCCATGATCTATTTCTCATTTCCTGTAAGAAAGAGATCATCCACTAACTCTGCATTGAGTGATCTTAGACATATCTATCAGTGCCATCTCCCGTCAGATGGTTCTACTGGTATGCACCTCAAGATCATTTGAACTCTGTGGTGAGTTCCTTCTTGCATCCATCTAAGAATGGCATCTATATATAGAAACCATCTTCAACCTTGTAGCAAAGGTTGAAATCTGCATCACCAATGGTGATCATTAAGCTCATCAAATGACTATCGATCCTGGGTATGCGTACAAAGCTTTCTTTAATTGAATCTTGGGAGTTTTCTCCATTCACACTTCTTCTTCAATTACACCATTAAGAGAATGGTCTTATCTAGCCACTTGGAGAAAAAATATCGTCATGATGCTCTTCCTCTTTCTAAGAGAATCTTCTGGCCACGAGCTTTCTATAGTATGTTTGATTTGTAAGTCTTCTTGTTGAACATCCATCACTTTGTTCGGTGTTCATCATTCTTCATGATCTTTTCTACAAATCAAAGTTAATTACATGATTAGTAATACTTCATAATCATCAAATCATGTTGACATGATAACCTATTATGCATACAGATATGATTCACATAGTTATGCAACTATCTTGACCAATACTTTGGCACAACACTTTTCCATATCCTGTATGCATACAGTGGCTATCTAGATGCCTTCCATCTCTACCGGACATACTATCAAGAGCATGCACAGCTCTCAGCATGTCAACAAAGAGGTTTCATTCTAGACAAGCAACAATGGAATGTTTGCCCAAGTACCAATCATATGCATATTAGTAGTATACTGTTCAAAGCTATATGAATGCTTACACTCAACATGTCATATTCTAGGAATACAAATATGCATACAATTATTACAAGCAATATCATTTACTATTTCAGAGATTCAAATAACAACTCAAATACTTATCTTTTATGGTTGTCTCCTGCTTGATCTCTATATTTCTTTGAAATTCTTATCCGTCCTGGACCACTATGCATACTAGTGTCCTCCTCATGATCTCATAAGTAGAGCTTCTATATGGTAAAAGAATATGGATGAGTCTTTGTCTCCATGTCATCATGGTCATAGAACTTGATTTGTCTTTCTTGATGTACCTGTATCTTGTTAGCAGACAACATCATCCTCGTACAACACCACATGTGCATGAGTACAATCATAAGTGTCATACACCTAATCAATGAATGTCTTCTATCACTTTACATGCATTCATTTTCAAACAATCATAATTTTACTAACCTCAATAGCATGAAGACAAACATATTATGAACTTAATTAAGAATCATATTTCAAAACATACTTGTGCCTTCTCAAGTCATACCTGTCGAGTAGTCTTCTCTATAACGGTAAAACCATAAGCATCTAAGGTAGATCACTTGTAAACATCTTATGTATTTCCATAGTGCTAGGATGATAGGATATCAGCACCATTTAAACCTTCTTCATCGCTTCCCTATGAGTCTCCCAATTTTGCCAGGGTTTCTTTGAAACCCTAATCTTCAATCTCCTTCCTCCCACAACATTTTGATGGAGGATCAATATGAATGGATTCCAAATCCATTATCAAAGCTTCCAATGTTATATCAGGTTTCCCCAACATTGTATCAGGTCCTTCGAGACCTAAGAACTGAAAACCCTAAGTGAGAGCTTCTTCCTCCTCATCTTAGATTTCCTCTATTTAGCCATTTCAGATGTGCCATATTGTTTCTGGTTCATCTCTGAAAATTAGGATCTGCAACTTTGGCCTATGGTAACCTGACCTGTCATCTTTCCAACCCCATAGGTTTGACCTCAATTGGATTTTCTGAGAGAGATTTATGCCAAGTGTCGCAACGGGACCTGTTTATGGGATAAAACAGGAGAGCGAACTTGTACGGCGTGCCATGTGTCATTGGTTAAACTTAGGCATCTAAAAAACTTACCTGAGAAACTAACATCCATTCTCTACCTATAATTTTTTACTAAATTTCATTTGGAGCTTCCTATCCCAACTTGTGACCTTTTTTCCTAGGTCACCTGTTTATGACTGAGATCTGGAAGAGGAGAAACCCTAACTTGTACTGATCATAAATCACAAAGTACAACGAATTAGAAGCTATCCTTTTGAAAATAGGTATAGGGAGATGTTATCTACAACCTGTATAGGTTTCAGATCCTAAAACTTTGCTAAAATGGATTTATAGCGAAAGTGCCACGATGACTGGTGTTTTCTATATAAAACCCTAACCTTCAAATTGTCTCAAGTGAAGCAAGTGTCGTAAGTGCCACACATTGCCTTCCTTCCAGATAGCTCTAATACCATGTTAAGATTCAATATGCTAAGAGAGAAAATATCAGTATTACATTCCATTTCACAACAATAGCATATATAGGATCACTGAAAGAACAATAAGCACAACATAAACACAAGACACACATATTTATCCTGGGAAACCCTCATGGGGCAGAAAACCCAGCAAAGCTTCCTCAATATAGATGACTAGCAAATACAAAGATGTAATCCACAAACATGAGCTCCTTATCCGCCATAGTAGATCTCTGTCTCACCTATGCACCAATCACAAGTGAGTGAATGTGTGTTAAATGAGGAACACACCTCCTCTATTTATACACAACTCCGACTTGTCTTTTATATTAACTAGGTCGGCCCCAACTTAACTACTTTACGTAATTGTTAACACCCAAAAAGTGTTCACTACCTCATCTACCCCATTACATGGCTCATTTGTCCATTTCCCTACCATATTTTCCTTAAAAACCCTAAAAATCCCACTAAAAAGCCTCCAAAAGGCCTAAAATGCCTCCAAAAGGCCACAAAACCATCAAAAAAGCCTCAAAAAGGCTAAAAACCCCCTTTTTTCCTCCAAAATTCCTCTAAAAAAGCAAAAACCCTTTAAAAAGGGAATAAAAAATATAAAATAATGAGGAAAATGAGGAAAATGAGGAAAAAACCCTATACAGCTGACCTAAATCATATGGTTCCCAAAACCATGCGCCAGCACTCCACCACCAAAAACCTATAAATAAGTGATGGAGACCCCTTATTCCATATCCACAGTCATAAGCACCCTTACTCTACCAAAATCTCTCTTGAAACCCTAGCTCACCCTTGAGCTACTTTCACCTTGAGAGCCCCTTTTGGCCCATTCCCACCATTGGAGAAAGAGAAGGAGCAATTTGGAGCTTGGAGCAACCCTCTTGGAGCATTGCAAGAGCTTCACCAACCTCCACATTGGAGGTAAAATTAATACAAAAGCCATTCTTTACATCTTATTTTTTCTGTTTCATGCACATGTTTAGAGTAATTTATATTTCTGTTTTAGCATTTTAATTTACATTTACTGAACTGCTACTAAGGAGTCCATTCTCCTTAGTAGGTGCTCATTTGCACAAGCTAGGGGTAAAACTCTAGCTACAGTTTTGGCGACTCCCCTAGGTTTGAATTTCTGGTTACGATTTTTAAATATTTTTTCTGTTCGGCTGTCCCTTTCGGCCGCTGTATACCGCGTTTTTTCTCCCCACAGTCACGTTCCGACCGCGTCTTTCAGGCACTTACCTGCGACCCGACCGCGGCTCTCAGACTGTTTCCGGCGACCTGCCGGACGCTTTCAGTCTGTTAACTGCGATTCGGCCGCGGCTATTAGCCTGTTTGGGACGGTCTGACTGTGGCTATTACCGTCTTTCCTATGTCCCTCCTGTGGCTTTCGGCCAGTTTCCCGCAACCTGCCGGTGCCTTTTGGCGTTTTTCCTGCATCCCGCCTGCGGCTTTCGGCCAGTTTCCCGCAACCCATCAGGGCCTTTTGGCGTTTTTCCTGCATCCTTCCTGCGGCATTCGGCCAGTTTTCCGCAACCCGCCGGTGCCTTTCGATTTTTTTCCCGCATCTTGACTGCAGCTTTCAGCCCCTTTGCTATGTCCCGACTGCATTTGTCTGCCAAAAACCCGCGTGCTGTCTGCGCCTGTTTCCCTCAAACCCGCGGTCCGACTGCTCAGTTTCGCCACAGACCCGCGGTCTGATTTCTGCATTTTTTCCAGTTTTGAACCCAGCCCTCTTTGCTGCAATATTTTCTGCATCTGCACAACCATCTGTCCTCCTGTAGCCATCCTTCCCTACATCCTTTTCTGCAACATAATTTATGTACCCTTTACAGAATCTTTTTCAAAAAAAATTTAGTATTTTAATTAAGAAAATTTTGCATGTTAAATTTCAATATTGTTAATTAGAAAGTTGCCCCCCCTTGTGGCACTTTTATTTTGGGTTCATCACCTCATTAGCACACACTCTGTCACATAATTCAAGTGAGCCTTAAAAACTACTTAACTCAACCAATATTCTAACCCCACTTGGGAAACACAAAAGAATCTTTGTAGTTAGGTAGGATCGGGGGGATAGGCTTCCAATAACACCCCTCGGTTACTTACACTTGAGACATAGCTGTTGTCCAATTAGGGAACCAAAATCCCCTAGTACGTTTTGGCACGATCACAACCAGTTTACCAGAGGGTCTCTCCCCTAGGAGGGTTGAAGTCGCGAGACTGGTTCTGGAGGCCTGAGTGGAATACGACACTCCATTCAGTAACCGAAGGGATACCTTTCGCAGTTCTCGGGATATCCCTGTATAGGGGTATTGCAGTAAAAGGACCAAATTGCAGATTCACCTTTCTGGACGTGTCATGAAAGGGGTATCTTAGTTGCCATTCTTCTAGGATTGACTACCCGGTGTCCCTCCCGGTAGGGGGACATCTTAGCCACTTGGCTTTCCTATTCATATTGTCTGACTTGGATTTCATCACCTTGCAGTGGATATGTCTAGTTGAGTCAGAATACTTTTTAATTAGGTTTTTGCATGCTCCCTTACCTCCTTTTGGTCTAGTGAGTCCACCATTTTTTATTTTTAGGCAACCTACTGCTTGTTGGTATTCTGACCATTTTGTTGGTACTCCACTTATTGTAGCATAGCTGTTACAGTAGGTGTTTTGAGTTGGTTGTTGGCATGAGTGCCTTGTTTTGAGCTCTCCTTCTACACACTCGGTTGCATTGGGGTTTTTGAGTTGTTTTTTCACTCACCACAATCCCCAGCGATTTGACACCATCTGTCACCATTGATTCCCCGAGACATTCTTAGCGCCTCAGGGGCGAGCCCCCACAGCACGGTTCACTTGACACCACCCATCATAGGCACAGATCATCATCCCTTGATACCACTCATCACAGATCTAGAGCCTTGTCACTTGACTCCACTCGTCAACGGCATAGGACTCCGTCACCAGATATTGACGCTCCTTACTTTACCTCCGATTCTGAAGAAGAGTCTGAGAACCCCATTTATACTGCCCCTACTATCCCCATTGTTGGTACTACTTCCACCCCTTTCTTGGTAGGAACTATTGGTGGCCCATCCACCACTACACCAGTTACCACTCCCGTTGTGGGTATGCCCTCAGTGGGGCCCACATCTACCGTTCCCCTCACAGCACCTATTCCCGCAGCTGGAATACCTATCCCCACTCCATCAGTGGCTCACACTACCCATGGTGGTGCAGGACCATCCTATACCACCTTGGTTCCCCCACTTGGGGGCAACATCCCAAACCTTGTCCCTCCACTTGGGGATATTGGACCCAACTTGGTCCAACCCACTACTGTGTCACATCCTTCTTCCAGTTTGCCATTCATGGCTAGCCTCAACCTGCTCGACCTAGCCAGATTGACCAATGACCCTATCCGACACAACCCTGCGTGGCCTCACATGCCCACCAAGCTCCCCTCTGACATCCCTAAGTTCGAGGGCAAGGCAGGTGAGGACCCACAAAACCATATCATGTCTTTCCATCTATGGTGTTCCTCCAACTCCATAGTTGACAACTCTATTCACCTCCGTTTGTTACAGCGCACCTTCACTGGCTCTACAGCCAAGTGGTATATCGAGCAACCCCACGGGACCCATGCCACCTTTGCTTCCCCTGCCTCAACCTTCCTGCAGTTCTTCCAGTTACCTGTCCGCTATGACGCGGGCATTGAGATCCTCCTATCTTGCAGACAAAACATGGCTACCCACATCACGGACCACATTCATGAGTGGCGTTGACGCCGTAGCTTATGCAAGATCAAATTAGATGACCGTATCTTCCTAGATTGGTTCCTCAAGTCCCTTCTCCCTGTCATTGCTAAGGATGTGGCATCAGAAAGACCCCAGTCTAAAGAAGAGGCCATCCTTAAGGCCCAGTAGTTTGACCTCATTTACGCCCAGTCGGGTTATCTCTATACCATTATACCTGACGCCCCTCACGGTGAATCCTCCCAGCACGATGCACCGGGGGCATCCCATGCTGCAGACGGCATCATCGACCGTGTTTCCTCGCATCCCCAACCCTTTTCCATAACACGTCCTACCCCTGGCCTTGACCTTTAGCGAGCTACCTCACAGTATGGGGCCACCAATTCGTATGCTCCTATGACACATCACCATCATTCCCATGGACCCACCTATCCACCTCAGTGCTTCGGTCATGCGCCCCCCGCTTACCCCACCCCGGTCGCACCTCAGCCCTATTACCGCCAATAGGCTGCACCAGCTCCTACGCCTTCTCAGGCCCAACCTGCCTATTACCACCAGTAGGCTGCACCAGCTCCTGCGCCTTCCCAGGCCCAACCAGTTTATTACACGCCACAGGTAGCCCCTGCGGCAAACCCACAACCTGCTTCGCAGACATATCAGCAACCCCCTCAAGGTGCTGCACCTGCGCAGCCTCCACCTACATATCATCCACCGCAGCCTGCTCCCGCACCTCCATAACCCACCTGCTGCCCAAGGGCAAGTGTACGCCCAACAAAATCAGCAGCAAAACCAGAACAACCAGCGCAACCAGGGCCAACAAAACCGCGGCAAGGGCCGTAATCGTGGGAACAACCAATCAACAAACCAAGGTGGTCAACCGGCTAATCCCCCAGACAACAATAATGCGGCCCTCGCTAACCAAAACCCTGATCGCCCGCCCAAGCAGGCTAAAAACCCCAATTTGTGAACAAACCATCCTTGTTTTATTTGCGGGGTCTATGGCCAGTACACACATGCTTGCCCACAGTTGGAGTGAGCTTGGCAACTTTGGGTTGATGTTGCCCATTGCCAAGGAAATGCAGCTCCTCAAGCGCATCCCAACCCCCAGCCCCCCCAGCAGCAACCTTTGGTGCTGCAAAACCCCTTACCAACCCAAGGCGTAGTCAATGCTCAACCATTGGCTCCCCCTCAAGTCAACGCGCCACCACAACAACAACAACAAATCACATACGTCGCCCCTGATCAGCACATGTTTAACTCAGGTACCCACCACTTGTTGATGATGTCATCCGTTGATGTCAACCTCCAAACCCATTGGAACCAATATGGCTCCACCTCTGAAGCCCCTCCCGTCGATAAAACCACTAACGCTCATCCCACTGATCAAGCGTTACGTATACCTCCCCCTCCAATAGATGGCGCTTCCAAAGCACCTCGTTTCCCACTTCGTCGTATCAACAATAACTCCAATGCGCGCGCTGCGTCAAACTACAACATTGTAGACGACTTAGCCTAATCTCCCACAGCCATGTCTGCATTAGAAGTCTTGAAGAACTGCCCCTCCCAGCACAAGACTTTACTCTCAGCCATTGGGGCTATTGACCCAAATGATTCGAATTTGATGGCATTTGATTTGGACCAGTTCGAACCACGCCTACCTTCCACCTTAGCATTCCAAGTTTCTGTTTCCGTTCAGAATCTTGTCATCCATTGGTGCATCATCGATGAAGGTGCCTCCACATGCGTTATGTCTACATTCGTATGGTAGAAGTTGGCATCCCCGACCCTCCAACAGTCCACCACTGCATTACGCGCCTACGACGGTCGTTCGGCTCAGCCCCAAGGTCTCCTAGCCAATGTCCCTGTCCAATTAGGTGGAAAAATCGTCCTCATCGACATCGAGGTCATCAACGCCCAGCTTGATTACAACCTGTTACTTGGTCGCAGCTACATGTATGCTATGCGGGCGGTAGCTTCCTCTGTCTTTCATACCATGATGTTCCCCCATGACGGACGTGTGGTCAAGATCGACCAACTTACTTACTATGATCCAAATGCCCCTGCTGCACCCAAAAATGTTCTCCCCATGGTTGAACAACCCGTTAATGGTGCTGCTACCTCGTTTGTTTCCTCCTTGGGACCTGGAGTTTACTCAGACCCGCCGATGACATCCACCTTCCAATCCATTCCTCCCCCGTCATCTGCGCCCGAAGTGTCTGACTTATGTACCCTGTCCCAAGATAACCAAACCCCTAACAATCAACCACCCTTGTTGCCTAAACCACCATTGGTACCTAGCCACATTGGTGTTACACCTATCCATACAATCCCCTTCCTAGTCCCTCCCTCGAGAGTAGTAAGCGCCCCGGTCATGGCTACTCTTAGCCTCCCTGGGTTAACCTTGGGATTACCCGTCTGGTATCTTTCGCCTCCCGTTCCCCCGCCGACACCAAGCGTCATCCTACAACCGGTGCAACCCATGGCTACTACCACTCAACCACCCCCCGGTGTCTCTACCCCGTCATCCTCCACGAATCCCCCTCCTCCCCTTACCAAGCCCACTGGGGGCAGAGGTCCACAACCTTACACTGCTATACCACCTCCCAAGATAGTAAAAAACCCCCCCGTGTTTCGTGCTCCTCCCAAATGCTCGTTGTGTGATGAGTTAGGCCATGTGACTCATCAATGTCCACAGTTACCGGCATTACAGGAACACATGCAGATGCTTATCGATGACCCCAGTATCCCGGTTGTCAAACTAGATCCCACCCCTAAGCCTCGCGACAAATCCCTGCGCACTAACCACCCCTGTGCCATATGCGGTGTTTACGGGCATTACTCACATCACTGTCCCAATCTCCCCGATTACAGAGCAGCTCTATATGAGATGAACAATCTGTATCTTGAGACGGCACCACCCACCATTCAAGAGATTCACCCCCCGATCTCACCCCCATCCGGGGAGGTCAACACCATTTACATGATCTCTTCAACTACCATTCCCGTTTCAACCGATTTGATGGCCCAAACTTTCCGTACTGATGAGGAGATTCTTGAGGCACTCACTGCCCCAAAGTATCCCTGGGATGACATGCACCATCGTTCGTATTTCCTCCTAGAAGCATCTTCCTCTAGCACCGCTACCCAATTTGCGGTTGAATCCAAAGACTTCCTTCCCACCAAGGTCGACTGGTTCAAGGACCCTATTCCTGCTCCTGACGCCTTCGAGGAGGGTAACATGGCCAACATCTCACCTGTCATCCAAATTGATATCACTGCCCCCGGGAGTGCCCCTGAACTCATCACTTTAGGAGCCTTCTGCAGTAAGCAAGAGATTGAGGAATACAAAAACCTCTTCAGAGAGTTCCATGATGTCTTTTCCTAGTCCTACACCGAAATGCCTAGTCTTGACCTTGCTATCATAGAGCACCACCTTGACACCTCTGAGTGAAGGGGCATAATAGATTACCTCGACCCTGGGATAGGGGGCATGATCAATCATTTTGAACCTTTCCCATCACATCTATCTCAGCACGTCAGTGAACCCATTGTTCAAACCCACACATATGTGATCCATAATCACAAGCCCCATGCACATAGCATGGGGGCAAGTCATTAACCCTGCTCACTTTTTCACATTTGTGATCTCAACCATTTTTGAGGTCACATATCACTTGTATATTTGATTTTATACACCTAGTAATTTTCTTTAACCATTCCGAAGTCCTTATGATCTCCATTTTTCGCACCATTTGCACTGCCTGATTCATATTTCCATGCCCATGATGATGCTTGAGATCATTTCTCGCTCTCACTAGGACCAATATCAACATTGTGTCCTGACACCTTGATGCCTCGGTTTGCGTGCCACATCGACCGTAGCCCATTTTTGATATACTTTATATCATCGGATTCATTTTTCCGAGCCAGTGATGATGCTTGAGATCATTTCTCGCTCTCACCCCCAGATTTTTTGGGTATTTTTTCCAAAACACCCCCCGTCGCCTCGGTTTGCATGCCACATTGGCCGTTATCCATTTTTGACACACTTTATATCGCCAGATTCATTTTTCCGAGCTCGTGATGATGCTTGAGATCATTTCTCGCTCTCACTCGGTACAGTTTCAACATTATGTCCTGATACCTTGTTGCCTCGGTTTGTGTGCCACATCAGCCGCCATCGGATTGTTCCACACTTTTACATGAGCCATTCACTCCTGTCATACTACAAATGTCTCGTTATTTTTCCACCATTTCATTAACCCTGCAAGGAGGCCCACCAGTGTTCCCCCCCACCCTCGTTCTTGGTCATCATAAATGTTCCTTGATTGAGCACTTCCTCCTTGCCTGGTCATTCCTTTTGTTCGATATAATTTTATCCCTTTTTCGGGCCGGACAAGTCCTTTACGAAAAAGGAACTAAGGGAGTTTCCATTAAGCTCTTTTCTCCTAAAACAATGAAAAGATTGCCGAGCAATCTTGCTTCCTTTCATGCTCGTTAAAGTACCTAAAAGGGCATCTATCTAGTATACGTTTAACCCTTTTCCGGACCTGGTAGACTAATTACGAAAAAGGAATACTCTAGTCACACTGGCTAGAAGAGTTCTTCATTGCATCCATTTATGCTTCTTTGGGCCTTGGAGACTAACACACGAAAAAGCAACCCCCTAGAGTCTTCTTATCGCTTTCAGACTCTCTAAAATTGAAAGCAACCACGAGCATGAACTGTCCTGGGCTCGTACAAATCCACACGACAGTACCATTCCATTCTTTCAGAGTCTTCTTATCGCTTTCAGACTCCTTAAAATTGAAAGCAATCACGAGCATGAACTGTCCTGGGATCGTATAAATCCACACGACAGTACCATTTTACACACACTTCTTCTAGTTCCCAAACCCATGAAGAAGCCCCCCCCCTGTGCCTCCTGGCACTATGATCGATCATCTCGGCAGCACCCCCAATCAGGTTGCCTTTGTTCAGAGTATTCTGCAGTCTCCTGCCATTTTATACCAGCGTGAGTCTCCCTCAGCCCAGTCCCCATCCTTGATCCATTACAGCTATGATCCCTTTCCCACCAGTCAGTTTCATATGCTACCCGATCATCCCCATTATCATACTCTGAACAAAGGAAGTTTGAGTCCACCCACTCTACTTGCCCAGTTGTCCCCCCACAGTTTTTCAGTCCTACCATCAGTACTCTCACACTTCAGTTCTCCACCTCGTGATCCTGTCAAGGAAACATCTTTGCCTTGATAGTTGCAGGTCTCCCTCTATCGACGACAGCCCCTCTATTCCAGAGGATAGACCCAGAGGCCCCTGCACCTTGGACCCATCACCATCTGTGGTGAGTGCCTACGGACCATTTTGGGAGGAGTCATCATTGCCTCTCCGAATTGTTGTTTCTCACATGCTCGACTTCAGCACCTTGATCGCATCATTGAGAATCACGCAGGATTTACATCCCTACCATTATTTGTTGAAGACCCCGGATTTCCCCCGACTCTACCACATTGGTGAGTCACTTCGAAACACCCAGTTATATGTTCCTGTGGATGTCCGGGCTGCGTTGGTGATTGTATTCGGAAGCCATCCAGTCACATGCTTCCTTGAGTACCCAGATCAGTCCCAGATCAGTTCCAGTTTAGTGTACCATTGCGAGTGTACCCCTTGTCACTCTGATCCAGCAGGTCATCAGTTCCTTTGGTACCACATTCAGTAGCACTGTCGTCATCCCAGTGTATCAGTTCTTTAGCTCAAACATGGTCAGCCCAGTAGTATGTCCCAGATTTGTGTCCCCTCTGGACCCTTATGATGTACACAGTGGTTATCTATGTATCTTACAGGTCCCTCTTTTTGGGCCTCACAGTTCTTTTTATGTATCTTGATACGAGCATGGGTATGCCTGCCTCGTCCATATATTGAGATTCTGCCTCATTCAGTATTTGAGGTCATGTATATTTCAGGTCCCCATTTTTTGGACCCCATTGTTATTATTATGTTATATCCTGATACGAGCATGGGAATGCCCGCCTCGTCCATATGATCAGATGATTCCTCACCCATTATTGATGTTATGTACTTTTAGTTCTTGCAGTTTGTTCGGGATTGTTGTTCCGGGCTTCAGTTTGTTTCTTCTCTTCTCCATACCCCAGGAAAACCATATATGACTTATGATGTCCATCGGCCATACGATGAGCTCCTGCCATCACACATCAGGGGGCAATCTGTTAACACCCAAAAAGTGTTCACTACCTCATCTACCCCATTACATGGCTCATTTGTCCATTTCCCTACCATATTTTCCTTAAAAACCCTAAAAATCCCACTAAAAAGCCTCCAAAAGGCCACAAAACCATCAAAAAAGCCTCAAAAAGGCTAAAAAACCCCCCTTTTCCTCCAAAAATATCCAAAATTCCTCTAAAAAAGCAAAAACCCTTTAAAAAGGGAATAAAAAATATAAAATAATGAGGAAAATGAGGAAAAAACCCTATACAACTGACCTAAACCATATGGTTCCCAAAACCATTGGCCAGCACTCCACCACCAAAAAACTATAAATAAGTGATGGAGACCCCTTATTCCATATCCACAGTCATAAGCACCCTTACTCTACCAAAATCTCTCTTGAAACCCTAGCTCACCCTTGAGCTACTTTCACCTTGAGAGCCCCTTTTGGCCCATTCCCACCATTGGAGAAAGAGAAGGAGCAAGTTGAAGCTTGGAGCAACCCTCTTGGAGCATTGCAAGAGCTTCACCAACCTCCACATTGGAGGTAAAATTAATACAAAAGCCATTCTTTACATCTTATTTTTTCTGTTTCATGCACATGTTTAGAGTAATTTATATTTCTGTTTTAGCATTTTAATTTACATTTATTGAACTGCTACTAAGGAGTCCATTCTCCTTAGTAGGTGCTCATTTGCACAAGCTAGGGGTAAAACCCTAGCTACAATAATGCTGACTGGGTTGACCCCTCTAGGGTTGTCTAATAACCCTTTTATCCACATAACACATACAAGGCCGACCCCACTGGGGAAGTCTAATAACCCAAGTTACCACAATCTGCACGGAGGAATAAAACATCTCCGGATATATAATAAGGTCTTCACGGAGGAATGAAACATCTCTGGAATAATAAAGTACAAATATAATATTCTTAGAAGTTACAATATTTCAACAGATGTTGATGATGATGAGGAGGAGGAACAGGGTGATGACGACGATGATGATGATGTTGAGGATGAAGAGGATGACCAAGATGATGATGAGGATGAGGATGAGGATGAGGATGAGGATGAGGATGAGTATGATGATGAGCAAGTGGGTGATAATGATGATGATGATGATGCATCAACATCATCATCTTCATCTTCGTACTCATCTTCATTATCATCCATCATCTTCATCATCATCATCATTGATAATGATGATGATGACGAAGATGACGATGATGATGTCATCATTGATGATGATGATGATGATGAAGATGATGGATGATGATGAAGATGATGATGATGACGTTGATGATGATGAAGACGATGATGATGATGTTGATGATGAAGATGATGGCCAAGATGATGATGATGATGAAGATGAGGATGGGGATGATGATGAGGAAGTGGGTGATAATGATGATGATGATGGAGATGATGATGATGACGATGACGTGGATGATGATGATGAAGATGATGATGATGATGATGCCGATGATGATGAAGATGACTATAATGATGATGAGGATGAGGAGGATGTTGAGGATGATGATGATGATCATATTCATCATCATCTTCATCTTCATACTCATCTTCATCATCATCCATCATCTTCATCATCATCATCCATCGTCTTCATCATCATAATCATCTTCTTCATCATTAATGATGATGATGAAGAACATGATTATGATGATGAAGACGATGGATGATGATGATGCCGATGATGACAATGTTGATGATGAAGATGATGATGATGAGGAGGAGGAGTATGAGGATGATGATGAGGAAGTGGGTGATAATGATGATGATGATGATGGAGATGATGATGATGATGAGGATGATGATGATGATGCTGAGTATGACAAAGATGACTATGAGGATGAGGAGGAGGAGGAGGAGGAGGAGGAGGATCCTTGTAGAGGGATAGTGTCATGGATTCTATGTGTTATTGATGACGCGTGAGGTCTATAATTATCAATTAAGGATGAGGTGGAATTCAATTGAGCTCAATATGCTTCAATAAGATCTTGAGGAACCTATTTTCATTTTTCGATGACGTTCAATGATTTTGAACATATCCATGGTCTTTCATGGTAGGCCGAGGATGCATTCATGGAATTTGATCTTTACAAAATATGTTTTTTGTGAAAATGAAATTTAAATTGCCTCTTTGATGAGTCCTCCTCTACAAGACTTCATTTATTTCATGAATGTCACAGACTCACGAAAACTCTAAACAACACTCAATGGCATGCAACTACAAATAATGGCATGCAACTATAACCACAAACCAAGCAAAGATTGATTTTATGCATTAATATAGAGAGGTGGCAGTAGGCACACAATATGGAGAAACAATGAGTTAGAAAAAACATTTGGACCAAAGTACCACAATGGTTTATTAATAAAATTTTAAAAAATAGTTTTTGGCTCAGGAATTGTGTTCAATTTGATGGGTGGCATGATCCTGATCATGTAACCTCCCTCTATCCTTCCAAACATATGTGGTTTATAACCACATTTCTCTTCAACACTCGCCATCAAAATACGTATAAAAATAACATGTCTTTACATCATCTTCCATTTAAATTCTCATCGCATAGTCCTAAATAAGTATTATTATGCATGCACATCCTCACCTTACAATATCAATTGGGTCAAGGCACATAGACAACCATAAATTATCAAATGTGTCAAGACGCAAAGAGTAAGCCCTTCAAATAAAAATTAAGACCCACCCTTCAAACTTCATCACCGAGTCCAATTTATGCAAATATTTTCGAAGTGGGGGAAGGTTTGGCATTAACTGGTGTAAATGTTATACAGGGGCACGTGCATGAGTTTTGGGCATGTGCGCGCTTCTGACATGTATGCACGAAAAACACGCATGCACGCGTTTAAGCACGCTTGCGCGTCCCTGTTACTAGTTTAAAAAAATAGAGTTCTTTGTTTCTCGGGAATTCTACCAAAAACATGGGTTTCATTTCTTCCGCGGGTTTCAAGCTCTTATAGGTTTCTTATTGGCTCACACTCATTGATATTTTGGACACTCTTTGATCTATTGGAGACAAAATCACCATTGGAATCTAACAAAAGTCTTCAGTGGTATTGGAATCTAGTGGATTCATTCAAGCTACCAGTTTCCATTGCAAGTGGAGATCATTTCTATAGAGGTATGGTGAATTGTAAATAAGTCTTTTCATTAACAAGATTTGAGATGAGCCCATGCCTTTTTTTTCTATCATATCCCCACAACAATATCCATGCATAGACAACAATGAATTTGACAAGAAGATTTCCCAAGTTCACATCTAAAAAAACTCATATGAACACTAGAAAAGATGAAGTATGCAACCTCCTCATTGTGTAATTAGTTCCCAAGTTAATATTGTTCTTTTCACCTCATATTATGCTAGCAAAAGATACTACACACTCACTAAACATGACTAAAAATATCACTTCAACTCATCCACAAAACCTCAACTCTCTCATTTCTTATTCAATACCATTGTGTGGAATGAGGATATCTGTAAGTATATGCATGTTTCCTTTCTTTATGAATCCAAATATGATAATATTCATCTATATTTACCATCCTTACAATATCCCCTCACCTTTAATAATGATTTTTTTCCCAAAAACCAAGACTTTCCCACTTCATTCTCTATTCAACATGATCATTGTTGGTATAGTCCCTAGTTCCCCACTCTCCAACACCTCCCCACCCTAGACATTGCACATTGAAAGGTCAAATTATATTCCCCTAATCACCCTTCCCAAGACCATGATCCTTGTTAGGAACCTTTGCATCCTCCTTAAGGTTTTGCACAATACAAGGTATACAATCATTCTATTGTGATGCATTATTGAATTCAACCATCGGTATTTTAAACTCAAAATCACATTCTATCATATCAAGGTTTATAGATAAGGAAATAGTTTGTTGTTGTTTCTTCAACTCATTAAGGTGTTATATAACCTAGTAATTTATGATGGTAAAGGACATTGCCTCAAATGGAAGGATATACCATTCCACTATGAAGACAAAGCAATCAAACTAGGTGCAAAATTTAGAATTGATAACATTACGGGAGAAAGCAAAAAATGCAACTAATTAAGGTTACCTTATTTGATGTAGCAAAACTATCAAACTATTCCCAAGGCATCTCTAGCCATCTCTTTTGTAGGGTGTTATAGGAAAGACACTAGTTTCTCCTCTCTACACTTGACCAACCATCATCTATATTGATTGGATTTGTAAGGGATAATGATGTTTATTCGAACACAAATAAACCAACATAGTCTGTAGTTGTATATGTTAATTTGTAAAGTGGTAAGTTATGTTGGAATGTGTCAGGTTCATTGTATAATGGTACTAATATCTTATTTGGTGTTTCTTTTGCATGGTTAGGCCTGATAGTTGTGTTAAAGAGACTTTTGGAGATGGGAAACTCATGAAACACACAAAAAAAAATAGAAGGAATCTTCCCATTGAAAAGGTCAATGACTTAAGAGAAAAGGCCAGGTTGGGAATGGAAAGATTGAGTAATGGTCTTATCATTGCCCCTAATCCTGCCACTAATCCTAACACAGTTGTTGACATGACAACCTCTTTTTCAGAACCACGGGTAAAGTAGTCGCGTCCAATGGACCCAACTCAAATTCCAACATCACCACAATCTCCAACCAACAATCCATCAACGAGTTATGCTGAAGTTCCTCATGACACAAGAATTTTGGGAGATGATGCATGTGTAGAGATGGACATACAAGCCTTGCTTAATTTGGAATCTCCCCAAGAAGACCACAACCATGTCAACCACACTCCCATTATGGCCTAATCTATGAACGAAGCACCACAACAAACAAGCTTCGGTATTCATGTCTCATGTCCACCCTCCCTACCTCGACTGTATAGTGCAAGAAGAAGAACTCCTAGACGTATTCATGTGGATGAGAGTGCTATGTCAGGGCTTGAAGGCAAGTTTCCAAAACGCACTATCAAATGGCAATGCAACAAAATTGTCAAAGAATATTTTGAATCCAAAGGTGATGCAGGTGAATGTCAATTATTGTTATGTTTGTTAAAGTCACATTGTTTAGTTGTTGTTAGGAGAATTTTGGGCATAAAGATGGTTAAAAGTACAGAGGACAATAGTCATATTGTTAGAAATATCTAATCTGCATTTAATGCAATTGGGAAGATGTCTCGTACAAAATATCTTTGTGCGGCTCATCGTGTTTTAGCGGAATCAGTTGTAAGCAAGTCCACAAGGCAACGTCATCTGCTATCACACATTTCTCACTTACTTAAATTAAATAGAAAAACTATTAAAAAGTACTATGTTATAAGAGAAAATCTTGACACTCCGGGTGGAAATGATTGTTGGTATTTTGTTGGTAGGTTTCCTCGTGCAAATAGGAAGCTAATTGATGATGTTAAGGAGTTAGTACAAATTTTTTGGCATGATCATACTAGACCTTCATCAAACCAAAGAGACGTGCTAAAACTAAGAAAAGTTTCTACTGAACGTGAACTCCATGTTAAACACTTCCTTGACACCACATAGATTGAACTCTATGAGAGATTCAGGAACGAGCACACACAATTGAACTTGGGCCAAAGGTCCTTTGAGAAATGCAAACCATGGTACGTTTGTATATGCATTGATCGGAACACTTGTTGTTGTAGATACCACGTAGAATATGAATATTATTATGACACATATAAACATATATTTTGTGATTTGCATAGTAACATTGTGCAGGGCTGCAATGAATCCATACTACCACCGAATGCATCAAGAGACTTTATCCACAACATCATGTGTCCAAGGCCGGAAGGACAAAAGTATTATAAAAAATCATGTCTCTATGGGACATGTTCTAGGTGCAGTGGGTTTTCTATTTTGAACCATTGCATTCATGAAAGCAAGGAGCACGAATTTGGCATGATGGGCATGGAGATGTAGAGCTTCAAGTACGTGACCTATCAATTAGACAGTGTCAGAGAAAGTAAAAAGATTGCATTGGTGAAGTCATAGGTACAAATGAATATTGCACATTTTTCATATTACACGTTCAATTTATGACATACATTTTTCCAAAGGCCACATTGTAATATTTCCCTTGTTTCTGTGGTAACAGGTACCAGTATGTGACTTCTTGACAGATTTCTACGAGAAAATAAAGCGGTATGTTCAACATGTGCATGTAGCGCGATGGCAAGATGAGCAGTACGAAAAATGTAGGGAGACATTTCCCGTTGGAACCATAGTGTCAATTGTGGATTTTGCAGAAAATTACACCCTCCAGCCACAAAATGAAATCCAGAGTCAATACTACCATTCAAACCAAGTCAGCTTCATGGTACATATTATGTATAGGCATGGGCCAGAGAGCAGCAATGACAAGAGGATAATACTGAAGGAGACAAAATTTTACATAAGTGATGATAGAACCCATGATCTGCATTATGTGCAACATTGTTTTCGAATTTTCTATGATCAGTTGAAGGAGAGAGATATACAAATGGATCAGCATTGGATATGGTCAGATGGTTGTGCAGGCTAGTTCAAAAATTCATGAGTATTCCAAAGGACAAGTACTTTGCATAAGACTTATAATGTGCCACATATATGGAACTATTTTGAGATCGGGCACGGAAAAGGTGAGCATGATGGGGCCGGTGCATGCATTAAGACCACACTATGAAGGGAAGAGATGAGGTTTGACAACGAACCTCATATCCGAGATGCAGAATCCACAGTTCAATGGTGCTCTGTGAGAAACCTGCAATAATTATTAATGAAAACACACGAAATAGCAGAAATAACAAAACTTAGAATCACTTTTATATTGATCGCATGCCACTTCGAGGGGGAAACTTCCTTTGAGAAAGCTCAATACAAATAACTCCACGGTACCTTGATGTTAAATTGTTAGAATTTACTTCAATCTGATCTAGGATCTTAACTGAGAGAACAACATGTACAGTAAATCTACAGCATATCATTCATGGACACAATAATGCAAGCATAGAAGAGACACAGAGTTTACTTGGGGAAAACCATAAAGGTGAAAAACCCCAATAACTTCCTCAGAGATAGATAGAGCAATGATACACCCAGAATACAAGAGATAGTCTTCTCCTAGCAGTAGAGCCTCCTCCTCCACAAGTGCGCCACTCTCCCAAGTGTGAGTGAGAGAATAGAATGTGTAAAATGAGAGAGACACACTCTCTATTTATACACTAACTTGACTTGACCTTTACTCAACTAGGTCGGCCTCAACTTAACCACTTAACATAATGCTGACTGGGCCGACCCCCACTAGGATTGTTTAATAACCCTTTGACCCACATGGCCGACCCCCAATAGGGTGGTCTAATAACCCTTTGACCCACATGACTTATATAGGGCCGACCCCAACAAGGTGGTCTAATAACCCATCAAGTATAAGTTACGACACTTACAATATAAATGACGACACTTCCGTATAGAGGAATAATAACATCTCTATAGGAATACAATATACATATATGTGAAACACATTCCGAAGTTACATATACATCAACACTTCATTGGTCTCAACACAAACTTATATACTAAGTCTAGGCGCCAATACCATGGGTCAATACCATGTGTCAATACAAAACATGGGCCAATACAAAATATGATCAACAATTACTATGGGACAACTTACAAAGCATATGCGTCCAACAACAATAATACAAAATATGGATCAACAAATACTACAAGACGACTTACAAAGCATATGCGTCCAACAACAATTTACTAACAAGTTAAATAAAAGGGTTGACATGGGTTCCTAACATCCCCTCTCCCTTAGAAAAAGCTTTGTCCTCAAAGCTTTAGATGTGGAAATTGATGTAGAATCTTAAGGAGTGGTTCCCCTGTAGCATCCTCAAGTTGCATTCTGGCCCACTGATGCCTTTTGAGTTTCAGGGAGGATTGCTTGGAATGTAGACGAAGAAGGACCATATCAGTTGCGTGAAAAGTGTGCTCAAAATGGTGCTGATCGGCTTGTTGTTTCAGTCGAATTCTTGCCATGTGAAGATTGTCCTGCAGAATGAGAAGAATCTAATCGCGGTTTCGAATAACCGAGTCAATTTCCTGAATAGGGGAGCTGCTGAGCGTGTATGGAAGAAGAACTGGTCATGCCTGTCCATAAACTACTTCATATGGTGTCCTTTTAGATGTGGTATTGTACCATTGGAGTGGTTCTAGGAAATCCATAGAAATAGCTGTCCACATCTGTGTAGGGATGGGAAAGGGTTCAAGCAATCCTAAAAGGACTGTCGTTTCACCCTTGTTGACCTGGAAAGTATCACAGTCAGCCACCATCTGTTCAATTGTCATTTTCAGTCCCTGCCAAAAGAAGTTACATTGTTCCTGGTCATATATTTTGAGGAACCTAGAGTGCCCTGCTGATGAAGAAGCATGGATTTCATAGAAGAGATAGCCCTGTTGAACAGATTGCAACAAATTTGGAACGAACAGAGAAATAACTATAAGAGAAGCTAGGTCATCAAATGTGCGAGAAGGATCATCTGTCACCATATTGTCCTTACCTTTCTTGTATGTGATCGCATAGGCATAACCCATGAGTTGGGTAACCCATTTCAAGTGTGCTGGGGAGGAGACCCATTGTTCCAGGAAATTGTCCAGACTCTGGAGATTAGTCTTGATGCAGACATAATTCCCTAATAGGTATGGCTACCACTTCTGTACTGCATGCAAAATAGCCATCATTTCCTGTTGAGATGTAGATGTGGCTAAATTCATACTGGAAAGGTATCCTGAAGGTGACAAGACGACTGGTTCAGCAAGGACACCTGTATATCTATCCAAGGAAGTAGGGGAGACCGTTGATGGGTGCACCTGAATGGAATGGAGTTGAGTGATGACACCATGTGAATTATTCTTAAGAATCTTTTCCAGGCGATGTGAATTGATGATGCGGAGAGACCCTTCTTGTAAGCCCTTAAATATGTGTTCTTTCCCATTGACTGAAAACTGCATCCAAAGTTCAGCAAAATCCCATAAGATGGGGCCAAGTGTGCATAACCATTGAACACCCAAAACCACATCACATTCGCTTAGGGACAAGGAAAACATGTCAGAGCACAGGTTATAATCTTCCAGAGAGATACACACATTGTGACACTTCCCCTTTCAAGGTAAGGTGCCCCCATTGGAAACCATGACTTCAAAGTGGGAGCAAGGATGGACAAAACAATCAGCATGTTTGGCGATCCGAGGGTCAATGAATTTATGAGTGCTACCAGAATCAATGAGTATTATAAGAGGAAACTTCTTGAAGTAACCCCTGACCCGCATTGTTTGGGGGGTGGTGATGCTGGATAAAGCATGGAGAGACATCTCTGGTTGTTCATCCTAAGATGGGGGGTCAATACGCGGCTCCTGAATGTCGACCTGATCATCCATTGTATCTAGAGTTTCTTGACCAATTGTAGAGGCAGGCGGAGAATCCATATCCAAGAGAGAGAGATTTTGTTGAACACATCTATGTCCCCGAGTGAATTTCTCATCACAATTATAACAAAGCCCTTTTTCTCTGTCTGCCTGCATCTCTGTTTCAGACAAATGCTTGATAGGAGTTGGTCGAGGAGCTGGCGGGATGGGAGGTCATTGAGAACCCATATTTCGGAAGGGAACAAAAGTGGGTTTGGAGCGTTGTTGGGCTCTAATCATGTCTTCTTCCAACTTAGCCAACCCTAGGACTTCCATCATTGTGTTGGGACAAAAATTTTTAACTCTAACCAGATTTCATCCTTAAGACCACTAATGAAACAACTCCTACAGAATTCATCATACAATCCTTCTATGTGATTGGCTAGTTTCTCAAATTCTGTCTGATAGTCTCTCACAGTGCCACTTTGAGGAAGTTTAGTGAGTTCTCCAGTGAAGTCATCAAAAGCACTAAGACCAAATCGTTGCAAAAGGAGTTGGCAAAAATCTATCCATTTTGGCTCGACATGAGCCTTGATGTACCAACGGTACCATTGAAGGGCTTCATGTTCCAAATGAAAGGATGCATGTGGAACTTTTTAGACATCAAAAGTATTATGTAGACAGAAATATTGTTCTGCAAGATAGATCTAGCCAGTTGGATCAGTAACATTAAAGCAAGTAAATTCAAGCTTCAGACCATGAAAATTGTTGGAGGAAGAGAATCCATTGGCTGCCGAAGATTCGTGCTGTCGATTATTGTTCATGGCTGAATGCTGAAGATGGAGGTTGAGAAATTTTTCATCCAGATCTTGGAGTTTGGTTTGGATGGCTACAAGTGCTTCCTCCATGGTTGTTGCTCCTACACAGGTGACAACCATAACCAGGAGTTTTTTTTTTGGGTGGGGGGGGAATGGATAGAAAAACACAAACAAAAGCTTATTTAGTAAAGGGAAATTTGGATTTGGGAAAAACTCGGAGGGGTAATTGGGGTTTGAGTAGGTTTTGGACACTTTCTGATGGACAGGGAAGCAAAAAATGGGGATTTCAGAAGCAGGGTGAAAAAATGAGAAAATTTGGCAAAGAGGGACAAAGAAGCAGAATTAGGAAAGGAACTTTGTTGTAAAATTAGGAAAGGAACTTTGTGGCAAACCCTAAAAATAGACAAAGGTGGGATTTTGGGCTTTGGGAAGTGGAATTTGGGATAGGGTCCTCAGGTATGAAATATGCAGAATAGGATTACAGGGGTTCCAAGGAAGTTTCAAGGGAAAGGGAGTGAAAATAAGGGAGATATGGAGAAAAAATTGATTTTTTTTTTTCAGAATGGAGTTGCTACGGCGCGAAAGGGATCTGAAACAGATAGATCTGCAATTGGTTGGAAGTGATCAGAAACAGAGAGATCTAAAACGATGCCGAATGGATTGAAAGCGGCTAGATCTGAAATAGACTTGAAACATTTGGATCTGAAATTACGCAGCAGTGATCGGCAATAGTTCAGCTGAAAATAGATATGGACCCCAGGTCTGTGCAGCTTCCTAACAGTTCATGGGTTTCAGTCAGCCACCAATGCTGTCTGACGGCTTGCGTATTGGGGTAGTACCCCTCACTCCATGGCTCAGGTAAAATTGATAACCGCTTTACCAAAAATGACAGCTCTTGGTTTACCTCACGGGTGGGAACTAGTCAATCATGTAGGAGTCATTGCCCTTTTCGCTGGAAGGTCCTCTCAATGGGCCAGCTACTTTGGGGTTCTTGTGGTACTCCTCACAATGAGTTTTAGGGCTTACGCCCAAGTACTTCCCACAGTTAAGCGGATAGGGATTATTCCCAGATCTGAAGCTGCAACATATGCGAAAAAAAAATTTGGCAGAAATTCCACCCAACGAGCCCAAGAAAGTGCTTTGATACCAGATTAGAGGAACCTGCAATAATTATGAATGAAAACACACAAAATAGAAGAAATAAAAGAACTCAGGATCACTTTTATATTGATCGCAGCCCACTTCGAGGGGGAAACCTCCTTTGAGCAAGCTCAATACAAATAACTTCATGGTACCTTCATTGGTCTCAAAACAAACTTATATACTAAGTCTAGACGCCAATACCATGGGTCAATACCATGTGTCAATATAAACCATGGGCCAATACAAAATATGATCAAAAATTACTACGGGATGACTTACAAAGCCTATGCGTCCAACAATAATATACTAACAAGGTAAATAAAAGGGTTGACATGTGTTCCTAACATGATCCGCAACAATGTCAGACCGAGCAAGAGATCAACAAACATCATTAGTGGCAGGACGTGTGGTGAGAAATTTTTGGCTAGTGGTTGACATAGACTGATCGCGTTCCTATAGTTGCGGCATAGTACAAGGAACACGTTGATTTCATTCAGTTCGAAGCTCAAATAACCCCTTATTTGAAATATGGACGCGAAAGCTTGCATGCTTTTGCAGCCCTTGCAGCAGTTGCGAATGGGATGAATGCAAATGCATGGACTGGGTTGCTGAATGGGATCATGTGTCACTTTCAGTAGACCAATGTGAAGTTGTTGAAACAACCTAGTTAGAGGAGGGTCAATCAGCGATTTCGACATACTATGACCATATCTCAGATCTTTTACAACCAGGACACATATACGCAGTTTTTTCCCTGAAAGGCAATGAATGGGGCATGGATTATTGGTTGGCACAGTGCATCCAAGGTAATCAAACCCTCTACGCATCTTTAATCGACGATGAAGGCATTGAATTTCCAATTGGCTCGATGGTGGTTAAGGGGGAATATCTTACACTAGATGGGAAGTCAAGAAAGACTAGTGGGCATGTATTCATGGATTACAAACCAGGTCTAGTGGTGTATCACTTCACAAACTTGATCGTTGGCACAAAAATCCATCTTCAGACAACGTCAATCAAGAGCTTGACCAAGGTACGCTAATACCTACCTCATTCACAGCACGAGAGACTGATGGAGACAATTAGAAACAGAGAGGATCCAGATGGATTTATTGAATGAGGCCAGTCAACTTTACACAAGAGAAAGAATTGCATCAAAGAATGTTATGTTCTACATCGAGATATGTGTAGTTTTATGTTATTTCATTGGTACATGCATTTTTTGTTGATACATACATACATACATGTCTTTGCTATACATACATGCATACATACATAGAGATACATACATAGAGAGACATCCATCTTCCATGTCATCATTTCACCCTTTTTCATTAATGCTTAGAAACCTAATCTATCCCTAGAAATCGTAGAAAGCTAAACTAACCCTAGAAACACTAATTTAACACTAGAAAACTAAGCTAGAATACTATAAACCTAATCTAGTCCTAGAAACCTAAACTAGCCCTAGAAACACTAATCTAACCTAAACTAGTCCTACCACTTCTCTCATTTGGTATGAGAGAAGTTGCTTTAGACCTACCTCATTCATGTCAATGCTTGAGTTTTTGGAGGTCGACCTCCCACCCCACACGTCCTCTTCAACATTTTTTGTTCTCTTGGTTTTGTGCCCACCCAAACTTTTTTCATGCTTTGGGTACCTTGAGGTATATCCCCAACCCAAAAAACTCTTATATTATGATGATTATGTTGGTTATTGGCTTCACCCAACAAAATTATATTTAACAATACACATTCATAGATTTGGTTCCCCATGCTCAATGCTCACCCAAATCTAGCTAGATTTTGGGTTTTTTCTGTATCCAAGCATCGTGTCATCAACCTAAGGTTTCCACTAATATATTCTAACTAGATACTAGAATCTCCTTGACCAAATTTGGTGGAAAAATGCATAGAGATCTTCGAGACTCTTAGATATGTATCCTAGCAATTTATTTTAAAACATGCTCATTTATGGTTGGAGATTGATGCTTGATCCCTATAGATAACCACTTAGAGGGACTTGTCATCATCATCATCAACATCATCATCACCATCACCATCATCATCAACGTCTTCATCATCATCACCATCTTCATCATCGTCACCATCTTCATCAATGTCCTCATCATCATCACCATCTTCATCATCATTGTCATCTCTAGGTTCCTCATCAACATCTCCATAATCACATCTTCTTCATCATCACCATCACCGTCACCATCACCATCACCATCATCATCATCACCATCTTCATCATCATTGTTAACTCTAACTCTAATGCTAATTAAATTTCCTTCTATAACTCTAGCCCTAACGCTCACCCAAACCCTGGCACTAAACCATCTTCTTCATCGTCACCATCACCATCACCATCACCATCAATGTCTTCATCATCACCACCATCTTCATCATCATGATTAACTCTAACTCTTGTTAAATTTTGAGCATTAATTCACAATACTCTTCGATCTTTACTGAGAGAATAACATATACAGTATATCAATGCATAACAATCACAATAAGCATGACAAGCATCACAAGAATCAAAAGCATGAGAGACAAGAGACACAGATTTTCCGTGGGGAAAACCCTAAGGTGAAAAACCCCACAACTTCCTCAGAGATAGAGAGAGCAATGGCTCAACCAAAGTACAACCAAAATACACTGAGATAGTCTCCTAGTAGCAGATAATCCTCCTCCTCACTAGTGCACCACTTTCTGAGTGAGAGAAGTGTGACTTTCTGAATGATCAAAATAGAGATCTCCTGATCTCTATTTATACTAACCTGTTTTCCCAGTAACCTTATGGGGCTGACTTGTCTAGCTAGGTACATCCACAATATAATATATATATTTCAGGGCCGACCCCACATATGGTGGTCTAATAACCCATCGGCAAGTACACACACTTGCGACACTTGTCAATCCACATGACGACACTTCCTTATAGAGGAATAACACATCTATAATAAGGGTACAATATATATATATGAAATACATAGATGAAATACTTTCCGAAGTTACACATACATCAACACTCCCTCTTAACTACGAAGGTATTTCTCGACACAGTTCTGCTAGACAAGTCTTCTTCTCGGGATCATCGTCATCGATGCATCGTCACTGCTGCTGCTATCTCAACCAATCTCTGACTCTATTCGTCATAGGAAGTTCTATAGAGCCAATCCTTTTTCATACTAGATGTAGGCCCACCACCTGCAGGTCTTCATCATCACTAGCCATACTGTGGAATCCTCAGGACTTATTACGTGCATCACAAAACCTGGCTGCAGCATCCCAGGCTATTACGAGCACACATCTCTACCTGTGGGATCTCCCAGGAGCACATTATATGTGACCCATCACAAAACCTGGCTTAAGCATCCAAGGTTGTTACGAGCACACAGCTCTACTTAACAGATCTCCCAGGAGCACATTACATGTGATCTCACCACAAAACCTGGCTGAAGCATCTGAGGCCTTTTTCATCCTGTCTAGATCTCCCAGGAGAAAATTACATGTGGTCCACCACAAAACCTGGCTGAAGCATCTGAGGCCTTTTTCATCCTATCCAGATCTCCCAGGAGCAAATTACATGTGGTCATGGCAGAACTTGGTTGAAGCATCTGAGGCCTTTTTCATCCTGTACAGATCTCCCAGGAGCAAATTACATGTCATAGGACAAAAACTCATAAGAGCATCTCAGGATGTTACGGGTACACAACTCCGACCTGAAGATCTCCCAGGGCAGAAATTACATGTCCTCCCAGAGCAATGTCTCGAAAGAGCATCCCAGGCTATTATGGGTACGCAACTCCGACCTATAGGATCTCTCAGACATGCTCATCTGCACAACCTGATACACGGCCACAAAGTATCATTTGTTACTAACCATACATCATCTTGATGTACACATGATCATCCTGATCATCATCACTACATCGTCCTGATGCATGTCATTTGGAGAAGCTTGTCATCCATGATCACCCTGATCATACAATGCATCTACCTGATGCATACCAAGTATCTACCTGATACATATCATCATACACAGTGTATCCACCTGATACATAGATACATGATCCACACAATATATCCATCAACATACATGATCTACCTGATCATACCTGATACATATCAACATACATGATCTACCTGATCATACAATGTATCCACCTGATACATATACTGATACATGGTCCAAGCATCCAACATGATGCATATACAAAATACATACAAATGATCCAACCGATCATATCCAGCATCCAACATGATGCGTACATACATATAAATGATCCAACTAATCATATCCAGCATCCAACATGATGCATACATACATATAAATGATCCAACTAATCATACAAAGCAGAAACTAGAACATCATCCTGATGCTCATCATCCAGTGCTTACATCCACGGCCATGTGAAGGATCCTCCTTCCAACATGCTTGGAATGGCTTCAGCAAATGTGTCCATCACTTCTTCCTCGAAGTGTCATTGATCTGAAGAACACCAAGCCTCTCTTTGAAGTACTCGAACTTCACCCTGGCTAGTGGCTTTGTCAGCACATCTACAATCTGCTCATCCATCGCAACATACAGGAGCTTCACAGATCCTCTCTACACCATATCCCTGATATAGTGATATTTGATCTCTATGTGTTTCGAACTGTCATGGAACACCGGGTTCTCAGACAGCTTCACACAACTCTGGTTGTCACAAAAGATACCAGTAGTCTCCAGCGGGAGATCAAATAAATCTGACAGTAGCTTCCGAAGACATACTGCCTCACAACTAGCTGAACAGGCTGCAACATACTCTACCTCAGTTGTTCTCAGTGCTATGCAGGATTGCTTCCTGCTGAACCAAGAGATCACACCTGATCCCATACTGAAGCAGCATCCAGACGTGCTCTTCCTATCTGCAGCACTGCCAGCCCAATCTGAATCAACATAACCCTGTAGGTTAAACTTTTGATTCGCTTCATACTTGAGCCCATAATCCACTGTACCCTTCAGGTACCTCAGAACATGCTTTACAACAATCAGATGAACACTCCTCGGATCCGTCAGGAACTGGCTCAATGTGTTCACCGCAAAGCAAATATCTGGTCTCGTGTTCGTCAGGTACATCAAGGACCCAATCATCTGATGATACATAGAGATATCAACTGGCTCAGATGAAGCATCACATAGAAGCTTCAGGTCTGATTCCGTATGTGTGGCCATAGCCTTGCAGTCCATCATCCCGAACCTCTCCAAGATATCTATAGTATACTTCCCTTGACCAAGGAAGATCCCATCTGCACTATGCCACAACTCCATACCTAGAAAATAATGCATCATACACAAGTTCTTCATCTCGAACTCGGTAGCAAACTTCCGCTGCATGTCGGCAATCAATCTATCTTCACCTGTAATAAATAGGTCATCCATATACAAAAGTAGTATCACTGGATTGTCTTCCTCAACCTTGTAGTAAAGGTTGGACTCCGCTTTACTCTTGGTAAAGCCCAAACTGGATAGAAAGTTGTCTATCCTACCATACCAAGTTCTGCACATATATGACTCCCTGTCATGTGTCTCAGAACCAAGTGGCAGCTCCCCATACACTTCTTCTTCAACTACACCATTCAAGAAAGATGTCTTGAAATCCATCTGGTGTATCTTCCATTTCATCATTGCAGCCAGAGCAAGTACAGAAGTGTATCTAACTACAGGATCAAAAGTCTCTATGCTACCACCTGCAACATGCTTGATCTTATAGATCCATTTTGAAGTAGCAACAAACTTCCCTTCATCTCTTGGGATGGCATCCCAAACATCGTTCTTCATGATTGACGGATCATGGCATTCTTCCCGTATCCTGGGAACTTCAATATCTCCAATAGATAATTTTGTTGCTTGAACAAATGTTGTAGTCCTTCTTTTGTAGGTGAAGGTATATGATCTAGAAAGGTATATTCATATTTCTTTCATTTTATATAGTACTGTTGTATTATCTAGAAATGTACAAATGATAAGAATTTACTAAACACAATTATTATTACCATATATTTATTCTTTCTTTGGATTTGCTAACATTGGTTGCGATTATTGTAACTCTGAGTTTTGTATCAAAAGGGAAACCCTAGTTAGATTCATATTGTTCATAACAAAACTTCACACTCTTTTCAAACCTGAGATCGAAACCATTTTAGTATCTTAAACAAATGATCAGATTATCACTTCAATAAAACACGAATTAGGGTTTTGACCCTATTCATTTTCCTTGAAAATTTATTATTGAGTTATCAGTTCAACCTTCTACTCTATTGTTCAAACATCAACAAATAAGAATACACATTATCAATCTACAGTTTTAAAAACAAACCACACAGACTTATACGAAGAGTTCAACATATTTTTCCCATCTTAACGTTGAAGTTTCTTTTACACAGAATCATTATCATTAACGAATTATCCAAACCCTAAACTAGCTTGATAAACATTGTAGTAACCTTTAGCATGAATACGATTTACAACATCAACTTACAGTTTCCAAGCTAACAAACCATATAGTTGTACAATGTTTTAAACATACAATGTATTACAAAAGGAGTATTATTCTTACACACAGATTGAGCCCTCGGCTCTCTGTCTTACGGTCACAAACATTTCGAAAAACAAGTCGAATCTCATAAAAACCTCAACATTACCACAGCATAACTTCTAAAACAAAGATGAAGCTCGAGCAATGTTTATAATATGTTTTTAACAAGAAACGAAGTTACACAGGGTTTATCCCAAATTTTCCAATAGGTAGAAGAGCCCGAATATTCAAATCGAGGAGCTAAATATCCAGTCGACAAACAAAAAGTTTACAAAATATAACACTGAAATATCACTGTTAACAATCGTGTTTCGAAGTTTTCCCAAACCACCTTCAATGACAAAGCCACGACACAGACGAAGGGCACTATGAGGGTATGGAAGACCTGAATCTTACCGGTGTAAGAGTGCAAGGTTTTCCTTTCGCCATACCCTATCTAGACGTTTTGTTTACACCCTGCAACTGACATCAAACCAGAGTTATACATCTGCTATTTTTATAAACCGATTTTTGAAATGCAAATAGCTTTGTTAAACAAAAAGCTTACCTCCATAGCTTGACGAGAACATTGTCACGAATGACACCAAGGAGCCACTATCCTCGCCTAAACTTTGTATTTTCCCTCTTGCTTGTCTCATAGATATTAAAGTATAAAACTATAACCTTCGAACCAGAAAATCTATCTTTTCAAAAAGCACTTCACTATCACAGTAAGAAAACCTGCAACGTCAACTTCAGGAGAAGGTCTCGGGTTCGAAACCCTTGCAACTTCCTACCCAGACTTCGGCAACCTGTTAGCCACCCCAGCCAAAACAATAGCACAATGAATCATTTTCTTCAAGTCTTAACTCTTTTTTTTCCACGATAGATATTAGGGTTTCATCCAATGGTTTAGGTTCATCACCATCGATGGTCTCCACATTGCCAACAAACTAAGCTTTGGTACAAACAACGTCCGCAATAAATACCAAACCTACCTTACAGGTTGACAACGCCACCATGGCACACAATGGAGCATGCACAACTAACGCATGGTGTATTAATCCTACACATCATCGAGTTTGGAGACAATCATGTCTACCTGGAACAATGGACATCCAACTCGGCAGAGACACGAAACTGAGCCTTTAATACAGGATCAATACATGATCTCTATCGCAGCACGCGACCGGCGCCATTAAATGAACCAACAACCTGTCAAGTTTCATTTTAAATGCCTGTCAGCATCCTCGACGTGACTTCAAAACCCTGCATTAATTCGCCATAGCATTAGAAACACTATGCAAAGATTTCGTTATATCATTGAACTATATCATTATAGTTTCAACGTAATACATTTGATAACAATTACAAACTAATTATATAGTTTAAGTGATACTCTAGTGTTTTCATCTTAATACAATGAGTTTCGATATGAATCTATAATGTGGATAATAAACCAAAAATCGACATAGTCGCACCACTATGTACATAGGACTTGAATAGACCATAATATGAAATAATAGTTAATCTATTGTGAAAATGTCTATTATTCAATTGTTACAAATGCATAGTCTTTGGGAAGGACTATTTTGATTATTAAGACCTAAGTAATTATAGTAGAGAATAGGAATGGTTAACCATAAGTCTTTAAAGTTAATTAAAAGTGTTGTATAAAAATCACATATAATTATGCTATCACATATAGTTTGGCATCTTGGAACAATAAGTCCTCCGGATTCCTATCCACTTTTGGTACTGTACTATCCTAGTACTACTATTAAATGATGACAATAAAGCAACTAGTACAATGACGACGACAAAACCAGCTAGCACAATGACGACGACAAAACCAGCTAGTACAATGACGACAACAGAACCAGCTAGTATAATGACGACTACAGTGACGATGTTTATTAAGTTGATACAAGGCAAACCTTGGAAAGTTGAAGAGTAAACACGTGAACCGTACCTGTATGCTCTTACATTTGCAACAGTCTCTATTGATTCTATTTTATTTTCATACGATGAAGTTGAACTCACGCTAATTGGAATTTATTTGCAATCATGAAACTTCTTACCTGTTTTCTGCACATAGAATAGGTCCAATGTTTTAGCATTATAGCTAAGTAAGCTTTGGGGTCCCTCATAGGGCTCCCTTGAGCAGCAAAGAAGCAAACTGTCAGTATCGTCTCAAAGAAATAGTACCACATCACACTTCTAACCTGACATTTCATTATTACATATTTCATACATTGCATTGATTTAAAAAGTGTAGCATCAAAAGTCTAATCTAACCATGCATTTGACTATCTTAATGATAGGGGTTACGAATGTAATTAAGTTGTCACTGTTGCATTAGTTTCTTCAGAAAATATATTGGTGTTTAGTACAAACAGTTGTTAGTTAAAATTGTTACATTCAACAAATGTTATCCTCCGCAATATAAATTATTATAAATTAAGTTAATATTGCCATTAATAAAAAATTTAAATTTTTACGAAAATATGGGATGTTACAACCCCAGTCTTAGTACGTCCTGATTATAACAAGGAGTTCCTCATTTAATCATATGCATTTGAAGACACTATAGCTAGTGTTTTGTTGAAAAAGAATGAAAACAACCATGAACATCCAATTGCTTTCATGTGCAAAAACCTTAGAGATACGGAATTAAATTATACAACCACCGAAAAACAAGCCTATGATTTAGTAAAATCCTTCAAGCATTTCAGGACATACATTGGTTATTCAAAGGTTTTAGCTTATGTCCCATATCAAGAAGTTAAAGATGTGTTGTCTCAACATGATGGCATAGGGGCTAGAGGAAATTGGATTTCGAGGATTCAAGAGTATGACATTGAAATTAAGCCAATCAAGAGAGTAAAAGGTCAAGGATTAGCCCAACTTTTAACAGATTCCAAAATGCAGCCAAGTCATGAGGAGGTAAGTATTCAAAACACTATGGTGCTCTATATTGATGAAGTCCATGAGTGGTACAAGGACATCATTTTCTATCTTAAACATATCTCTTGTCCTGATCTGCTAAAATGTGTGAACCATGATGATTCTCAAAGAATCATAAATGAAATGCACGCTGGATTATGTGGAGGACACTATGCTCCTAGAGCTATAGCCGCCAAAATCATGCGAGCTGGATATTATTGGCCATCTCTGTTGAAATATGTGCATGCCTTTGGCAGGACTTGCCAAGAATGTCAATTCTATTATGGAAAACCTAGGTTTCCTAGCCTACCTTTGACCCCAGTTATTATAGAAGCCCCTTTCCAAAAATGGGGAATGGATTTTGTAGTACCAATAGACGCTACCTCTTCTGGTGATTACAAATACATCTTGACATGCACAAATTATTTCACTCGTTGGGTTGAAGCTATTCATACTAAGAAAGGAACAGCTGAAGTAGTAGTCAAGTTCTTAGAAGAATATATTGTTGCTAGATATGGGTGCCCTTTAAAAATCACCACCGATAATGAAAAATCTTTTAGCAAAGAAGAGATGTCCACATTTTGCTTAGATCATGGAATCACTTTATCACATTCCTCTAACTATTACCCGCAGGGAAATGGCTTAGCAGAATCAAGTAATAAGAATCTGATAAGGCTTTTAAAACGAATGATTGGTGAAAATAAAAGAAGTTGGGACACCAAGCTTAAATATGCTCTTTGGGCATATAAAACTACCGTTAAAAGAATAACACGTAAGGCTCCTTTTGAAATTGTATGGCCAAAATTTTAGATTCCCCATAAATCTTGAAATCCCTATGTATGAGCTTTTGCATCAGTGTTCCTCAGATCAAGAATCCCTGCAAGCAAGAATTGATAAATTAGTAGAATTGGATGAAGGTAGAAGAGAAGCTTGGAATAGAATGGTCATAGAGAAAGAAAGAGTGGAAGGAACCTTTGACCAACAGAGTAGAGATGTAATTTTTGGAATTTGTGATATAGTCTTGATTTGGGACAAAAACAATGAGAAACTAGGAAACCACGGAAAAATTGAGAGGTTATGGATGGGCCCCTATCGAGTAAATAGGATAGCTGGAAAAGGTTTGGTATTCCTAGAATCCTTGGATGGTGATGAGATGGAATTGCTTGTGAATGGGAGGTTGTTGAAACATTACTTCCCGCCTATAAATATTGAATGACTCTGCTTGCCTGTTTAGAGTAGTTATATCTTTGAATAAGCTCATTTGAGCAATAGGATTTGTGTGCTTTCTGCTTTTTCTGTGTGTTGAGTATTGTGATTTTTCTTTTTCCTTTGAGTGCTTTGTGCTGAGTTGTCTGCTTTAGTTAGGTTGTGCTCCTTCCTAAGATTTTCTCATCTCCTGCATGCATTTAATAAAACTTGAAAGTGGTCAATTTCTTCTTGAGTTTTGAGTAGTTGTTGTTCTTCTGTGTCAAGGGAGCTGAGAATGCCTTCTTATAAAAACCTTCCTTCCTCCTGCACAGTAAAATTAGTAAAATTTACATATTATGTTAGTTTAAGTGTTTCCATTTATGCATTTCAGTTTATGCTATAGAGTGGATTTCATTTTCAGCATTTATTTTATATTTTATCCCATATATGCTTCATGAGGTATTTTAGTGGCCATGAGTGCAGATACAGGTGCAAAAATAAAAGATGAAAGAAAGGATGATGAGTTGTTGGATTGAAGATTGATGTAGAGCAGTTTGAGACTAGAGATTCTGAGTTTCTCAAGCGCTCTCTCCCTTAGAGCACTTGTCCCAGCTGGAGCCAATTGTTATCACACCATAGTAGTTGGGATACTATTCTCGCTGTGCAGATATATACACTTTCTAGAGCTTTGTTTTTACATAGATCAGTTATGGTGAACAGATTTATTTGAGATCATTCACAGAAAAGAGCAGTATATATATCAGACATTGAGTAGACCTTGTGCCAAGGATGAGCCTTGAGAGCTTAGATTGATGACCAATGTGACCTTTTGTTCCATACAATTTCAGTTCAGTGCCTAGAGTTTTGGATGTTATTATTATAGTAGTGTTTCAGCTGTTTATGGATGATGATTATTGATATGATATGATGTGACCTATGGAATTGTGATTATTATCTTGTTGTTTTATTCATCTTCATACCATTGACTTGGTATATGATTTAGGATGTGGCAGTATTATCTAAATAATAAAATGAAATATCTTGGATGATTTTATAAAATATAAATCTGGATGTATTACTTGCACTCTAAGGTTTTCTGGAAATACTCATTAGTTTCATTACCCTCTTGTGAGCATGGAAATGGTTTTTCATGAAAATATTTGTTTGCTAGCCTAGGCACCACATCCAATTGACTTCATCCACCCATAACCTTCCTTATTTGGCTTTCACCTTGACTTTCCCTCTCGACTACTTGATATGGAGGACTTCCCCATTTCTACCTCCATGTTGGATCGCATCCATGTTTGTTTTGTGTCTCGGCTCTGAGTTGGTGACAAAAATTGCCTTTGGTGAGTTGGATTTTAGGTCTAGATCACTCTAGTTAGTTGCCCCGATGTTTGGCTTAGCACGGAATTCCCTCTAGTCACTTGAGTTGTTGTTGGCTAAAACCAAAAGCACATGTACTACTTATATTGGAAATATATTATGAAAGCCTATTAACTTACAATTCTAGAATGTGTTTTTCAACACACGTGAATAAAGGCCAAAGCAATGAACTTCTAAAATACCCCGCGAAGGGTATATAAAGGTCTAAAAAAGAAATGGTTAAACAAATGCTATATCTAAATGTTGTTGACCTCATAAGTGTAAATATGCCTCGGATGCAAGCTGCGATTAGTTGTGCTTTTTAGTGCATGTGAAATCCCATAGGGGTCATATAGGAAAAAAAGCCCATGGAAATGAAATGAATGATCCTAATGAACCTGGATCAACTTGATGTAGACTTGATGCCTAAGTTGAATAAGCACTCTCAAAACAACTTATCCATTTGTGAGGCACTCTCCTTCCCTTTGTTATTTTTTCTAGCACAGAGTGTAGCTTCCCCTTTCCTAGCCCAAAGTGTCATTTAGTTGAGTTGGTCAAGTCGTCCATTTTTTCCTAGCCTTCTTCTTAGCCTTCACCCTTTGCTAGCAGTTAGGCCATGTCAGTTGAATGAGTATGCCTTTGAAGCTTTGGTGCAAGTAAATTATAACTAACAATGAAATATATATGTATTATCTACCACTGAATGATGTTTTGTACTTTAAGTTAAGCTGTGAATATGATTAAAGGAGCATGTCTTATTCTTATGTTATAATCTAGTCTTTTGTTGCATTTTGACCTAATCAAACATAGTTTTACCATGGTAATTCTTGGGATCCATGATAAGATGGACCACTTGTGCTTATGAATGTTGATATATGGTACCACATATACCTATTGACAATTCCATATGTTGGACATATGCTTTATATGATGATTGATGTAGTTGGTCAGTTTTATTATTATTTCCAAATCATCATATTTTACATTGTCCAGGTATGGTGGACCCTACAGTTGACTCCACAGGTCAACACATGGTGTATGAGTATTCATATCTAGTGGATTTGGGTCCTTTGGATCCATTGAGACACTAATCTTTCAGTTCCGGGCAATCCTGGGCATGATAGTAGTAGTTTTCCACTTGTTGACCAGTTTGGGCATGCTGATCCAGCTTGTCCAATAGAGGCATGGGAGGCCAACCGTTTCCTAGGGAGCTACAGAGGAAGGGGGGGGTCCATCCACCTATTTTTACCATTATACAGCCTTTCGAGACATCCTGGTACACTTTGTTTGATAGCGCAGGCACCCTGGATGGCAGTTTGGGTCACTTTCAGGGTTTTTAGGAGGATTAAAAATGGAATAAAATGGTCACTGAGGAATTCGATTTGGGAAATTGAGGTAAGGTTTTGGAAATTGGTCTACTTTGAGGTCATCCATGGTGAACCCACCTTCTTCCAGATCAGTTGGCATCAGTCAGTGGGGTAAAAGGTCTTTTACTGCATGTCTCTCTTAGATTTTGGAGACAAGATTTGATCATTTGTGCTATTTGGACATGTCATAGACTTATATTTTATATTATTGTGCCATGGGGACATGCTAGTGAAGGATATTAATGCCTCCTAGCCCCACCATGAGCTCCTAGTGACTTGTCTTGGTCTTATTATGTGGCACATGTGTTATTAGCCACCCTTCATGTATGATGTCACCCTCATTGAGTATTTTCTAGCTATGACATCATCACTTAGTGAGTGATCCATGTGATATTATGTATTGGCTCATCTTAGCCGTTGACTAGATTGTTATATCTTTTGATCTCAACCACTAGTTTTAAAAAGTGGTTTTGTGGTTTAGGGTTTTGGTCTTTATTATCCTATAAAAGGAGGAGACCCCCTATTGTAAAAACTATCTAGAGAATTTTGGATCTTGGTTATTAGAATAAAAATACTTTCTTGGGCATCTTGGATCTTGGAGTTGGAATGCTTGTGGTGATTGTAAATGCTTCTTCCTCTGCATTGACAGACATTGGTGGCCATCTTGGATTTTATATTCAACTAACATTTTTTGCAGGCAAAGAAGACATCTTGGGAAAATTCGCATTGGTGGGGAGGCCTACCTTGCTCATTTCAACAAGTCGTTTTGGGTTATAGGGAGTTGTTTTGTCTTTGCACCAACAATTTCATGTTATTCATATCTTTTGTTTGCATCTACTTCCATTGTTGTCAATTGATTGTTCTTTGTGTCCTTTATTGACAGGAATAGGGAGGCCAATATGGTTGAAGGCGAAAAAAAGACATCAAGAAAGGCTTCATCAAGTTCGGCATTTGATCTTTGTGGGAAGTAATCCTCATCACAAGAATTCTCCATGTTCATTTTCCAGGTACACTCAAGGAGGTATGATATTCTTCTACCTTGGTCATCGATTCTCTTAGATCAACAAAACTCCATTAAAATCAAAACCCTCATTTTACATTTTTTTAGATCTACTTGGATCTAGAAAGATTTTGGGGATAATTTTTAAGACCCACCTCTATAGCATCCACGGCAATTTAGATCTATATTTTGGTGGTGATTGGGCTCTGTTTGATCCATCTCCCAAGGCACATTAGCCTCTTCAAGGAAATTCACATTCCCTTGAAGAGTCTAGTTTTCTAGGTTCTAGTATGTGGGTAGGTGAGATCCCACTTGATTTGGATACAAAAACCTTGATAACCTAACCCTAGTGATTCACCTTGTTGATTTTCACCCTATGGGACCCATTCCTCATTTTGAGGGTTGAGCCCCACTTGGGTCATTTGGTGATGCATTTCCAATCTCCAATCTATAGAGATCTAGCAAGCATTTGGACTTGATAATTTAAACCCACCTTGCTAATTTCCTTAACTATCATGATCTATAATTTGGTGGAATTTGGACTCCATTTTCTCCCTCAATTCAAGGCACTACTCACCCTTGGGTAAATCGCACTCCTTGGGCTAGTGGTCTTTTGCTAGATCCTATATGTGGGTAATGCCTCTTTCATCCTGAAATCATAGATCCCTTCCTTTGCATACCCGTTAGTATCATTTTTATCCCTAACTTGACCTTGTGGGCCCCATTTCAACCATTTTCCCCTTTTTAAGGAGTGGACCCCACTTGTGTAACTTTCACGGTACTAGATCTGTCCAAGTGAGCATCATAAGTGGCCCTAGTCATTCATTGGTTGAAACACTTGTCACCTCTTAAGCCTCTTAAACCACACTTAAACCCTTGGGTCCACATCATATAACTCAATATTGTTCTCCTCATCTTACTTTACACATTTCCGTAGGAACCTTTGTGTTAGCTAGTCTTCATTGATTGGTTAGGGTCTCCCCCTTGATCTTGATTAGTCTTGATCTAAAGTGAAGAGTGCCTCGGTTGAAGTGACTCCCATCTTGCATTAGGAACCATGGCATCTCTTTGGTCACGTCTTTAGTTGTCCAACACCTCTACCATCATGGATGGGATACGTTTAGGGACAACCACAAGTTGTGTGACAACAGGTATCTTGAACCATCCATGTTGTTCTAAATTACCTCAAAATGGCCATGAACATATCCAACTTGCATGCAAAATATTCCCTATGGGGGAATTGTGGTGGTAATTTTGGGTCCCACATATGGACCATGACCTTTAGAGGCAAATTTTACATCATAAGACCATGTTTTTTACTATATTTTAATTAAGTCATGCATCAAGAACCATCGCCTATGCGCAAGTTCTCAAAATAATGACTATATCTCACATGTAGACTAGATATTATCTATGTAGATGCATGCTATTTGATGGTCAAGGGCATCGTAATGTTCCATGACCTCGTAAGAAATTGGTATGAGCTTAGGAAATAAATTTAAACCCTAAACCATGGTGTGGCCTAAGAGATCCATTATTGTTGTTACACATATCAAAATCTCAAAATACCAACATATCCAACTTGTAGTTTAAATAATATTCCCTCTATAGAGATTATGTGATGTCTCAAGGCCTTACAACGCATCAATCCTGAGACACAAAGGGAATTGTAGTTACATGTAGGCTTAAGATTCCATACATAGTTCTTATGTGGTAGTCTAGGTTAACATGCATGGACCATCAACCCCATAGAAAATCAATATGGAATTAGACCCTAAATTTAGTTCACAATCCATGGTATAGGGCACAAGAACCATCCTAATCAACGTTACAAATATTGAAATGGCCACAATATCTCACCTGTAAGGTAAATTAATTATGTGTAGGGTCATCCTACACATGGACAATGACAACATACTGTCCTAGATTTTTCCTTATACCATGGAATGGTCCTCAAAATACATCCCTAGTGCGCCCCTCCTCAATGTGGTGGACATATCACATGTAGGCTAGGATTACCTACAAAAGACCTATGAAATGACGCATGTTACTATGCAAATACCATGAGCCCTAAACAAAAATGTTTTATCCCAACAACATGTGGGTTTTGGTATCAAACCATGGGTCAATGACCAAAAAGTTCCCATGATGTGACAAACCTAAACCATAAACCATTATTTACATTATGAGAACCATTCTTGGTTACATAACCTATACATATCAAACCATGGTTGGTTTATTGGTTTATATAACCATGGACAGATTAGCAATGACAATGATGACGGCAATGATGATTATGATGATCATGATGACAAGAAGGATGATGACGTGATTATACGATGATGAGGGTGACGATGTTGATAATGAAAATGATGATTATGATGATGATGATGATGATGATGATGATGATGACAATCACAATCACAATCACATGAATGATAATTATGATGACGATGAAGATGATGATGAAAATTAAGTTGATTATGACGATGACAATTATGATGATGATGACAATGAAGTTGATATGATAACTATGACAATAATGATGAAAAACATGATGATGATGATAATGATGATGACGACGATGAAGACAATGATGATGCTGATGATGGCTATAAAAATGATAAACCCTAACTCATTATAAACCCCATAACCCAAAATACCCTAACCACTTAACCCCTTAAACCCTAACCCCTAAGGCCTCTAATGGTTGAATGTGACCATAGTGACCATAGTGACCATAACCTCGTTAAAGTCTAAACCTAAATCCTTATAAAACCCCTATCCCACTAAACCCTAACCCCTAAGTCCTCAAATCCCTAAAGCCCCTAAACACTAAATGTGACCATAATGACCAGAGTGATTATGAATATTGCACAACGCATTGATATGAAATACCATGACCTTAAGGCCCCTAACCACTAAAACCCCTAAGAACTAATCCCTTGACCCCTTAAACCTAAACCTCCTTATACACCTAAGTCCTAAACCCCCTAATGTGACCATAATGACCGTAGTGACTGTAACCCTATTGAACCCTAACCCTAACTCCTTATAAACCCCCTTAGCCCAAATCCCCTAACCCATTAACCAATTAATCCTTAACCCCTAAAACCCCAAATTGCCAATTAATGTGACCGCAGTGACCATAGTGACTATGTATATTGCGCAATGCATGCATCATAGCATGACCATAAGGACCCTAACGAATCAAACCCCCAACAACTAAGCATTGATTTATGTAGAACCTTCTATCCCAAACTATCAAGATAGGTAAAGAAAAGTCCAATCCTCATTACTTTTGGAGGTGCCTTTTTAAATTAAACCACCACCAACTCCCTACCTCCCCTAATGTGACCATAATGACCATAGTGACCATAACCCCATTAAGCCATAACCCTAAATCCTTCTAAGTCCCATAATCCTAAATAACCTAAGCCCTTAACCAATTAATCCCTAACCCCTAAGGCCCCTACAGTGACCATAGTGACCATAATGTGACCATAGTCACTATGCATATTGCACAGCACACGCATATTACATAATGTGACCATAAGGACCCTAACCACTAAAACCCTTAATAGCTAAGCATTGAATTATGTAAACATTCTATCCCAAATTGTCAAGATAGGTAAAGAAAAGTCCAATCCTCATGACTTTTGGAGGTTGTTTTTTAAAAACCGCCCCCAAAAGTCCAATCCTCATGACTTTTGGGGGAATTTTTAAACTCCCCTGCCAAAAAAATTCATGAGGATTGGACTTTTGGGGGTGGTGTTTTAAAAACTACCCCCAAAAGTCCAATGTTGACTTGTGGGGTGTTTTTTTTTAATTGCCTCCAAAAGTATAATTTTCTTGAATTTTGGGGGTGTTTTTTTTCAAACTGCACCCAAAAGTCCAATCCTCGTGAATTTTGGGGGAAGTTCTTAAACCCCCCCTCAAAAAGTTCAATGCTCATGGCTTTTGGGGGCAGTTTTTTAAGAACCGCCCCCAAAAGTCCATTACTCATGACTTTTGGGGGTGATTTTTAAGACCTCCCCCAAAAGTCCATTACTCATGACTTTTGGGGGAGGTTTTTAAAAAACCACCCCCAAAAGTCATGAGGAGCGGACTTTTGGGGGCGATTCTTAAAAAACCACCCCCAAAAGTAATGAGGAATGGAATTTTGGGGGGTGGTTCTTAATAAACCGCCCCCAAAAGTCATGAGAAATGGAATTTTGGGGTCGCTTATTAAAAAACCACCCCCAAAGGTCAAATTCTCAATACTTTTGGGGGCGTTTTTTAAGAACCGCCTCTAAATCCCCCAAAAAACTTTTGGGGGCGGTTTTTCCAAGACTGCCTTAAGGAAAAATCATTCCTAAAGGGATAAATTATTGTAGTGTCATGACCTCTTAGATTTTGGAAAGAAAGATATCACATCAAACTCATAAGTGCTTATGCTAACCCTTATGACCCTAAATAGACAAATCATGTAACCTCAAATCGTTGTGTGAGGTTCCACTTCCTGTATAATTTCCCAGTCATCAAAAGCACTAGTCTCTTCGGGCTGTCATTTTCTTTTCTCATTGTTTTCAGAAGAATAATAATCTTCCTTCTACTGGGTAGCTTCCCCATATCCTTCCCCGGAGTTTACAGTGGGAATCACTTCCTACATACAAAGAAAATTTTTATAAGGAAATTAGGTTTGAATATTTCATAAATACACTTGCAGAGGAAATATAAACTATTGAAAGGAAAATTCTCTAACCAAATACAGAATTTAAATCTTACTGGACATTGGACGGCTGCAGCAGTGATGAACATCCGGGTAGAGTGAGCCACATTGGCATTTTTAGCAGGCTTCCATTTGATTTGCTCATTCTTTTCAATACCATAATCCTCATTCTATTGGGTAGCTCCTCCTTCTCCTTGACTGGAATTTACAGTGGGAATCACTCCCTACATACAAATAAAATGCTTATAACGAAATTATGTTTGTATATTGCAACAAATACACACTTGCAAAAGAAATATTTGTCTGAAAATTATCTATAAAAACCTAATTTCATGTTTACCGTACTTTGTACATCTGTAGGAGTGAGGTCCATCTGGCTAGGATACTGAGCCATATTGGTGGACAAGCCTTTGAAGGAACGGGTGTTGGATTTGAGCAGAGGAGGGATTGGCAGTGTCATATCCCACATCGCCGAAAATGTGATCGCACATATATGGATATGTCTCCTGAGAATGGAGGAATGGAGACATTCAACCTCTCAAACTCTGCGCATGTATCCGCAACACTAAATCTAAAGGATGACACACTCTAGCATGCACACCTGCCTCTTTGTAGACTGCCAGGCAGAAGCAAGCAAGACATGAAATTGCTAGCCTTCTTCCATGTGCATAGTCCGAATCGAATACGAGGCCAAATAAATTGCATATAAAACTAAGGCTTCAGTTGTCATTAACCAGACATTTTTTCTCGCGTTTGATGTTATATTTCATATTAACCAGGGAAATAACATTTAAAAAATAATCCAACTAAGGTGTGAAAGGAACAAGATAGCAATCAAAAATTTCAAGGCAGATAAATATTAACCATGTTACCATACATACTAGCTACTGGAAAATTCATAGAGCTTCCCTCTTTGGGAATATATAATAAGTTATAATAACTATTTCCTTTTGCATGTTTGTGTTTATTGACCAAATATTTTCAATATTCAAGTTGAGTGAACCCTCTCATCTCAACTAAGATGCATATATTAGGATGAGGGCATAATAAAACCTTGCATTTTATTTGATGTATTTTTTGTAATAGCGTTCTGAAAAAAATATACTGCATATATAAAACTGCCACAAAACTGCCTTGCAAATTCAAAATACCACCATTACAATGCTCAATCCATGTGCCTATATCGGGACATATTAAGATAAATTCAAGTCATGATGATCTGATAAGCTATACTTAAAACCATAGGAACAAAAAATGACCATTTTGCTTACTAGTGCAAAATGGCCCTAGTTCTCCCTTTTGTTGTTGTTGAAATTATTAAAACAACCAGATAAATCAATCAGTGGTATTCCATTGACTTCAAGCTAGGGTTAAAAGTAGTTGTTTTTTTTCAAACATTTATGCCATAGGTTTTTGGGTTCGGATTTGTTATACAATGTTTTTGTTCAGGAATTTTAAAATACGGATGAAATTAATAAAAAAATTACATTTTTCAAATGGTGTAATTGACCCTTTTTCTTTTCGCATCTATCATATTTATTTGGTGGTACGGAAGTTTTGATTATGCCACAGATATAACATTCTATAGATGAAATTAATAAAAAAGTTGCATTTTTCAAATTGGTTTAGTTGGCCCTTTTTCTTTTCACATCTATCCTATTTATTCGGTGGTACGGAAGTTGTGATTATGCCACAGATCTAACATTCTATGGAAGACATACAGATTATAATTAAAATATAATTTTAACAAGTATAGATTATAATACCCATTTTTAAAATGCTAGAGGAAATCAAAGGGCCATAATGATACACCTAATAAATCTAAATCAAGAATATCACTCAGAAAAAACTCATCACCATTATTACAAAAGAATCGGAATTAATTGCATATTAACATTTTTTTCCCATTTTTTTGCAATGCTCAAAGACTTGTCTGTGAGCACACCGAAGAAGAAGAAGTGAGTCCATAGGAACGATCTAATTCCTACTTTATGTAAGGGATTATCACTTCCCTAATCAAACATATAAATCTAGCATCATCTGGCTGTGATGATCGAGTCCATCATACTAATAATTTCATTGAAAATAAAAATAAAAATAAAAACCACATGATACTTTACTAGTTCATTTCGCTATTAAAAAGTATTACACATGAAATATCATCCATGGTACTCAACTGCTGCAACAACATAGTTGTTGTATGTATTCAACGCTTAAGGTCTTTGGCTATGATCTGCAATAACTCCACCTCCAAATCTCCTCTTGTTAGTTTTTCAGAATTTACAATCTGATCTAGGATCTTAACTGAGATAACATATGTACAACATATCAATCATGGACACAATAATGCAAGCACACAAGAGACACAGAGTTTCACTGGGGAAAACTAAGAAGGTGAAAAACCCCGCAACTTCCTCATAGATAGATAGAGCAATGATACAACCCAAGCATAAGAGATATACTCCTAGCAGCAGCTTCTCCTCCTCCACTAGTGTGCCACTCTCCAATGAGAGTAAGAGTGAGAATGTGAATGATCAAATAGAGTTCCTCCCACACTCTATTTATACATGACTTGACTTGCCTAATAACCTTTACTAGGTCGGCATCAACTTAACCACATAACATAATGCTGACAAGGCCGACCCCCAATAGGGTGGTCTAATAACACTTTAACCCACATGACTTATACAGGGCCGACCCCAACAAGGTGGTCTAATAACCCATCAAGTATAAGTTACGACACTTACAATATAAATGACGACACTTCCGTATAGAGGAATAATAACATCTCTATAGGATACAAACACTTCTATATAGAGGAATAATAACATCTCTATAGGAATACAATATACATATATGAAATACATTCCAAAGTTACAAATACATCAACACCTCTCAGATTGGCGCATATTTCATCACAATAGAAAAGAATAGACTAATTTTTATTTACGTGCTTGGGAAAAAGACGCAAATAATCCTCGTCATGGTAAGGATTTTTCTTAAGACACTTGATGCATCCAGGGTATGTACTAAATACATTGTTATAAATAAGTGCATGGTTTAAAAATCACCATAGAAATAACTGTTAGTTTAAATAATTTCATATAAATAATTGAACTCAGTTGGGCTGTGAGCTTACCGAATTGATTAGCTCCACTTCCCTCTCTTTTTAGTTTAGATATTTGCATTGAGTTAGGGGGTCTTTGCTCAACTTCCTCGTGAACAGGGTTTTTTTCAAGGACTATAAAAGTATACTTAAGTATAGTATTCTAGGCGATTATTTTGGATTGAGAAAAACATGTATATAAATTAGTAGACGAATTTTAAATATGAAACATACAATTTACTACCAAAAATTGTAAATTTTGGCAAATATCATGAAAAAAAACATATTTTATGTAAATATAGGCGATATTAAAGACTAAAAATGACCAAATAGCGAATTCATTTTTTGAAAAAAGGTCCAAAAAATAACCAATTGGCTAAATTTCGTTCTTAAAAATTTCCATGCTCATGTAAGGGAAAACATTCCTGATGGAGTAACTCCGTGAAAAAACTTTGAACAAACCTCTTGTTTACAATACACTTTGATAATCACCTTGATAGCTGGGAAATTTAGAATTGCATACCCACGGGCCACAGTATGCCCCAGAATGAAAGTACCAAACAAAAAGTCTATGAAACTCCACGGTTTTGAGAAATATTGTTGATAATAATACTTGGAGGTGAGCACTTCGTCCTGTTCGCATTTTAGCTCCTTAGGAGGCTCAACGCACTTTTGAAAAAAGGATCGACGCATGCTCTTCCATATCTCAACTATATCGTCTGTTTTCATAGTTATGCTACTAATGGCATAAGATTTCTTGAGAACTTGAAACTGAAATTATAATTGTAAAGCATAAAATCTAGTCATTAAGAAAAAGTTCATTAACTACAATACCGAATCAGAAGAGTTATGTTGACTTACAAACTAAATCTAAAGATCTCAAGACTCCCATTGAAAATATAAAGTTGATAGAAAACAATAAATAAGATCGTAATGTTGGATCACCGAATTAAGAAACCCCCAGATTTATCCCGCACAACTTCATTGGTTATGCTACGTTCTCTATCTGGTGCCAGGATGCACTTGGCAAGATATTGAATACGGTCCTTTCGTTGTTGGAAGATTGTTTTCCATGTGCATCTATTTAAATGACTATTATTTTCATTTATGGTGTTTGATGTGCAATTGTATTTTCATTTATGTTGTTTGATGTGCAATTGTATTTTTTGTTTGAAGCAAACACTAGTATCAAATTCAACATGCAAACTAACCTAAAACAAGAACTCAAACACGTGATTCTTCATAGTGGGATTTCATCACCCACTTGGACGATTCATCGCCATAGGTAGCTCAAATTCCAGACAAACATGTTAACTATGCCATCATTGATAGAGGGAAATCTACAATCCAATACACAGGTATAATAGAAAGCCAATGTATAATATAAAAAAGTGATGCCACCTACTATAATAGAGAAAGTAGTGAGAAAAGTGGGTGGTTGCATCACCAAATTGACTTCCAATTCCATGTAATTAACTTTGGTTCCCCAACCCATTCAATTTGTAATCGTTCTAAGATTGGCTTGAGCTGATAAATGGTTTTTCACATAAATTTAGTGCATGCCTTATGTACTTGTCCGATAAATGGTTTTTCACATTAATGTAGTGCATGCCTTACTTACTTTTCATTCAGTCAATGATATATTATCGATTACCGTGTCATGGAAAACTGATCATGCCTTACCTATTTGCCAATGATAGGATAGGAACTCCAGTCTGCTTGGACTTCCGTGTTTTCCTATAAACATTAAATGTAAGATTCTATGCACAAATTTCAGTGTTTAAGCTAAGCCTTCACAAATTTGTAGTGTATAAGCTAACCCTTCGAAATAGTGGAAACACCTTGCTATATTTTAAAGTCAGTGCAAGAAGTGTAGTCAATTGTAAGTGAGTAACATATTCGAAGGACGGATAAATTGATCAAAGATCTTAACACTCTTTAAAAAGGCTTTGGTTCACTTGGAATAAAAAAATATCTAGTTTTCTAATGTAATTGAAACTTAAAAAATATTAAACATCATATGTTATACAAATATTAAACATCATATGTTATACTATATAGCTTTTGAAAATATACGATTTATAAAACATATATTTATGCAATTTCAAGGAGAAAAAATAAATTAATTTAATTGAAAGTTAAAATATCTTTTTAGAAAAATATTAAAAATTAATTAAATTGAAAAAAATAAATTACTCAAAGATGTATACGATGCGATTAACACATGCACATAAACATGTTTATCTGAAAAAAATTACGACGATTAATTTAGATGCAAGGGTAATCATGTTATGGAGCATGCCATGGATCTATTCAAGTAGTCAACAATAGTCTTGAATTTCTTATGAGCTAGAATTCAGTCAATTGTATTGTTTCCGTTTGGGGTTGAGAGCTTCCAATAGTTAGCTACAATTAGTTGAAAACAATTTCAATGTTTATTCAATTAGTGGCTTAATTCTAGATGATAGTTAGTTATATAATTGCTTTGTATTCCATGAACAAGAGTCATGCAAACTGAGATTGGGATTTATGCTCTTTAAAAAAATATTTTTCCTATAATTAAATTCCAGACAGGAAATCCAACTGACATTTTGACATGAATGAAATGTTATTTTCCATTTAGGAATAGAGGAGTTGGCACTAGTTTTAATAAACATCTTGTCAAATCATGCATTAGCCCAGGACTTTATTATGCCTTTACACATCTGGTACATCAAATAGACAAGGATTCCGCCCCTTCCTTATCCTCACATGAGTGGAAACTTGGGCTTGATTATCATCATTTTTATCCACATATTTATCACTCCATTGGCCACTCAAGTCTTCATAATTTGCTAGGGAGGATAAATTCCAAGGACCCTATTAAAATCTATTGACGGGATAAAAACTAATTTATTATTTAATTTTTTTACCCACTACATGTAATATATACGTGGATATCTCTCAGCTTTGATATTTCTTTGATCGATGTCTTGGAACTTTTGTTGTATGCATCTACAAAGCAACGCTGGTTCTATTTTGCTTTTATATTACTTCTATGTCCGGTTCACAAGGACGCAATTTTAGTGCATAGTATTCCTGGAAAAGGAGACTCAAACAAAGGAAACAAGGTCAAAGGGATTCTGTAATGTCCCTTTTTAATAATTTTATTAAAAGGACCAATTTTTCACTTTTTCCCCAAATTTGACCTTTGACCAGTTTTCAGATGCATAGGTCTCTAATTTGCCCCAAATGCTCCCAAATATTCTAAGAAGGTATATGGATGATGTTAAAACATAAATATATGTTTCATGGATGCTTTTGGACCTTTAAAATACTTCTGCAATTCCTCTTTCAATTATGGACAATGTAGGGAACTTTACTAGTAATTTCCCTTTGACTAGTATTGGTCTATAGGTCTCCAATTGGTTCCAAATACCTCTAAATATTCAGTGAAGGTGTATGAATTATATTTGTACTTGATTATGATGTTCATGGATTATTTATGACCATGAAAATACTTTTGAAAACTTGTTTAAGATTCTGGACAAAGTATAGAATTTAACTAGCAATTTGGGGTTCAAGTCCCCCCAGGGTAAGTACTGAAAATGACTCTCCAAATGCCTCCAAACTCACTCGAAATTATGAACAGAGGTAGGGGATTTTTGAGGGACATTATTTGGGTCTCATGTGTACCATTAATCAATTATCAATTCTATTCTAAGCTTCTCCCAAACAACAGAAAAAATCACTAGTTTGACCTTGGGGGAAATAACATGAAATCTTCTTCAAATAAAATAAAACTGAGCAAGATGGATCCAAATGCTTAAGTGTTGAACATGAAACTTGTAATACTCATCAATGGAATTCTATACATCATAAATATATCAGAGAAATATTCTTCCATTCGAAATCATCATCAATACATTGGCATAAATTAATCTAGTGGGCACTAGTACAAAATGAGAAATTAATGACTAAAAAAATGACTAAAATTCGACTATAAACGACTATTTTTGAGTCAGTGACTAATAGTATCTGATTTCCACTATCTTATCTCTAGTTGTATTTCACTAGTCATTAATTGGTTGACTTATTAGTCATTGCTTTAGTCATTGATAGTCACTGATTAAGTCATTGATTTAGTCATTGATACTCACTGATTTATTCATTGATTTAGTCAATGATTTAGTCATTGATACTCACTGATTTAGTCATTGATTGTCACAATTAATGACCAAATATATGACTAGATAAACTACTAGATGATAACATATTAATGACTAAGCTAAATACGACTAAATGTTAGTCGTGCTATAAGATACTGGAAATTAGCTACTAATAGTCATATATATGCGAATTTAGTTGTTTTTTTAGTCACTAATTTATGATAGGGTATGGAGGAATCGAACCACCAATCTCCTCCCTATAATTAGGCAGGTGCTCTACCATTGATCTAGCACCCTTTAAGAAGTTGTTATTGCTTGACAATGATGTTATTCAAACAAATTTTGCATTGAAACAAAATGAATGTCAAACATATTCAAGAATAATGCTTCAAGTACTAAAATAATTCTATGATATTGGATGTCCTGAAAGAAAACTTTCATGTGTTGGAAGTTAGAGGAGGTAAACCATTAAGTGTTTTAAAAATCAACAACATTTTTTCCATTTGACACATGCACCTACAAAGAAAGCCCAGTCAACTTTGCATCTTATTATGTCTATTTTCAAACGATTTACACTCATGACCAAATTAGAAACAAACATGTTTATTTTTCCCTCATTTTTTCTTTCCTAAGAAAGAAAATAATAGTTGATCAAACTATCTTCTAAGGCAAACAATCACGCACATCCAATCAAAATACCTTTTTAGACACAACTTGATACTTGTCCAATGCTTCCCCTGTGTTTAGAGAGGGATCCAATCCACTAGAACCAAGTCGCTCTATGGTTGAGGAAGGGGTTGAAGTCCGTACAATGGATGTTTCTGAAACATAAAATTGTTGAACTTCACAACAACAACATGAGCATTATGGATTAGAAAATCAAAAGTGGTAGAGCAAAGAAGTCATATCTGTCTATTCCATTTTATTGCCAGAAATTTACAAGGAAAAAAAGGAAGAGGGCAGTGATGAGGCACCTCAAAGTTGGTTGCAATAACCTGAATTCTTGTCGTACTACCTTCCAATGTACTGTTACTTTTCCCCCTAAAGCTTCGAACACAAATTCAGACAAACTTATATGCAAAAGCTATATAGTTTGGATACTAGACAACTTGTCTCTTACTTGCTCTACCCTAATATTTGCAGAAACATGCCCCAAGGGAAAAAGAAATAATATGTCAGCAAATTTTATCAATTCAGAACAAAATACAAGAGACAGAAATACAAACCAACATGGAGTTCCCACAAAAGTGTTTCTTAATCATTTCCTTCCACCTATGTCAAACATGCAAGCTAACACTCCAAAGTCACCCAGCTTAACTGCTTCGCTAGTGTCAACGAGGATGTTCCAAGCCTACAAAATTGAATAAATATCAATTGGCACAAAAGCATTTTTCATATATTAGTCTGGGAAATTTTTTTTTAATGCTGATCATTCTCCACTGTGAAAGCCAATGATGAATTCACTAATATCTAACTACCATGTTAAGGGTTCACACTATTCAAACTTCAAATAGCTTCACATAACGATGAATATGTCCTTGCCAATGAAGATACTCCAGATCTTTGAGTGTTTCCTTCAGAATTGTAGCAATGGCATACTCTTCAAAACCATCTGGATAAGCTATTTTCATTATGTGCAAGCATGAACCTTCTTCCATAAAAGGCATTACTACCCAAAGGCATTGGTCAACATGCTCTCACAAAACCTAAAGTCTCTATTAAAAAACTTAGGTACAAAAAATGCCCCAATTTTTACCTTGATAAATGTATTTTCCATTCCACTTCTGTCGTCACTGGGATCTTGATGGGCATACATTATTTAGATAGGATTCCCATTGATAGCTGTAAAATTTAACATCTCTATACTCCTAGAATCTACAATATATTGTTTCTAATATGTTAGCTACAATATATTATTCCTAACATGTTAGAAACAATCAAGAGCTATCTAACACTGAGCATTGTTCTAGGATAAAAGCAAGCTCCACAATATCTATATGTAATCACTAATAGCTTCATTAAACCCGAACAAAAGAAAATGTGTACGTGGACCATAGTAGGCAGTGAAAAATAAAAAGATCGTATGTAATTATGAACTGAGTGACTTATTCATATTGAAATATACCTCCCTTCCACATTCAAATTCCCCCATATACACGATTTGCCTCTCATGGGCCACAATCTTGCTAGTGCAAGTAGCATGCCATTTCATATTAGGTGCAAGTCCTAGGACTTGGACAAGTAGATGTTTCCCTCACACAACATATTAGAAAAAATGATTATTTGGAGTGTTATACACTATCTACATTCCATTGTAATACTTCCAAAATGGGGAAGCAATATTTTCCACAGTGATAAATGGAAGTATCATGCCAAAAAAAATTACAATAATGTGGCACAAGTCCTCAAAGTTTCATATTTGAAGAAAAAATGTGCAAAAATAATAAGCACTGCAATCAAATTGAAGGGTTCAGATATTCTAGGCCATGTGGAATGACATAAGAATAAAAATTAGAAATCCATGAAATATTTAGAAGAATTAAAATTGCAAGGGCCTAGAAAAACATGCACAAAAGACCTAAGAAACACCCTATAATTTGTGTATGTGCCTACCTAAATTCAAGAAGAGAGAAAAATAGAAATCTTTCATTAAAAATAAAACAATCAATGAACAAAACGACATCTATTTGTTTGATTAGAAAAATAATTAAACAATTTTCGCTTCCATGTTCACTTATACACCACAAGAGAATGAACGAGAAATTTTGTACGAAAAAATGTTTTCAATAAAGAAAAAGTGTTGCAGAGAGAAACTCTAGCTAAATACATTTGATTCATGATTTTTACCAAAATTTCTATTGATTATGGCCATACCTTACTTAAGTTTATAAACATTAACAAGGCCATGCAGTATAATTTGCAGATATAGGTACATTAATGCTAGCATGCACAAATTTGTGCGTATGTGAAGAAAAATGCATCTAATGAAAACAAGCTAGACAAGTGTTACAAACAATGAGGGAAAATGACTCATTATTCATATTAAGAGAGTACTTACATGAGTATAATTCTTATCCCCAAGGAAGTGTACCACATCAAAAATGATAATACACATGATATTTGCAAATGGGCACTATGGAAAGCATGTAAGGACCCCAAAAGAGAATATCCATAGAGGGATTGGAAGAGACTACCCATATGTTTTGCTCATAAATGTTGTAGTAGAGAGTGGCAACATGTCCTTCAACTGTGAAATATCTAATTTTAAATCTGGTATTTCTTCCCAAAGAGTTGCAATGAGGGTAAATATCTATGAGAGCTATGAAAATACCAATTAGGATAAATGTGAAAGCTTACACTTACAAAAAATACTTGACCAACAATTATTAATTTTAGCTAGAATTTTTTCAAGTACACTTATGTGCTAAGAACTTGTGGACGATGACTCACCTGTTGAGTCTATTGAAAGAATGTAGGAACTCCCTCCATCATAGCTTTCCCAACATAACCAACTTACACTACCTTTGCATAAGGAATAAAATAATTAATACAATAGAATGTTAGAAAAGGCTCTCTTGAAATCAGTATGCATTAAAAATTTTGTGAACTTTTTTAAAACTATAACCATTAGACAGAATGATATGAACTATGCAAGCTTATAACTTCAATTATCCAGAGATGAATACATGTCAGTTTAAAAAAAGTTCATGTTAGCAGTAGTACCTGGTCAATCAATGCACTACGAAGGCCATTAACTGAATCTGCACTAGAGGTAAGCTTTGCGAGAAATCATGACTTCCAAGATAACCCCATGCTTCTCCTGTGACAATTAAAAAGACCAGCTACATAAGTGAAACATATGAAAAGTCAACAAATGTGCAACATATCACAGAAATTTACCATCCTAAGAATTGATAAATTGTAAGAATTTGTGTATCATTGAAAAACATCCACAGCAAGAAAAACTCTTAACTCATCTCACAGGTCAATTTACAACAAGTTCATAATGTTAGGTAATCCATATTTTACAAACTTATCAAAAGAGTGTCTTTAATACGTTTATTTCTTAGGACCATCTAAAAAGCTAAATTGTCCTAAGTAAGAATTTCCATATATTATGTTTAGCCTTAGTGAATTGTGCTATGCTACTTTCCAGTAACCTTCTTCCAATAAATTTCAATTGTAACCACCTAGATGCTTCCCTTACCCCACAATCAACATTGGTCTTCAACCCGTATAGAACCATCAAGAAAACATTTGATATTGTAATTTCAATGAGAAAGAATCATGTCTAAGGTAGTATACCCTAGTTTTCCAAAATGAAGATCCGTATTCTAATGTCCCTTTGGAGTGAAGACATATCTTTACCCCATACTTGTGTGCACAATCTTCAATAAGTTAATCCACACAACTATTGCATACTAATTGGATAGAACATAAATGATTAAACTAAAGGAATGGTGCATTAGGTAACCAATTAGCTTTATCATCCATATACTCAAATGTAATGTTGATTAACAAGAAGACTGAAGCTACAAGTTTCTTTTATTGCTAATGTTCATTAAGAAAGAAGGCTTCCTAATGTGACTACACAAGAAAAACTCCAATTTTATTCTATTTCATAGAGCAACATAAAAGCTTCTCAATTACAAAAAAATTAAAGAGTAACACTCGAGCTAATATAATCACCCAAAGCATCACTATAAGTAATCAAATTTGAATAAATTTATGCACCAACTTTGAGGATGACATCCATTAGGTCACTAATGGTAGTAGCAGCTGTGTTGGATTGAAGGGTACATCAAATGAATATTTGTTCCTTCTTGACACCGGACTTGGGAGTACTCTTACAATACCATTGGTGAGTGCATGATCATTATTTTTCATCACGAATTCAGGAATTATTTTAAAGTGTGGATATTCCTCTTGACTTATTTTTCGTTATTTGTTGGACATTAATAAAATTACCTTATGATATCTTGCTGTGAAATTGTAGGAACATGGTAGGGCACAAGTATTTATTGCTCCTAAGTCTTGAAATCAATATCGAACCCCAACATATGTAGCGGTAATTCAAAGATGGTCAAAGTCATCACTTATAATTCCAAATTCAATATCAATCCTTGGTTCCCAACTTCTTATTTTGGTAAGTTACAGTCAACCTTTAATTATATTTTCACTTGTAGCATCTTCCATCATAGCTTCTTAATAAAGGGAATATGCCCATTGCTACTTTGTGAGTTCTTTTTTATCGACAGTTTGTATAATCCTTGTAATACATTATGAATTAGAAATGAAGGAAGAAATTAATTACCTTGATTGCAGTCGTAGAATTTAGATAAGATACCAAGATAATTTTATTAATGTCCAATGAGTGACTGCAAATTCACTCTTTGAGAATTCACATCTTTGCATTCTCATATAAATGCCATGTGGTTTATTAAAACCAACGCAGATCATCCTTAGATCAGATGCGGTTGATTGTACATATGATGATGAGCATAGTTTAGATCCTGCAACACCAACTTTCATCAGCCATGGTTATAATTTCAAAGCTTACATATCATTGCCATGTGAAGGTATGCCTACACTTGAAGAAAAACTACATTTTTCACACAACAATGAGGTAATCACAACAACATATTTATCCAAACAATAGGAAGGACAACCCTTGGTTACAACCAATTGTTCTAGACAGCAGGGAGAGAAAGCACAATGAATTGATAATTATTCATCAATATGATTTTATTCAATGGTTGTTTTTCAATAAATCATTGATTAGATTCTAGAAACTATGTTGACCTAGTTGAGTAATACATAGAGGATCAATTTCAAAGAAAAACAGAGAAAAATCCTGGGGCTTTCTTCCTTCTTTTCAAGTAAGAATCAATCATGTTATGAATTACATAATCAACCTTTCTATTAAACTTTGAAATTCCTTTCCTACACTCAAACTTCCATAACATATGGTTGTCTTGGTGTGCAATGTAATTAGGCCTATATGCATTCCCCACTTGCTAATAGCCTTATTCATAATTTGACCTTCTTAACAAAATTTAGTCCTCACTCTTCTCATACATAAACAGTGCACAGAAAAAACCTATATTCAATTTGTAACATGTTTTCAATGAGCGGGCCTATCTAGTCTATTTCCTAATCTAATGATTGGGTATATTAAGTGGGTCTGGTCCAGTGATTACTGCATCTTTTTATTGGGGTCACGATATCAATCCCTATTGACTCCTCCCATTCACATATAACATAGGGTAGAATGAAATTAACCCACTGTATTTTTTGCAAAGCTTTTGATAGAATCTAAAAAACATGATACAATGTCTAAGTACCAAAGATTTGTTTCCACACCTGGAATCTTTCCAAAATGACTTTTTGTCCATTTCTGGAATTACTAATGTGGCATTGATAATGCGGGCCACTGTAACCATGTCACAGATCTGCAGTTCAAATACAAAAAACATACTTTACTCTTTAAATTCCTTGTGTACTAGAAAACAATTATAACCATCAGTTACATTAGAGGATTTAAATAAGTTAGAATTATTAATAGTTTCACCTAAGTATCACAAGATGTTAAAATTATTTTAAAGCCAACAAGATGGACTACACCAATGCAACAACTGTGCATGACTTTCTTTGTTGTAAGATAATATACATTTTGTATAAATGCACTGTACTTACTCCTTCCCTCATCTGATTCAACCCACCATTAGTATGCACTAGTAAATAACCTCTTGATTCTCCAGTAACTGATCATAAGAGCATCCGATGGGTGTTAAAAATTACAATTTCATTATAAAACTGAAAGCAATACCTTTGACAGACAAAAATAAAAGCAGAGAATCACCTTTGTAGGACTCAGTTGGCTCCACACAAGGTTCAAAACCTCCAGTTGGTAGATGTTTCCATAACTTTTTAGATTCCAAGTGCTCGTCCATGCCATCCAACTATCAACTCTAGAGCAGTTTGTACCTGAAATGATGAATATTCTTGAGCTATTACTTATGAATACATATGTTCACATATAAGTGGATCCAAACAACAGAAAGTAACTAAACATTCAAAGCTCTAAATTCAGAAAGCTTCCAAAAGACGGAGCATTATATAAAAATTTAGAAAAAAATCAATCAATATCAAGACTTCTTGTTGAACATGACTCAACAATAAGAATGATGAAAAGAAAATCCTACTTGGAAAACCATAACCATAAATTCCTCTAATTTTTGAATGCACGCTAAGATGTGAATCCAAGCAGAATCAAGAGAAGCCTGTATGGAAAATATTCAAGCCAAAGCAATAATTGGACTCTTTAACATCCTACAAAGTCTTAATTTAAAACCCTTGATAACAAAAATTTCCACAGATTCCATATAGCATGTAGCCATTTCTTTGTAAATACGCTCTTCAATTTATGTATATTTTAATCTTCATGACATCATTTGATGACTATATTGATCTCAGATGCATTAACTTTGGGAGACGCTTTAGGAACTCCATCGTTGATGGAATCTTATATGTTGAAAATGCACCCAAGTCCCACCAATTTCAGCCACTCTAAGACACAAGCAATTTTAAGTTTAATTTCTGAAGTCAACAGATATAGGAAGAGAAAATCATGCCATGACACTGGTTACAACATCTAACAAGAAATTTGGACTATAAGGTTATTCCCATCTCAAACAAGAAAACAGTAAGTAAAACAGTAAGTAATACCTCTCAGAAAAGTAAGATAAGGTTCCAAACATAACCAATGCTACCATAGATAACAAGGTTGCTTTCTTAGTGACCAACAAAATTAAGTGTAAATGCATAGATTTGACAATTATAAGCACAATCCTATTGCATTTGCTTAGCCCTATTTATTTGGTTTGGCTATGTACATTTAAAAGTCCCTCATTTGAACCCTCAAGATCTTCCTGGAAGCTTACCATAATGATTAATTTGTATGATTTGAGCAAGAAATGTTTTATCAATCTCCATTAGAGGTGGTTTCTTAAGGCTGAGTAAGCCAAGCTTCAACAATTATTCTATAATATTTAACAAAACCCTTAGTTACATTTTAGGATAAAAAACAAATTAATGTAAAGCAACGAATAAATGCATTGAAAACTTATATTCCTTGGTTGCATTTAGTTAATCATTGGATTGCAAATTACCTTGTGAGATATTCCTGGACTATCTCATCCTGCAAAAGATCTTCATCATAGAACCCATTGTTTTCAGTTTTACATCTGCTATCCTCCCCACAAGGGAACCTCTATTGTTTCCTGCATTGGGAAATTGTCAGTATCTAAAACTTGGAAATGATATAATAAGATAAAGCCTAAGCACATTACAAAAGGAGTTCATCTTTTACTAACATAATCTTCCATAACCTCCAACAACTTTGTTAATTTTAAGTTTTACAATGTCAAGATCATAACATGGAGTATACTTAGTGCAAATGAAATAAGGGCTAGTGATTTAAAATTTTAAAGCAATGTTATCAAAACTAAATTGGTTCACCTAAAAAACTGGAAATAGTAAAAAACCAGGAAAAAAAAAAAACAGTTGACCAAAATTTACATAAAATATTCAAATTTTGAGATATATATGTGTGTGTGTGTGTCAATCCAAACCATTAGACTTAAATATGCAAAGTTTTCTCATTGCATCGAGAGGATTGAGCTGCTCTGCAGCCCAGTATGGGGGAGATGTTGTCATATAATGTAACGTAATGTTACATTACCAAAAGAAAAAAGTAATTAAAAAAATTCATGTTGAGTCATAAAATAAAAAATTAAAACCAAATGAAAAGTAATTAAAAATATCCATGTCGGCTCATAAAATAAAAAAAGTAAACCTAGCATAGATCCATCTTAAACCAGGATCTATCAAACACCGAGAGGGATCAAATTTCTGGAGGTGTAAATTTTTTTTGAATGTGTAAAAAATTCAAGATACTAAAAAAAAAAATTACACCCGAATAAATTGGATCCCTCTAGATGTTTGATAGATCTGGGTTTAAGATGGATCCATGTTGGTGTATATAGCAGAGTGCATATAAAAAAAATAGCACTGAGTGCAATCCATATCGAACCAAATTACATTAAAAAAATAATATTCTGGGGGTTTTTGACTTCTTGGAACTGCTACTGATAGAGGGTAGAACCCTCGGTTTTTTTTAATTCTAAGCTCATTTTGCAGAATTCCCACTGATTCCCCTGGTATTAGTAAGTCAATCTCCATTCCACAATAGCTCAGTTAATGGCCATGAAAACAATGGACTTTTTTGTATAGGGGGTTAGTGCCCTATGCACTTGTTGCATGGTGCAGTACAAAACCAGCTGGTCTAGGAAAATAAGACCAGTTCCATATGAAACCAGCCATTTCCAGTTTGAGACCACGAGTTGGACTAGAAACATTCCAGAACCAATTAGACTGACCAGTTTTAGCAGAACCAGTTCAGTTCTGATAACGAAGATTTGAAGTAAACAATCTAAATTTACATTCAAGTAATTGAGTCAAAATAAAATAAAATACAAAGATACTAACAGCCTTCCTTATTTACAAAGTTCATGATCAACAAACTCCGTTCTTCAGATACACGACTGCTCATAATGTACCCAATGAAAAAAGGAGCTCACCGTTTGAGAAATTATCAGTGTCTTGTTCTTTGTATTTGATTGATGAGACTCCTTGCTTTGAATGGTTAAAACTCCTATCTCTGCACATTTCAATGGCACACTAACAGAGAGTTGGAAAATTTCATACCAATTTTTCGAACAATACGCATTTCATTGCAATTTAAAAAAAAAAATCATGCTGTATTACTGCTAACCTTGCCCTTAATAACCCCTGCAATTTATAGTCATCCAAGAAATATAGGGTCACAACATAACAATTTTCATTTCAAGAAAACACTAAAGTCTAAACTTTAGAAGGCTCGAAGTAGCATATTGATGTATTTGCTTGCATTTACATGTAAAACTTATAAATCTACTAAGGAAAAAGACACAAAATCATTGACTGATGCCCATAGCTACAAAACAAAGATTTTCAAAAGTGTATAATACTATGCCATATTGTTGCATAGGTGTGGCTAGGTGTTGATACAGGTAAAAGAGCATGTCAGCAAGGGTGAAAAGGTTTAACAATGGGTTCAGTGGTGTGATAGTTTTACTTCTTAGAGAAGGTTGTCAAGAAGTAGTGTGGCAGAAATCGTGTGGTTGATGGGGGTATACAAGAACCCATGCGACTCGTGTTTATAATACTCCATTAAAATATTGTGCCTAGTTAGTTCACTTATGTCACTGGTCTTAAACTAATCTCAATTTTGTAATGGTGAAAGTTTTAACCTAACTATTTTCTTGTGTGAGAATCAAATTTATGTCACTGGTCTTAAACTAATCTTAGTTTTGTAATGGTGAAAGGTTTAACCTAACTATTTTCTTGTGTGAGAATCAAGTTTATGTTCAGTTAAATCACTTCTATGACCCAACCAGACTAGTCCCCCCACCAATCTAAAGTTGATAAGGTCTCCTATCATATCAGAACTTTTATAAATGGTACTATAGGAAAAATTACTACCCAAATCATGTTTACAGGTTGACATAGGATGGCTTACCTCTAATTATTTATTATTGCCATAATCATAAGTTGTGAACTTGTCAGATCGTTTACAGGAAAATACCAATTGCATTCCATTTCAATATGCAAACTATTATATATATTGGCAAACATTTGTTAATTTTCCAGATTCATTCATAAGCATGGAACTGACAGATTGCCACGAATGTACATTATCAGAGAGCATGTGAGACTCATCACTACCTCGTAAGGGAATTGAGACCCTTTCTTCTCAGGTAAGAGTTGTACCTTTATATTAGCTAGTAAGGGGCACTACCTTTGCTATGCTCATATATGTTATCTTTTGCAGGGCTCGAGTAAGTGATACTAATAACCTTGTCTTCTGGCTCACATAAACAACCTTCTCTAGTTGTTTACTCGTACTTTTTGATGAGTGTCAATACACAGAGAAGAAAAGAGCAAGGGAGCATACACAAGAAGTGTCCACAATCATTCATCGTGCATGTTTTATGCTCTTCATCAGATGTCAATAAGAATACAGTATAACAATACTTGAGGGAGGCCTTTACTATGGCTGGGGAAGATATGGGGAAGACCTATAAAGAAATGGGCTAAAAATCCTAAGAGAAAGGAAGAGATTCCAAACACAGAGGGCTTGGAGAAAGAAGGAGGCATACACATAGAGGCTCATATTCCTTCTGAAGAAACCAGTCCTTCAAGTCCATTGTTGATACACACTCCAGATAATTTGATCATTTCACCACGGGCTTCGACTTCTACTAAAAAAGATATCAACTCTATTATCTGTCCTGTGTGTCAATTGGAAGAGAGTGGTGTTTCCTCTCCCCCCCTTGGTAAGGAGAATCCTACATCTAGTTTAGAAAACCCTCATGTAGGTAATCAGTCCTTCAAGTTTAGATCCATCAGATTAACAGGGTTGTGGCCCTTTTTGAAAGAAAGGAACCCTTGCAAGATAATGATGTAGAGAGGGATGGTGGGGTTCCTACTATTCTTGACTTGAGTATCTCTGTAAATATTGGCCCACTATAATTGATATTGATCAAAACCATGACTACTCCGAATGGAAATCGACCATCAAATCCAGAAATACCAACATCTCTCATCACTTTCCTCAGCATTTTCTCCAAATTACCCTAGTTTATTGATTTTTGTAACTCTACAGCAAGAAAAAGTACTCGAATCCTAGGGGCTTGCTACAAAGCCATGAAATGGCCTAAAACTATCAAAGAACCATATTTTTTCCCAAGGCCAACAATTCACATGGAATATCAAAATATAAGAAAATTAGCAGTAAAAAATTCATACAAACCCTGAATCAAACCCTAAACACGACAAGGGTTTATAGTGCACTTACAAGGTTTTCACCCTTCAAAATTTTTTTTTACATCTGACGCATTGGATCAATGGGCTTATGTTCTTCCCTTTCTAGCCTCCATCCTCCCTAAATCTTGGTGTGCTAGATGTCTCCCTGTCAATTGCCCTGCTTCGCATGGAGGTCAAGGGTCCACGTCCCAGAGTTCAAATGGGCCATAAGTATTTCATTATGTTTTGTATTATTTTATTTTTTTTTGTTTTACTTTTGTTTTGTTATATTTTGTTTTACTTTTGTTTTATTTCGTTTTATTTATTTGTCTATTTATTTTTATGTTGTTGTATTTGTTTTTATTTTTATTTTTTATTTTTTATTTATTTTTATGTTGTTATATTTGTTTTTATGTCATTTTTAGTTGTGTCATATATTATTTAGTGAGTTGTCTAAAACTTTTACGATTTCGCCCGGAGAAAATCATTTTTTAGACATGAATTTGCCGAAATCCGTGATAGAATTTTTAGAATCTCAAATAACAGTATTAATCGAGTATAATTTGGATTCCCTGGGGGTTTTCCAGGATTATGAATTCATCTAAATGTTCAAAAAAATGATTTAATCAACACATATTGCCGGATTTTTAGATTTAATATCGTTGATTTCGACAAAGTTTTGGCCGGACGGGTGAAATCGCCGAACTTTTAGACAACTATTATTTAGTGGTGTTTTTAATCTCATGACTAAATTAGTCATATAATTTAGTCAATTTTAGTTGTGTTGGTAAATTTTAGTAGTATTTAGTTTAAAACACTCTAATTTTTAGGGATATTGGATGTATCAATACGGTGAGAATGTTCTTGTAGTTATCCTGCACAAATTAACTTATGGGTTATGTTAAGTAGGATTAATTCATTATATACCCTCTGTGACACCAATCCATCTATAGTGTTACAATTTACTAAATTTTAACATTGTAGATGGATTTAGAGAGAATCCATTTGCTATGTCAAAATTTAGAAAATTGTAACACTTCATTGTCAAAATTGCAATTTTCCATTTCCAGGTGACACACTTAAAAATGACTAACAGAAGTGACTAATTCATATTCTTGTAGCTAGTCATTTTTAAATGAGTCCTTTATGTTAGTCATTTTTAACTGTATCACTTATTATTTAGTCATATTTTTTATCCCATGACAAAATTAGTCATTTAATTTAGTCGTTTATAGTTGGGTCACTCAAAATTTCTCATATTTAGTAGTAAATCACTTGAAAAAATTGTGGTGACTAAATTTTTTAGTCACGTAGTCACTAATTTCTCATTTTGTACTAGTGGGGGGAATGGTCACTGATTTCTCATTAATAATCCATTTTACATATAACCACTTGGTATTTCAACCTGAAACTTTCTGGAGATGAAGAACATAGTATATTAATCATATTACAATAGAAATAGATCATTATAAGCTTTCCCAAAGAGTACAAGAGCTCACCAAAAATGCCCTCCCTCAAGGGTCAAGAATATGCCATCAAAACTGGAAATGGTTGAGAGAGTGTGTTGCACTAGAAGAAACCCTGAGATGCCCTATAGCTTAAACTTGCAAATAAACACTCCATTAAAGCTCCAAATGAAAGGTATGAATGGCCTTTCCAATTACTAACTTGGATGGGAATCTTTCACCCTTGAAATTGGCTAAGGCAAGAAACTAGTCATCCACTAGCTCTCCCTCTTCACAAATGCAATTGCAAATTTCTCAAATGGTAAAAATATGGTTTCATTCTTTGTTATTGACATTTATAGACTTCTAATGTCCTCCATGGGTAGAATTAATTCCAAGAGACTCATGCCAACTCAAGTTGGGAAGAGATTCCAAAGAACGCCGCTTGTACAACAATTCCTAGTCTCCAACTTCCACCAAATCACAGGTGGAAGCATCTTAGCTGCCCTAACTCCCTTGAGCCCCCTCTTGGAGGCTAGTTTTATACTTGACATGTCATATATGTCATATGTCATCCTTTAGGTCTGATTTTTGTCATAGGTTTCATAGCATCTTCATCATTGGTGTCATAGAGCTAGGGAATCTAGCCCAAGTGTCTCACTAGCTCAAAATTCCCTCTTCCTCTTCCATGGGAGTTACTCTTCCTCTACATTTAGACATTGGATGAGTCATGCAATGAATAATACCTTTTAAACTCCCCCAAGTATGTTACCATTCACCTTGAATTCGAATTGGTGAGAGAATGATGCCAAGTGTAGTGGGGAAATCTAGCCATATGTGGGTCCCCCTTCCTCCATGTGTCTTCATGATCAAATGCGACTTTGATTTTCACTTGTATATATTTATTTAACTCCTTTGTTAGATATTTATGCCATTCTAATGTTCAAACATCATTTATTATTCCCCTTATTCCAAATCCCAAAGCTTCCACCCCAAACCTAGGAAACTATTAATTTTCCTCCTTGGCAATTATTTGACCCTTAGCATCAATTTGACAAACTCTAATGAATATGTCCAATGTGATTAGGCCATTGTGATCTGATGCAAATTTGGGACATAAAAAATCCTCCCTTCCCAATATTGCTTGTCCTCAAGCAATTTCAAACATGGGTGTTGAAGAACCTGCTTTCTGTATAATTCTTTGAAGCTGCCATTGAATTGCCCAACCTTGAGTCTTTGAGATTCCATGAAGATTTTAGAGAGGAACCACCATCCTTGATGCTGCACTACTTTGATAAAAATCACTTTATTAAGTGGGAAATCCATCTCCCATACTGCTTGTTTCCCCCAAAAAATTGAAACCAATGAGACAAAAATTATTCCAGGATCCCATTGCTTGTACTACACCCCAACAATTAGGAGTGATATCCAACCCATAACATCAGATAAGAGGATTCCTGGATCCCATTTCCTTGAATGCATTCTTCCAAACATCATGAGTACAAAATATATACCATCAAAGTACATAACAACATAATGAAAATGTACATCAAGGAGGTGCTTCATCAAAGAATCATGAAAGTGCTTATACCTCCAAACAAGTACACCACCATTTTTCAAGTGCATACAAGCTTCAAGTGACCAATCAAATCTGCTCCAATGACATAGGTGAGGACCCCATGTCCGATAATTCTACTCCAAAAGGATGTGATATGCATCAAAATTTTCAGCCATGTATTCTTTCATCCAAGAAGTGAATGAAGAATCTCCACTAAAATCTGAACCAAATAATCAGCAAAAAAAAGGAGACTTCAAATGACTCAAAGAAGTATCACCCATACATACTTGAATGTGAGAATCATAAACATATAACAAAGTATGCGACTGCCAACAAAAATGTTCTCCAATCATAAATCTATTCACCCAAGTGTTGAATTAACTTCCTCCAACATCAAATGAATCAAGTGTTGAGCAAGAAAAAACAAGAGTCTTCAAGTGACTCAAATGCATATAATAGGTGCATCCATGTAGATGTGCATCATCATAAAGTAACAAAGGATTCTGCTACAAATGTGAATAAGAATGTGCTCCAACCATATCATCATAAAAAGTAAATCTAGGAGTTCCATACTCCTCATGTGGCACCATAAAAAAGAACCCTTTCACCCATTCTTCATTGAGACTAGTGCTGCAAAACATGGAATTGTAGGATGTAGGAGAATTAACTAACTCACCCAAATAATCAAAAAGTGTAGAATTTTCATCATGGGAAGGATCCATATGGGTAGTATCATGCAACTCCTTCAAAAGTGTGAAACCTTTGTCATAGATTGGTTCCAATGTAGAGGAATCATGCTCTTCTTTAAAAATTGCACAACCTTCATCAAGAGACAATTCAAGTTCCTCTTCCACCACATCAAGTGTTTGGATCTCTTCAAGTTCATCTTCAAACACATCTTCAAACATTCAATTTTCCACATTTCTCATGATCCACCATGTCATGAGAATCCTACAAACAATCTACCATTTGATACTCTGAAACATAGGAGGAAAAACAAGTATATTGCAACTTTTCAAGAAGTTGCTCATTTGGAATTGTGAGCTTATGACTATCCTCATTATTCTTCAAGTATGCATCATGTAACAATTCATTAAGCTCAAACAAATGGTTTCTATCAAAAAGCAAAGACATGAAATTACCTTTGATGTGGCACATTGCTCTTTGAATCTTCTCCATGTATTCAAAGAAGGATGTTTCATCCAATGAAGTAGCTCTCCAACAAGAATTTGACACCAAAGATTGAGTGTCATGGAGAATGATGAGGGACTCTTTGATATTATTTTCATTCATTTTTAAGGACCCTTCAAGAAAATGAGGATATTGCAAATGAACCTCCTCAAATTCTTCCTTCTTGCTTGGACCAACTTCATGAAGCTCGAGTGGTGATGGGAAAGTTGATCTTATTTCTTCTTCAACTTCTACAAGGTCTTTATTTTCATGTTTAATGGAAGTTTTGCTTGTAGCAACACTTTCAAAAGTGATCTCTATGTCACCAACATAGAGGTGTGAGCACCCATCAGTAGGTACTCCTTCATAGTTCAAGCATCCATCAGTAGATGCTCCTTGATTCATGTCCAAGGTAGAATGTGTCTCGAATTGATACTCAATACTCTCAATAGAGTCTTATTCATGCTCATTGTTAATTTTTCATCATTTAATTCAATATATCTAAGATCTTAACTAAATGAACAACATGTACAACATATCAAGCATAAGAGACAAGAGACAAGAGACACAAAACATTTCACCGGGGAAAACCAAGAAGGTGAAAAACCCTGCAACTTCCTCAGAGATAGAATAAGCATCAATACAAGGATCACAATGATCAAACCCAAGAGATAGATATCTTCAGCAGCATGCTCCTCCTCCACTTGTGCGCACTCCTCCTCTTCTCTCACTAATGTGAAGTCAGTGAATAATAGAATGTGAAAAATGAGAGAGACACACTCTCTATTTATACACTACTTCACTCGTCTTTTAACTTTAGCTAGGTGAGCCCCAACTTAACCACTTAACATAATGCTGAAAGGGTCGACCCCACTAGGGTGGTCTAATAACCCATCAAGTATAAGTTACGACACTTACAATATAACTTGCGACAATTGCAATTACAACTGACGACACTTCCAATCGGAGGAATAATACATCTCCGTTGGGGATACAATAAAGTACAAATGTAATACATAAAATATACAAGTGAATATATTTTGAAGTTACAAATACATCAACACTCCCTCTTAACTAGGAAGGTATTCTCTTGACACAAGTCATCAATACATATAGGCACAAGTCTTCAATTCTGGAGCTGGATCATCGTCACTGGATCACAGAGCATCATCATCATCACCATTGTTGTACTCGACATCTTCATCAACACTGACCATACTATGGAATCCTCTGGACTTATTTACGTGCGTCACAATGCCTTGAAAGAGTATCCCAGGATCCTTTATGTGCCGAAGCACGACCGGAAATATCTCCTAGGTCAACTTATATGTGACCCCCACCACAATGCCTCAAAAGAGTATCCTAGGATCCTTTAGGTGCCGAAGCACAACCGAAAAGATCTCCTAGGTCTACTTAAATGTGGTGACCACAAAGGCTCAAAAGAGCATCCCACAACTGATTACAAGCATACTGCTCAACCTATTGGATCTCCCAGGTCTAGTTACATGTGGTCATGGCAAAGCCTTGAAAGAGCATCCCAGGACTGATTATGAGCATACTGCTCAACCTATCGGATCTCCCATATCTAGTTACAGGCCATAGGAAAAAGTCTCAAAAGACCATCCAAGGACTGATTATGAGCATACTGCTCAACCTATCGGATTTCCCAGGTCTAGTTACATGTCCTCCCAGAGCAATGCCTCGAAAGAGTATCCCAGGACTGATTACGAGCGTACTTTGCAACCTATCAGATCTCCTAGGTCTAGTTACATGCTCATCTGCACAACCTGTCCACGGCCACGAAGTATCAACCTGATACTCACCATACATCATCACATGATCATCTTGATCATCATCATAGCATCATCCCGATGCATATCATCCTGATGCTCATCACACATGATCATCCTAATCATCGTCACTGCATCGTCCTGATGCATGTCATCTAGAGCATCATCCTGATACTCATCACACATGATCATCCTGATCATCGTCACTGCATAGTCCTGATGCATATCAAATACATGATCCAACTGATCATACACAGCATCCAACTGATGCATATACAAAGCAGTAACTAGAGCATCATCCTGATGCTCATCACACAGCACTTACATCCATAGCCATGGGAAGGATCCTCCTGTCACCATGCTTGGAATGGTTCTTGCAAATGTGTCACATCACTTCTTCCTCGAAGTATCTTCAATCTGAAGAACACCAAGACTCTCTCTGAAGTACTCAAACTTCACTCTGGCTAGAGGTTTCGTCAACATATCTACAACCTTCTCATCCGTCACAACATATAAGAACTTCACTGCTCTTCTCTGCACCATATGCCTGATATAGTTATATTTGATCTCAATGTGCTTCGACGTGTCATGGAACATTGGGTTCTCAGACAGCTTCACACAACTATGGTTGTCACAAAAGGTACCAGTAGCATCCAACGAGAGATCAAATAACTCAGACAGTAGCTTCCTAAGCCATACAGCCTCACCATTGGCCGAACAAGCTACGACATACTCTGCTTCAGCTGTACTCAGTGCTATGTAGGAATGCTTCCTGCTAAACCAAGAGATCACACCTGATCCCATACTGAAGCAACACCCAGAAGTGCTCTTCCTATATGCAGCAGTGCCTGCCTAATCTGAATCAACATAACCCTGTAGGTTAAACTTTTCATTCACATCATACTTGAGCCCATAATCAACCGTACCCTTCAAGTACCTTAGAATATGCTTTACAGCAATCAGGTGAACATGTTTAGGATCCATCAGGAACTGGCTCAATGTGTTCACCACAAAGCAAATATCTAGTCCTGTGTACGTCAGGTACATCAAGGACCCAATCATATGACGATACATAGTGACATCAATCAAATCAGATGAAGCATCACACAGAATCTTTAGGTTCAATGCCATAGGTGTGGCCATGGCATTGCAGTCCATCATCCCGAACCGCTTTGGGATCTCTACTGCATACTTCCCTTATCCAAGGAAGATCCCATCTGCACTCTGCCACACCTCCATTCCTATAAACTAGTGCATCATCCCCAAGTCTTTCATCTCGAACTCGGAAGCAAGCTTCCTCTTCGTGTCGGTAATCAATCTATTCTCACCTATAACAAATAGGTCATCCACATACAAAAGTAGTATCACAGGATTGCCTTCCTCAACCTTGTAGTAAAGGTTGGAATCCGCTTTACTCTTGGTAAATCCCAAACTAGATAGAAAGCTGTCTATCCTACCATACCAAGTCCTAGGAGCTTGCTTCAAGCCATACAAGGATTTTTTCAACCTGCACACATATGACTCCCTGTCATGTGTCTCAAAACCGAGTGGCTTCTCCACATACACTTCATCTTCGACTACACCATTCAAGAAAGCTGTCTTGACATCCATCTGGTGTATCTTCCATTTCATCACTGCAGCCAGAGCAAGTAATGTTCTAATGGAAGTGTATCTCGCTACAGGAGAAAAAGTCTCTTCATAGTCTATTCCCTCTTTCTAGGAGAAGCCACGAGCTACAAACCTCGCCTTATATTTCTCTATGCTACCATCCGCAGCATGCTTGATCTTATAGATCTACTTGGAAGTCACAACAGACTTCCCATTTGGTCTTGGGACCACATCCCAAACATCATTCTTCAGGATCGACTGGTATTCCTCGATCATGGCATTCTTCTATTATTGCATCCCAAATCCTGGGAACTTTAGGTTCTTCAAAATCTTCAATAGATAGTTTTCTCGAACTTTGTTGCTGGAGAAAATGTTGTTGTCCTTCTTTTGTAGGTGATTGTACATGATCTTTCCTACAAGTCAAATTCAATTGCATGATTAGAAATTTCTCGTAGTTTTTCAAAAACAAAATCTTACACATAACTACATCTATCATACAGTCATGAAATCATCTTAGCCAATGCTTCAATACAACATTTATCCATATCCCGTAACTTTCTAGATACCTTCCATCTCTACCAGAACATTGTTAAGAGTGTGCACAACTCCCAACATGTCAACAAAGAGGTTTCATTCTAGATAAGTAGCAATGGAATGTTCTATAGTACCATAGGCCACTTACCCATTACTATATTAGTAGTATCTTGTTCATTAATGCAAATTTTCTAATATGCATAATATACTTTCTAAATCTAGAAACATAAGTATGTACACCACTGGACAACATTATTTATATAATAAATGACAATTCAAGTACTTATCTTTTTTTAGTTGTTGAGTGGACTCCCTCTCAATCTTTGCTTCCTTGCAGGAACTACTAGAGTGTGCTCCCTCTTGATCTTTGCTTCCTGGATTACCTGTTCTTGAACTTATATCCATCCTGGACAACTATGGATGCTTAAGTGTGCGCTAGTGTCATCATTGTGTTATCCCCAAGATCTCATACATAACCATACATATATTACTATAATCTGAATACTATCAAAACATTATGATCCTAAATACTCTTAACATCTATGGTCATGATCATTTCAGACACAGGTAATTTATCACAAGCATTAGTATTCAGGGAGGACTTCTTATTGACCATAGGAATCTTCTGGTTAGTCATATCATCAATCAAAGTAAGAAACATAATATGCATAAACTGTTGATTACTTAAACTTCTAACTTCAAGAATAATCATTCATACAAAAGTATAAGATCCTAACACAAGGTAGGATTTTAACTTGATATAGGAAAAACATACCTGGTTATCATGTTTGCTAGTTATGTCTTACATACCCAAACAATGTCTTCTTGTTCTCTTCAATGACTTGTGCTTAGTAACCTACATAACTCATAAGTTAATCATTGTAGAACAAATTATACATACCTCGTAAGTAGAGCTTATATGTGATCCATGACTATGGATGACTCTTTGTCTTCATGTCACCATGGTCATATGTTCTTGAATTAGAACTTTCTTTAGCGGACAACATCAACCTCATACAACACCACAATACATTAGTACAATCATAAGTGTCATAACCCTAATCAATGAATGACTTCTATCATGCATTCATACTTTTACTAGGGTGATGAGACAAGTCTAAAATTAATCAAGACTATACTAACCTCAATAATATGAAGACAAACATATCATAAACTTAATCATGAACAGATTTCAAAACATACATGTATTTCCTCAAGTCATACTTGTTGAGATTGCTTGTAGTCTTCTTATGTAAGGCCTTAGCCTTATCTCTCTCTGGAACTAGAACTTCTTCACTTATGTAGGTGTCCAATTCATTCTCTTCTAGGATTAACCCAATCCACTTTGATTTGCTGAAACTGGATCTAGAGCTGGATTAGGGTTTGCCAAAGAAACCCTAAAAATTCAAACTTTGAATTTCAAACTTCTGATTGGATGAAAATATGTGCCTTGCTAAGCTGATCAAGCTGGCATACTTCAATTTTAAAATCTCCAAAATTTGACCCCTCAAAATTGCCTTTGAAACTTTCAGATCTTCTCGACGGGATCCCCAACTAGGGTTTGATAAAGATCGATCTTCTGCCCATCCAAAAGGTTCGATCTTGTGTTCTAACTTCGATTTTTCTGAGGAGATTCCAGTCGTGGTCACATATTTAAAAAATTCCAACTTTTGCAGAAACCCTAATTTTCCACCTTTCCGATCAAAATCCTGAACTAGGGTTTGATCAATCTCAGCCTTTTGCCCAACCAAAAAATTTGATCTTGGTCTCTAAATTTTGATTTTGATGAGGAGGATCCAGCCGTGGTATCCGATTCCAAGAATTCCAACTTTCTCCGAAACCCTAAATTCCCGTAGTAGTGACAAGCCAAGAATGAAGATGCTCAGAATTCAATTCTGTTTTGACATAAATATGCACCTGATTGTTTCTAGTGTAACTCTGAAATTTCAGATCCACAGGGTCTGAAACTTCATCCTGTGGTAGCCTGACCTGTCATCTTTCCAACCCCACAGGTCTTACCTCAAATGGACTGTTTGAGAGAGAGTAATGCCAAGTGTCGCAACGTGACCTGTTTATGGGATGAAATAGGAGAGCGAACTTGTAAGGAGTTCCACGTGTCACTGTTTCATCTCTGGCCTCTGAAAAGAGGACCTATGAAAGTAATATCCATGCACTAACTTTAATTTTTTATGAAATTTCATTTGGAGCTTCCTAGCCCAAGTTGTGACCTTGTTTCCTAGGTCACTTGTTTATGACTGAGATCTGGAAGAGGCAGAAACCCTAGACTGTACATGTCATAAACAAGAGAATTAGATGTTGTGCTTTTGAAAAAAGATACATGGGGATATTATATATGACCTGTATAAGTTTTAGAACTTCAACCTTCGCTAAAATGGATTTATAGTGAAAGTTCCACGATCACTGGTTTTTTCTATATCAAGCCCTAGCTTCCAATTTGTCGCAAGTGCAACAAGTCTCATAAATGCCATACCATGCCTTCCTTTAGGCTAGCTCTGATACCATGTTAATTTTTCATCATTTAATTCAATATATATAGGATCTTAACTAAATGAACAACATGTATAGCATATCAAGCATAAGAAACAAGAGACAAGAGACACAAAACATTTCACTGGGGAAAACCAGGAAGGTGAAAAACCCCGCAACTTCCTTAGAGATAGAATAAGCATCAATACAAGGATCACAATGATAAAACCAAAGTGATATATATATTTAGAAGCATGCTCCTCCTCCACTTGTGCGCACTCCTCCTCTTCTCTCACTAATGTGAAGTGAGTGAATAATAGAATGTGTAGAATGAGAGAGACACACTCTCTATTTATACACTACTTCACTTGTCTTTTAACTTTATCTAGGTCGGCCCCAACTTAACCACTTAACATAATGCTACAGGGCCGACCCCACTAGGGTGGTATAATAACCCGTTGACCCACATAACTCATACAGGGCTGATCGTATCAAGGTGGTCTAATAACCCATCGAGTATAAGTTACGACACTTACAATATAACTTGCGACACTTGCAAGTACAACTGACGACACTTCCAATCGGAGGAATAATACATCTCCATTGGGGATACAATAAAGTACAAATGTAAGACATACAATATACAATTGAATATCTTTAGAGCTTACAAATACATCAACACTCATGTGATGTCTCTTCATATTTTTCAGAGTCACTTGGGAGTTACTTTCGATCCTCTTCTTGTACTGCTTCTTCTACTTCACCTATTTCAGAACTAGGTGGTTCATGGGTCTCCTCATTTTTCTCCTTCAAGCAAGCTGATGCATTTTCCCTTTGATTTTATTAATATCAATATATTTTCTCTCAGGTTGGATAGCCAAATATTCGAATCCTTTCATAAACTGCTTGGTCATCTCTTCAATGATTTTTATATGGTCCTCACCATCATTCACACACACATGATTTTCTCTCCAAATTTTTTTACAAGAAGGGCATAAACCTTTCCTCACTAACTCCACATCTTGATTATTGGGACCATTTGCAAACACCACATCAGCATAGTCTTCAAAATTTATGGCCTTTTGTATATTTTTACTCAAAGCAAGATGTTCTAGATATGATTGATATTGTTGGGGCAAGGTTTTATATTTTGCTCTATGCCTTTGTAACTCATTCATAGAATTATACTTGGGTAGTGTGACACACTCGTCTTCATCAGATTCAAGGTCATAAGAATAATATTAATTTCTCTTGAAATTGTAATAAGTGTTGCATGATGGCACCTCTTCCTCAAACCATTCACATGCTACTTCATATTGCACATAAGCATCTGCATATTCCTCATAAGAATTGTACTCATAGGATTCTTCATAATAGTAAGACATGGATTCCAATTATTCTTAAATGTATGGATCTAATACACAGGTGAAAGGACCATGCTTTGATACCACTGTAATGTCCCAGATTAAGAATTTTATTAAAAGGACCAATTTTTCACTTTTTCCCCAAATTCGACCTTTGACTAGTTTTGATGCCTAGGTCTCTAATTTTCCCCAAATGCTCCAAAATATTATGAGAAGGTATATGGATGATGTTAAAACATAACTATGTGTTTCATGGATGATTTTGTACCTTTAAAATACTTTTTCAAATCCTCTTTCAATTCTGGCCAATGTAGGGAACTTTACTAGTAATTTCCCTTTGACTAGTATTAGTCTCTAGGTCCCCAATTGGATCCAAATGCCTCTAAATATTCAATGAAGGTGTATGGATGATATTTGTACTTGATTATGATTTTCATGGATTATTTATGACCATTAAAATAGTTCTTCAAACTTGTTTAATATTCTAGACAAAGTATGGAATTTAACTAGCAATTTGGAGTTCAAATTCCCCCAAGGTAAGTACTGAAAATAACTCTCCAATTACCTCAAAAATCACTCGAAATTCTGGAAAAAGGTAGGGGATTTCTGAGGGACATTATTTAGGTCTCATGTGCACCATTAATCAATTATTAAGTCTATTCTAACCTTCTCCCAAATAGCAGAAAAAATCACTAGATTGACCTTGGGGGAAATAGCATGAAATCTTCTTCAAATAAAACAAAACTGAGCAAGATGGCTCCAAATGCTTAAGTGTTGAACATGAAACTTGTAATAATAATCAATGGAAGTCCATACATCATAAATGTATCATATAAATATTCTTCGATTCGAAATAATCATCAATGCATTGGCATACATCAATCTAGTGGGGGAATGGTCATTGTTTTCTCATTAATAATCCATTTTACATATAACCACTTGGTATTTCGACCTGAAACTTTCTGGAGATGAATAAAAGAGTATATTAATCATATTAAAACATAAATATATCATTATAATCTCTCCCAAATATTACAAGAGCTCACCAAAAATGCCCTCCCTCAAGGGTCAAGAATATGCCATAAAAAATGGAAATGGTCAAGAGAGTGTGCTGCAATAGAAGAAACCATGAGATGCCATATAGCTTACACCTGCAAATAAACACTCCATTAAATCTCCAAATGAAAGGTCTGAATGGCCTTTCCAATTACCAACTTGGATGGGAATCTTTCACCCTCGAAATTGGCTAAGGCAAGAAACCAATCATCCACTAGTTCTTCCTCTTCACAAATGCAATTGCAAATTTCTCAAATGATCAAAATCTGGTTTCATTCTTTGTTATTGAAATTTATAAACTTCTAATGTCCTCCATGGGTCGAATTCCTTTCAGGAGACTCATGCCAACTCAATTTGGGAAGAGATTCCAAAGAACGCCACTTGTACAACAATTCCTAGTCTCCCACTTCCACCAAATCACATGTGGAAGCATCTTAGCTACCCTAAATTTCTTGAGCACCCTCTTGGAGGATATTTTTAGCCATGACATGTCATATATGTCAGATGTCACCCTTCAGGTCTGATGTTTTTCATAGGTGTCATAGCATCTTCATCATTGTTGTGATAGAGCTAGGGAATCTAGCCCAAGTGTCTCACTAGCTCCAAATTGTCTCTTCCTCTTCCATGGGAGTTACTCTTCCTCTACATTTTGACCTTGGATGAGTCATGCAATGAATAATACCTTTTGAACTCCCTCAAGTATGTTACCATTCACCTTGAATTCGAATTGGTGAGAGAATGATGCCAAGTGTAGTGGGGAAATCTAGCCATATGTGGGTCCCCCTTCCTGCACATGTCTTCATAATCAAATGCCACTTTGATTTTCACTTGTATATATTTATTTAGCTCCTTTATTAAATATTTATGACATTATAATGTTCAAACATCATTTATTATTCCCCTTATTCCAAATCCCAAAGCTTCCACCCCAAACCTAGGAAACTAGTAATTTTCCTCCTTGGCAATTATTTGACCCTTAGCATCAATTTGAAAAAATCTAATGAATATGTCCAATGTGCTTAGGCCATTGTGACCCAATGCCAATTTGGGACATGGCAGATTCATATTCGAAGAATCATATTCTTTCTAAAATGCACCATGTATCTATCTTATGCAGGGATTAAGTTGCTTTGCAACTCTGAATGACTATAACTGTAATAAGAATCGTATTCAATGTAGCTTGGTAGTTTAATGATTCTTGAAAGATCTTTCTTACGTCTAGTTGTGAAGAAATATCCATCTAAATTATCATTGATTGCAATAACGTGTATGTTTGGAGCAGTGCAGTTTGGTGTACTTGCTTTGTTTTTTAACATAAGACATCAAGTGGCTAAGCCATCTGCTGGAATATTGAGCTTCTTAGCTATGTGTATACGGTACAATGGAATAGAATATATACTATATAGCAGTACAGACAATGATGTTCGAAACTGCGTTTCTTTTTTATGGACTGATATGTTTAGCAATGGTGTTCTTTGTGCAAATTTGGTGTATTAAAAAAGGGGACCAATGTTTGCAGCAGTTTTCAATCCAATTAGTACGATACTAGTGGCAATCTTGGAATATTTCATTTTTCATCAAAATCTTCACATGGGAAGGTTAGTATTGAACTTTTAAAGTCTTGCATTGGCCGACTTGGTTTGAATATATATAGTTTTGTTACAAATTTGTATGAGGTTGTTTTAGGTTGTCCGGTCTTCATTTTCAGAACAGATCACTTACCGTGATTTCAAAAAACATTTCCGAAGCTAATTCATATTTTCTTGTCATGTTTCATGTTTGCAGTGTGTTGGGCACAATCTTTATCATGGTGGGTCTGTTAACTACGCATTTATGTGGGGCAAAGCAAGATACCATCAAAACTACAACGATGGTGAGAGAAAGGGTGATCCAAGCGAAGCAGAACATTTCAACAATAATATGGTTGGGGATTTCTATGATGATCAACACAAAACATATGGTTTGGGATTTCTATGATGATCAACACACAGTTGTTGACATTACACGACCACTATTACAACCTCGTGCACAATTAAATGAACTAGTCGGCCGGGACAAAGGCTTCAAAGGCTTCTATTGATTGTTAAAGTTTGTCCTTCTGAATTTTTGCCTATCCAATAGTTTCTAAATTATATATATCCATATTAAATCAAGAAAGTTTAAGAATTATTTAGTTATAGTATTACATATTAAATCAAGAAAGTTTAATAATTGTTGAGTTATAGTATTACAATTCAATAGATTTTCGGTGAGCCATCAAATCATAGCTAAATTGAATGTTCAAAAACATTGTCAATTACCAGCTAAAAGCTTTATTAAAAAATGCAAAAGAGACAAAAAAATTACAGAAACTAAAAATGAACAAATAGAAATGTGTTACATATTAAAATAAGAATACATATGTATTTCTATCTACTCACTCGAATACGCATGTTAGAAATACATAATCCATTAATAATGGAGGTGAATCTGGTATGAGTTATTTTAATTGTATTTCAATGAGTAATAGCCTCCACATAAAGCATGCAATCCACAATCCAACCATTACTCCTATGTGGAATGCAATCTACTATGACAATATTTAACAGTTGTAGCCCACCGATAACTACTAATTCTAAACCATAACTCGACGTTTCTTTCAGGATGACACATATATTTTGATCATTCAATCTCACTGACAGTTACAGTGCAACAACAACACATCTCAGTATTCCCTCCAATGAGAAACTTGGTGAGCATGGATTGCCATTTGGAAGCATTAGATTTAAGCACTGTCCAACATGTGTAAATCCAAATCCTACACACATTTTAGGGTTGATAGCATCCGGTTCTCTTATCTATATTACACCTACACCGAATATTCTGCGAATTTGTTCGAAATTTCCTTGCACAGAATACCAATATCGTTCAATTGTGCTACTATGGATTGAATATTATTATATTAGATTTTAGCTAGAAACACGTGAATAAAAATTAATATTTCCATTAAAAAACTATGTATTGTTATCCTACCTATAAAGTTTCTATTGCACCCTATCAAAATCGACTTAAAAATGGGTTGGTGCAAGCTAATGCTGGCCACTCATGACGTGTTAGTCGCAATGGACTTCTGGAAAAACAGAAATCTGAACGTCAAAAAGCAATATTAGATCTACCTACACAACTTTTTGGAATATGGCGCAAGAAGATGAAATGTAGACAATCGGATTACCTTCCGGAATATATAAATATTATTTATGGAAATCAAGTATAACTCCCAAAAAATGGGGTTCTCCTAAGGTTGGTATGTTATTTTTTTAAGAAAACATAATGAATATGTTTGCGTTAGCCCCCTGGTTCGGTATTCAAATGGTGGATTTTTGTTAAAAAAATTATATACAGTTGTAGATAACAGGCCGTTCTAGTGCGGCGCTATTTTTACATATTTATTTATGTTAATTTTATTTATTTTTTAATTAAGGAAGTTAGCCCATACATAAAATGTCTAGGTCGAGCGTTAGCCCCCGATATCATGGTCTTAACATAATCAATCAACATTGTTTTTTTTTAGGATGTAGGTTATTGTGTGTACTTGTGCGGGTTCTTTTCTGTTTTCAAAATAGGTGAGCCAATAAAAAGTTATAGACGAAATAAATAACCTACTTTTTGTGTAAGATTGACGTTAGTGCAATTGAAATTAACTAAAAAATAGGACCAAATAATAGATTTTATAAAAAATTACATATTTGGAATCTAAACACATAGTTCTACAAGTGTGTGCAATTTCATTAGCATTGGACTAGTGTAGCATATGCAGAATCATGCTCAAAACAAAAGAAGTTATAGAATAAGATGTATTTTTTTTATAGTATTATATGTATTTTGGCAACCCGAACCTAAAACCATAGCATCCAAGTCATCCACCACGTTAGAGGGAAATGAATTACCCACCAAAACTTAAAAATTAAAATGGTGCATGTGCATTGATTTAAATAGCGCATACGCACACAATAGCGTGTGCGCGCACAATGGCCCATACGCACACAATGGCACGTGCACGCACAATGGCATGTGTGCGTTGATTTTAATTAAGTTTGAAATTTGTTAATGTGATTATATAATTTTATAAATTATATATTTTTTAATAATTAGTAATGTTTTAAATTGAATTAAATTAAATTTATATATAGTTTTTTAGTATTAAGAAAATAATATAATTTTATAAATTATAAAAAAATAAAAATATTTAAGTGAATTAAGTTTAGTTTAAGTGGTTTGAAGGAATGATTATTATTCTCTTCGGCTATTTAGTAAAATCGGAGCAAACCATAGCTCAAGCACACATGCATCCCTACAAAAATCCTATTGAATGGATGAAGATGATGATGTTGATGATGAAGATGATGACCAAGATGATGATGAGGAGGAGGAGGAAGAGGGTGATGACGATGATGATGATGATGATGGAGATGATGATGATGATGATGATGATGATGATGATGTTGATGATGAAGATGATGAGGAGGAGGAGGACGAGGAGGAGGAGGAGGAAGTGGGTGATAACGATGATGATAGTGATCATCGTCATATTCGTCATGATCAGCATCATCGTCTTCATTTCTGTACTCATCTTCATCATCATCCATCGTCTTCATCATCATCATCATCTTCATCATCATCATCATTATCAACGATGATGATGAAGAAGATGATGATGATGATGAAGATCATTATCAATGATGATGATGAAGAAGATGATGATGATGATGAAGATGATGATGATGATGTTGATGATGATGATGACGATGATGATGATGTTGATGGTGAAGATGATGGCCAAGATGATGATGAGGAGGAGGAGGAGGAGGATGGGGATGATGACGAGGATGATGACGCTGATGTTGATGATGAGAATGGGGATGATGATGATGATGTTGATGATGGCGAAGATGATTATGATGAGGAGGAGGAGGAGGAGGAGGATGACGATCATATTCGTCATCATCAACATCATCATCTTCATATTCATACTCATCTTCATCATCATCCATCATCTTCATCATCATCATCATCATCATCATCATCATCTTCATCATCATCATCATTATCAACGATGATGATGATGCAAAAGATGATGATGATGAAGATGATGATGATGATGTTGACAATGATGATGACGATTGAAAATTATGATGATGACGATTCAAAATTATGATGATGACGAAGATGATGATGATGATGATGATGATGATGATGATGATGACAATGTTGATGATGATGATGATGAGGAATGGGGTGAGGACGACGATGATGATGATGGATATGATGACGATGATCATGATGATGATGACGATGGTGATGATGTTAATGATGAAGATGATGACCAAGATGATGATGATGATGATGATGATGATGATGATGATGGGGATGATGATGAGGATGAGGATGATGATGAGGAAGTGGGTGATAATGATGATGATGATGATCATCATCATCATATTCATCATCATCAGCATCATCATCTTCATCTTCGTACTCATATGCATCATCATCCAACATCTTTGTTAACACCCAAATTGACCCCCAGGTCGTAAGGAAGGGTAATTCGGGGTAACCAGTAACCAACCTTTGGACTGATGTTACTGACCCAACACATTCTGAGAGGGCTCTCTCAAAAAACCAATGAAAAGATGGAAATAATCAAGGTCGTCAATCATGAAAAAGGACACCAGCATTCATTCCTCAAGATGTTCTTTTTAAACATATGCAGAAGGCCAGATTTCTGTAAGACAAATTTTACTCTTGTAAACCATTGGTTGGAGAACAATAGGGATCTATATTGGGTAATGGATTCAATTCAAGTATAACATAAACATTATCATCAAATGCTTAGTAGATACATTCACATAGAGGCAAGGTAGCAACCAACTAGTAGTCAAAGTGATTTAATTGGTGAAAAAGAAGAAAGATGAACAATCCATTGATATAAGGCATACACAGATGAATCCTATACCAACTTTAGCAGAAATAATTTGTGAAATACTTGGTAAGAAATGAACAAGGCATAATCTCTATGAATCTCATTCAGATGCTACACTGAACCAAGTACGAAGGAATGTGAACAATATGGATTAACAAAGGAAAGAAACACATATCACATAAAAAAAGGAAAAATAGACTACCAGACCAATTACACAAGAATCTATGAAAAACACATGTAAGCTTCTGACAATTTTATTCAATGAATATCTCAAAATAACAACAATGGACAAAACATGTAGAGCTTCAAAAGTTCTCCCCCCTTTATTCATTCTATTACATCGCATATATATATGCCATAGAGGCTTCCTATATGACTCATCTTTTGCCCTAACGGAAATATTAGAAGGATACCTCATTACACCCAAAAATTCAAAAAATATTACATATGTGTCATGTTTCAAACAGATTTGATTAAGACAAGGAACAAAATATTATAGACAAAGGATTGTTTCAACCCTGGGTTATCAAGTGACCTTGTGAGTCAAAGAAATCTTCCACTTTCAATGAGCTCTTAGTTTGTGGTGCATCATCTGGAAGGATAGGTGTCGTTTCCTTAGTGGAGAGTACGAAATCATGAACTATTTCTGCACCCGGTTGGCCGCTCCGCTTGATTACGAGTTTCTCCTTCTTTGTTCTTTGCAAGTCTCCTTTGGGCATTTGTCGTCTATCAGGCTTCGCGTCCTCGCTGGCAGAGTCAGACTCTATGAGGTCGAATACCATAAGAGGTGGAGGGGTGGAATTTTCCTCCATCTCATCCCACACTTGCTCTGGCATGAATACCACTTTGCACTCCCATCCTTTCTCCATGAGCCAATCGAAATAGAGAAGATAGTCAAACCGCCAGGTGCACCATCTTTCCCTTATACTGACTCTAGATAAAAGACCTGAAAACCTTATATGTAACTGCTGCAATGATGACGGTAGCTAGAAGTAGTCATAATTTCCATGATAACTCTATCGGTCTCTTCAATCAGGTAACCGTGATGGCCAAGGATTTGAGGTGACCTTTAGCATTCTCAGCAACGTTGTACCAGATAGACGGCATAGCCAATGATGGTGCAAAAGTGCCTCCCATCATACCGGTAATCTTCTGGGATATCATTCAAAGATCCTTGGCAGGTCCATTCTTATAACATCTCTTGTGTGAAAACCCTTAATCTCATGCTTTCTCACATGATCCGAAAGACGTGGGTCACATTACCTTTATCACCTTTCGAGCCAACCTCCAATCCACGTAAGTGACTTTTCCCTTTTCACACCTCCTTTACAGACTTTTTCTGGTCTCCACACGTTTTTCGACTTCTCAGTCATAAGCATCTAACACCTTTATGGTGCTTACAACCCTTTGAAAACATCCGTCTTCATATTAGTAAGGCCGGGTGACATGTCTTCTTCGCCTTCCTGTTCCAGTCCTTCCCCCTTATCTGAGAACTAGGCCTGAAGCCACTAAGACCAAGGAAAAATGTTACCTACGGAAGGATACCTTTGGTAAGAAATTCTCCCATATCAGGGTTTAATCTTGACCCACCTATGCTTTTGGACAGACCAACCGCTATTCTGGACGTTCGAGAAGTCATGGGAATTATCCCTAATGCCCAGGTCGGGCCCATGGCGGGGAATTACGAAGGTCCAATGACCTTTGGACAGACATTGGTGGAACAAGGAAACCACTATTATTCCTGAGATGACCTCCAGGCCCACAAAGCCGAGGTCGTGAGAGATAGCTTCTTCACAGGCCATTATGGCCCGGACCGAAACTGATACAGGGTTTTCGGAGACCTCCCTGTTAGGGCACGACTGTGTGACTTTCACGTGTCAACCCAGCTGCTTGGTGACCAGCCATCGAAATCTTGTACCGGGGCTAGAACATCTATTTTCTGGAAAAAACCCCTTCTGCTCAGACAAGTTTCAGAAGGGTAAAAATGCAAACTTTGAAAGGTGTTTTCACATAGATAACCACATCTTGATAACTTCTGCTCACCTTTTCCAGCTATCCCTCTTTTCCATCCGTTGATCTGCTAGGCGTTTCTTCCGGGCCATTGATCTGATTCTTTATTTAACCCTTTTGTTTTGACATCTTTTCTTCTCTGCCATAGGATCTTCTATGGGATTTAAATCTTAGCCATCCATCTTAGTTAGCCACATATAAGGACACGGTGGTATTGCGATCTGACTTCTTGTCTTGGGTTAACACCTAATCCCTCTCGTGAGGTGTCCAGGTGGCGACACATGGTAGATGGTACAAAGTTTTGCAACCACCTTCTCTGCTTATCTGGTGTGCTCCTTTACCTTGTGATGATTGACGAGGGGCGTTGATCTTGACTTCAACATATCTATGGCGGGGAGCTATCTAGGTGTCTAGCTTTCGGCACTTTTTGTGGGTGGAGCCCATTATGTTATTAACCTTGCATCTCCCACATTCACCAGCCACAGATCTGATCTCTTTTGTCGTGAGCCATTGATCTACCTTGATCTCCGTGTTGATGTGACAATGAATCTTTTCTCGTCGTCAGATTTTTTACCATGCAACCTACACCGTCAATCTGGTACCCCACCTTTACGCTGCGATGGTATTGCAATCCCTTTGGCGATTTCCACTTATCATCGAAACTCTCATGTGAGGTTTCCTTGGACTTCCACCTGTCCCGGCGGTTTATCTCTCGCAACCACTTTCTTCTGTTTCCTTTCGTGCAACTTTACTATGCAAGGGTGATTTGTGGGCCATGGATTTCTTTCGCATTTCATAAAACCGATTGGAACCTTCCTAAGCTTTATCTTCCACTTTATTTCTTATCGGACTATAGTTTATCTTTATTTTTACCCATTTTTTATTATTCGGGCTACCTCCTAAGGCTTAAAGTGTTCAAACCCTTCATCTTTCTCACTGTTTCCTTTATAATTGAGTTGTTTTCTTGGTTTTAGCAACTTGGACTTGAGTAGGGAGGGGTTTTGACCATCTTTTCATGGAGCCTATCAGTGGGAAATAGTCCCTCTCTTAGTATTTTGTGCAAAAATTTATAGGTTCCAACAACTGGCTCCAACCAGGGATGCTATCCTCCCTGCGAGGTAGCAAAGAACTCCGTAGAATAAGTGCCTAATCCATTGGGTGGTTCAAACTTCAGAGTCAGCAAATTCTTCTGATTTCTTAGAACTGCAACTGTATCTATAGCATATCTGGGTTGTGCATATATGAAAAGAAAAAGGAACCATGGCTAGCCTTCTAGACCTCATCTTCTTTTCTCTAGGGTTTCAAGGATTTCAGGTTTGCCATCAGGGATTTTAAAACGACTGTAAAAAACAAAAGAAAAAATATATACAGAGGCTATGGTACATGGAATACCTGCTTCCTTTAGGACAGGTAGTGTTTTAAGAATCTCCCGTTGACTGGACCTCCTAACTAGGCAGATCCGTCTTGATGTTCCAAGACAAAAGAATTTATTCCTCGGACTGCTGCAATAATATATGGCCCCATCCACATATGGTCAAAATTTCCATGTTTTTCTTCTTTAGGGGCGTTCCATTTCATAACTAGGTCATTAACTTGAAAATAATCCTCCTTGGCCTTTTTGTCAAAGGCTTCCTTCATTTTTTCTTGATGGCTTTCCACTTTGTCATATGCCTTATTCCTTAGTTCATTCAACTCGACTATCTGATTTACTCTTCTTTGCATATGATTTGTTTCTTCTTCTATTCCCTGTAATAACCTCATTGCAAGTAAACCTAGGGATGCTAGAAAAATTACCTCAGCTCCATACACCAACTGAAATGGTGACATCCCGATGGCCCTTTTCATGCTGATTATGTCAGCCCACAGAGCATACTTTAGCTTTTTGTGCCAAGACCTCTTGTTATCATCAAACAACTTTTTTATGATTCTTACTAGGATTTTGTTTGAAGACTCTGCTAGTCCGTTTCCTTGGGGGTAATAATTTGTGGAATGATTTAGGATAATATGGTATTTATGGCAGAAATTAATCATCTTTTTGGAACCGAAAGCTGGAGCATTATCAGTCACAATTATTTTGGGGCATCCGAATCTGGACAGGATGTTATCTTCCAGAAAATCCATGATTACTCCTTCAGTTGCTCACCTGGTAGGTATGGCTTCTATCCATTTGGTAAAATAATCAGTAGCCGTCAAGATCCATCTGTGTTTCCCAGAGGATTTTGGGTTTATTTCTCCAATGAAATCTAAACCCCACTATTGAAAACGTGGTTCAACTATAATAGGATGTAGGAGAAGGGAAACAACATTTCTTTTTCCATCGGAAATCTGACATTCGTGACAAGCCTCAGTCTCTTTTTAAACATTGAAAAACATAGTGGGCTAGTAAAACCCTGATCTCAGGATTTTGTTTACTATCACTTTCCAGGAGTGATGTCCCCCGCAATCCCCTTTGTGGAATTCTTCCTTTATGTGTTTAGCCTCTTCTTCAATCAAACAATTTAGTAGCATCCCTCCAGGGTCTTTACAATATAGGTATTGTGGTTCATGATATAGTATTTGGCAGCTTTTAGTTTCACAGATCTGGCCCTGCTTCTAATTAACCCTGCAGGTGCCTGTAAATTTTGTAGTACAAAAACAATGTCAGTATACCAAGGAGACTTAGAGAATTCAGGTTTCACCTGTATGTTTGCATCCGGATGGTTTGGTTGATTCCCTAGAAAATTTAGCTACAAGGAGTCACAATTTTCTTCGGTCATTAATTTTGCTAACCCCTGGCCTTTCACTAGTTTAGTGGGATTTATTTCCAAATCATATTCCAGTAACACTGCAATCCACTTGGCCCTTCTGCCTTCAGGATCAAACTGGGTCAAAATACTTTTCACAGCACTATTTGGGACATAAGCGATGATGTGTGAGTGTATAATATAAACCCTGAAATCCTTCAGATATTTTATGATAGCATAATCCTGCTTCTCCATGATATCGTCTTTAAGTTCCCCTTCTCTCAGTACTCTATTGAAAAAAGCAATCGGTTGTTCAGCATTTTGGTCATTCTTCTACAACAACACCCCAGCTATTGTATGTTCAAATGCATATGAACAAACTAGGAAATCTTTAGTAAAGTTTGGGCTATCCAACACTGGAGCTTTGGTGATGGTTATCTTGATCCCTTTAAAAGAATCTCTGGCTTCTTCAATCCATTTTATTTGATTATCTTTTCTTAGCATATTTGTAATACTCCTCATTATTTCGGCAAAACTTGGTATGAACCTCCTTAAAAAACCCACTTGGCCAATGAAAGATTGTATTTCCTTTTTGCTTCTGGGCTCCTAATTTATGAATAGCACTGACCCTCTCAGGATCAATTTTTATCCCATCTTTGGTGATGATATGCCCTAAAATCTTAGCTTCATCCAGAGCGAAAAAAGGATTTTTTGGGATTCAAAGAAATGCCATATTTCCTAAATTTTATGAAAACTCTTTCCAAATGCTTGAGATGTTCTTCATCTGACTTTGAAAAAACCATTATATCATCCATGTATAAACCACAAATTTGTCTTTTTCTTCAACAAACGCAATATCCATAGCTCTTTGGAAAGTGGCTCCAGTGTTCATCAAACCAAATGGCATCTTAGCGTACATGAAGGTTCCCCAAGGAGTTGTGAAAGCAGTTTTTTCCTGGTCTTCTGGGCGTACTTTAATCTGATTATACCCTGAGAAACCATTCATGGTGGAAATTCTTTCAGCTCCCACCACTTGCTGCAAAATGTGCTCCATTTTAGGTAAAGGGTAATTGTCTTTCATTGATGCTCTGTTCAGGTTCCTGAAATCAATACAGATTCTGATTTCTCCACTTTTCTTTCTGACTGGGAGCAGATTTTCTATCCATTGTGAGAACCTTAACGTAACAATTATCTTTGCGTTGAAAAGATTTTTCACTTCTTTCTCTATGATATCTATTAGCTTAGGATTGATTCTTCTTAATTTTTGCTTAAAAGGTTTCTCACCTGGCTTGACTGGAATAGTATGCTGTATGATTGATGTATCATACTCCTTCAAGTCTTCATAGGTCCAGGCAAATGCACTAGGGTGTCTTTTCATCAACTCTACATAGCGTTTCTTTTTGTCAGCTTGTAGTCTTTTAGACAGCTTCACCATTCGAGGATCTTTCTTTGTACCCAAGTTTTGATCTTCTACTGATTCTCGGGCGGGTTCAAATTTTGGATTTTTGGCTGCATCATCTTGATCAAAGAGATTTTTCGGGGGTATCAGACCTTTAGGGATGTAATTATTCTTCAATTGAATAATCTCCTTACCACCCATCATGTTTTTCCACCCTTGTTTTTCAGCTTCTTCTTTAGTATTTTCTCATTCTACAAGGTTTTCGAGGTTCTCATTTTTAGTATCAATTTGCACATTTGCAAACTCGTCAAAGAGTTCCAAAAATATCCTGAGCTGTAAGTCGTCTTCAAATACCTGGAAATACTTAGAATTATCAGGAATAGAGGGTATGTTTATTATCTCGACCTCATACTTAGCCTAGGAGAAAATCAGAGTCTTAAAACCTCCAGCAGTAGTTTCCAAAGAGTCTGCTACATCATTTTCATGTCTGGGTATTACTCTAATCTTGTGTTCTGTGAAAAAATTCCCAAAGAAATCCCAAGCTTCATTTCTATATGCCCTCATTCTTGGGTGTTTGGCTTGGTAACTATCATTTATCTGGTTCACTACCAACTCAGAGTCTCCAAACACATCTATCTTCTTAGCTCCCAAGTATTTTAGAGCCCACAATCCCAATAGTAATGCTTTGTATTCAGCAACATTATTAGTGCATTCAAAAGTTAGCTTGTATGAAAGTGCTCTAGACTCCTTGTTGGGAGGAATGATCCAAACCCCTGCTCCAGCACCATTCTTGCTCACAGAACCATCAAAATACATTTTCCACCAACCTTCCTCATTTTTTTCTCTTTCAGAAGCTTCATATCTGGCTGCAAATTCATTATCTTCATCAACTTTCCTATATGAGGGAGGGTTAGGATCACAACGAGGACCATCAACAACAAAAATGGAGCATCCCATGTCTGTATAAACTCCATAGATAGGGTGATTTTCAAGTTTGATTTTGCTACTGACGACATATTCCATCCTGTTTTCCCTATACAATCTCCTATTTACTCCAAACACGGGAATTGTGGCATAAGATAAGTCCAGCTGCATAGTTCCTTTCAACTTTGAAACCTAGGATCTTGACAAAAGCATCCCAAACTTTGCAGGCACATCAGCCACCACCACATCCATCATGACACTTTTAGCAGGGAGTTGGGTTAGAGTTACTACCATATTCTTAATCAGTCCCAAACATGGTACCTTTCTAGAATCAAAAGAGAAAAGATCTTGGTATGGCCTTGTCACTTCTAATCCTATCTCTTTCAGCACAAATTTTGGCATTAGGTTATGAGATGCCCCAGAGTCTATTAAGGCATTGTGTAAGATCTGATCATGGACATTTAGGCTTAAGTAGAAAGGAGGGACTTCTTCATCGCCTAGTTCTTCCAACTTAGATCCAAAGATTATGGTAGGAGCATCATTAGACAACTCTAGAATATCATGTTGGTGTTCATCTTTTCCTTTAACCATCTTCGTTATCTCTTCCCTGTATTCATTATTTTTTAGTCACTCATTAAGAGGGATGGAGATCTTTACCTTTGACAGTTCAGCTCTGAGTCTAAAAGTGGGGGCAGGTTTGATTACCTCTGTGATTTCTGGTGGTTTGACCTCCTTTGAAGGTTGACCATCTTCTTCTTTATTTTCAGGTCTTTTGTTTGCAATAGCCTTTTGTAGTTTCTCTTTCAGTTCTTCTGCAGCTTGTTGGGTAACTGGAGGTTGGTTCAAAGGAAGCTTTCCTTTACTCATGATAACTTCTCTACTTCTTAATTTTAGCTTTCTTTGAAGATCATCCACAGCATTTTGATAACCCATTAGGTATTGTTCGAATTCTAACTCAGGTTCGTTACTAGTACTTCCTTTGTTAAAGAAGTCATGCTCCCTTTCAGTCAAGTATATTTCATGGTCTAGGGAGTCAACAAAATGAATCTGGGCTTCAGTGGGCTCTCCAGCTATTCCATTGTCTACCATATTTTCAGCAAAAGGAGGGCACATTGGTTGTTCTTCAATATTTCTTTGATTTCTTGCAAGGGGCGGTGGTCTCCTAAAGTTTGGGTTTCGGATTTGGTTTTCAGGATTTTCTTGGTTAGGAGGTTTGGTATCTATGGTCAATCTATCCATCAAATTTTCCATGGCTTTCATCATGGTATCAAATTTTGCATCATTAGAAGTAGATGAGGTAGAAGTTTGGGTCTCCTGCTTTTTTCTTTCAGCCTCTGTTTTACCCTTTATTTTCCCTAAGGCCATCATGTTTGCCTCTACTTCTAGGGAATCCTTTAGCAAGACAGGCAGGGAGGCAGATTTTCTTTCTCTTAATGTACATGATAAATATCCATCAAAGGCGTCTGCAAAGTGGAGTTTCACAGCACCTGCTAAGGGTTTTAGATCATCTGGAATAGAATTATATGCCCTCATAAACCTAGCTGAAAATTCGTGCACAAACTCAAAACCTCCTTTCTTGATGTGATTGTACTGGGACAAGACTAGGGCAGGACTTCCTATCATTTCCCATCTCTCTAAGAATAGGGTCTTGAACTCTGCAAAATCATTTATGGAGGCATTTGGTAGAAACCTGTACCATGTTTTAGGTTCTCCAAATAAACTTTGGGCAAATAACCTCATTTTTGCATCATCATATTCCACTTCCTCTATGTCAATAAAATCTTCAAACCTGTCTACATGTTGTCTGGCAGAAAAATTTCCCTCTCCATCATAGGGAATGATCCTTTGTGCATAATTTTGGCGTAGGTCATGTAGAATAGCCAATAGGGCTAGAGGTGCAAATCTGCCAGCCATGATTACATGCAGATTTTGTGAAAGGGGTGGGGTATGCTGGGAACAGGGTTTAGCTTTTTTAGCTTTGGTAGTATCTAGTAAATTACGCCAGATAGGATCTAACAAGTAAGATTCAGGATTATTAAGAAATCCTTCACCTAATATTAGACAAGATTCAGATCTTGATCTGGGTAAAGGTTTCCCAATGTCAATCTCTATATTTAATTCTTGAAAAACAGGGGATTCTGCTTCGGACACAACTCTTTCACTGTTTGAAATATTAACTTTATCTTTTTCAGCTTTTCGTCTAAGTAGACTTTTTGGATTATCAACAATTAATAGAGTTTCAGGAATAGGGTTACCTCTGGTATGGATCTTTCTTGAGGACAAGATGCGTTGTCGACATCTTCTTCAGAATGAGGATTCAGCTTTGGAGGTCTTCCCCAGTGGAGCACTTTATTGAATATGAAACTTTATGAGTGGAGTCGCCAGGGCAAAAATTATACAACCCTTGAAAAATAAGGAAATCTCTGTTTTCCCGTAGGGATCTCTCTTTTCTTCGAATCTTTGTCATTTCTTGAAAGGAAAACAAGAAAACTTGTGGTCCCCGACAACGGCGCCAATTTTTTAACACCCAAATTGACCCCCAGGTGGTAAGGAAGGGTAATTTGGGGTAACCACTAACTAATCTTTGGAATGATGTTACTAACCCAACACATTCTGAGACGGCTCTCTCAATAAACCAATGAAAAGCTGAAAATAATCAAGGTCGTCAATCATGAAAAGGGACACCAACATTCATTCCTCAAGATGTTCTTTTTAAACATATGCAGAAGGTCAGATTTCTGTAAGACAAATTTTACTCTTGTAAACCATTGGTTGGAGAACAATAGGATCTATATTGGGAAATGGAGTTGATTCAAGTATAACATAAACATTATCATCAAATGCTCAGCAGATACATTCACACAGAGGCAAGGTAGCAACCAGCTAGTAGTCAAAGTGATTTAATTGGTGAAAAAGAAGAAAGATGAACAATCCATTGAGATAAGGCATACACAGATGAATCCTATACCAACTTTAGCAGAAATAATTTGTGAAATACTTGGTAAGAAATGAACAAGGCATAATCTCTATGAATCTCATTCAGATGCTACATTGAACCAAGTGCGAAGGAATGTTAACAATATGGATTAACAAAGGAAAGAAACACTTATCACATAGAAAAGGAAAAACAGACTACTAGACCAATTCCACAGGAATCTCTGAAAAATGCATGTAAGCTTCTGACAATTTTATTCAAGGAATATCTCAAAATAACAACAATGGACGAAACATGTAGAGCTTCAAAAGTTCTCCCCACCTTTATTCATTCTATTACATTGCATATATATATGCCATAGAGCCTTCCTATATGACTCATCTTTCGCCCTAACAGAAATATTAGAAGGACACCTCATTACACCCAAAAATTCAAAAAATATTACATATATGTCATGTTTCAAACAGATTTGATTAAGAGAGGAATGAAATATTATAGACAGAGGATTGTTTCAACCCTGGGTTCGCAAGTGACCTTGCTAGTCAAAGAAATCTTCCACTTTCAATGAGCTGTCAGTATGTGGTGCATCATCTGGCAAGATAGGTGTCATTTCCTTAGTGGAGAGCATGAAATCATGAACTATTTCTACACTCGGTTGGCCACTCCGCTTGATTATGAGTTTCTCCTTCTTCGTTCTTTATCGGTCTCCTTTGGGCATTTGACATCTATCAAGCTTCTCGTCCTCGCTGGAAGAGTCAGACTCTATGAGGTCGAATACCATAAGAGGTGGAGGGGTGGAATTTCCCTCCATCTCATCCCACACTTTCTCTGGCATGAATACCACTTTGCACTCCCATCCTTTCTCCATGAGCCAATCTAAATAGACAAGATAGTCGAACTGCCAGGTGCACCATCTTTCCTTTATTCCGACTTCAGATAAAATACCTGAGAACCTTACCCGTAACTGTTGTGATGATGAAGACAGCTACAAGTAGTCATAATTTCCATGATAACTCTATCGGTCTCTTCAATCAGGTAACCGTGATGCCCAAGGCTTTGAGGTAACCTTCAGCATGCTCAATGACGTCATCCCAGATAGACAGCATAGCCAATGATGGTGCAAAAGTGCCTCCCATCATAACGGTAATCTTTTGGGATATCATTCAGAGATCCCATTGGCAGGTCCGTTCTTCTAACATCTGTCATGTGACAACCCTTAATATCATGCTTTCGTGCATGCTCTGAAAGGCGTGGGTCACATTACCTTGTGAGGCACCTGCAACAATTAATTAATACGAATATGCGAAATAGCAGAAATGAAAGAACTCAGAATCACTTTTATATTGATCACGGGCCACTTCGAGGGGGCAACCTCCTATGAGCAAGCTCAATACAAATAACTTCACGGTGCCTTCATAGGTCTCGAAACACACTTATATACTAATTCTGGGCGCCAATACTATGGGTCAAAATCATGGGCCATTACAAACTATGGATCAACAATACTACGGGCGACTTACAAAGCTTATGCGCCAACAACAATAACATAAACTATTGATCAACAAATACTACGGGACGACTTACAAAGCATATGCATCCAACAACAACATACTAACAAAGTAAAGACATGGGTTCCTAACATCCCCTCCCCCTTAAAAAAAGATTTTTCCTCAAAGCTTTAGATGTGGAAATTGTTGTTGAATATGAAGGAGTGATTCCCATGTAGCATCCTCTGGTTGCACGCCGTGCCACTGAATTAAGACCTCTGTGATAGAGCAAGAGCGAAGCTGACGTGTGCGTCGATTGAGGATGGCCTCTCGCTCCAAAAGGATGGATCCTTCATTATCCAGTTCGGGTAAAATCGTTTGTCCACTGATGTTGGTGCCAATAACTTTCTTCAGACAAGAGACATGAAAGACTGGATGAATGCGGGAAGAAGGAGGAAGTTCCAATTTATAAGCAACAGACCCAATCTTATGAAGAATCCGATATGACCCATAGAACTTTGGAGCGAGCTTATGACGCCCTTTGAGTTTCAAGGATGATTGTTTGTACGGCTAGAGACAAAGAAAAACCATATCGCTGACTTGAAAAGTGCGCTCAGAACGGTGCTGATCAGCTTGTTGCTTCATGCGATTTCTTGCCATGTGAAGATTGTCCCGCAAAATGCGAAGAATCTGATCGCGGTTTCAAAGGACCATGTCAACTTCTTGAACTGGTGAACTGGTGGGGGTGTATGGAAGAAGAGCTGGAGGTGCCTGGCCATAGACTGCTTCATATGGGGTCATTTTAGAGGCAATGTGGTAAGAGGTATTGTACCACCATTCAGTGAGAGGGAGCCATTTTTCCCACTGATGTTATTGTTCCAAGGTGAAGCAACGAAGATAAATTTCCAAGCATTTATTGACAATTTCAGTCTGACCATCTGTTTGTGGGTGATACCCTGAACTCATCTTAAGTTTGGTGCCAGTGTGGCGAAATAGTTCTGTCCAAAAATGATTGGTGAAAGTCACATCACGATCTGAGACAATGGAAGAAGGGATGCCATGAAGACGAAAGATCTGGTCCAGAAAAATTTGAGCGACGGAGGAGGCTATATAGGGATGGCTGAGAGCATAAAAATGACTATATTTGGAGAGGCGATCAACCACAACGAGAATCATTGTCTTCCCACCAGATTTAGGGAGCCCTTCAATGAAATCCATAAAAATATTTGTCCAAATCCGTGTAGGTATGGGAAAGGGTTCAAGCAATCCTGGAAGGAGTGTTGTTTCACCCTTATTGCACTGGCAGGTATCACATTCGGCCACCATCTGTTGAATTCTCCTTTTCATGCCCTGCCAAAAGAAGTTATGCCATGCTTGTTCATACATTTTGAGGAACCTAGAGTGCCCTGTCGATGGAGAAGCATGGAGTTCATAGAAGACAACCTGTTGAAGATCTGTGCTCTGGGGAAGCACCAGACGACCCTTGTATCGCAGAGAAGCACCATCCCAAGAGTAATGTGGTACAACAGAAGGGTTGTTGGTCAAGCGTTGGATGATTTGAGATAAGGAGGAGTCATTGACATAACCGTGCTGAATAGATTGCAACCAATTTGGAACAGGCATAGAAATATCTGAAAGAGAACCTTGGGTCTCAAATGTGCGAGAAAGAGCATCTGCCACAATATTGTCTTTACCCTTCTTGTAAGTGATCTCATAGTCATAACCCATGAGTTTGCTAACCCATTTCTGTTTTTCCGGGGAGGAGACACGCTGGTCCAAGAAATATTTCAGACTCTGGTGCTCAGTCTTGATGCATAAATGATTCCCTAATAGGTATGGGCGCCACTTCTGTACTGCATGCAAAATAGCCATCATTTCCTTCTCATAGGTAGAGGCAGCTAGATTCTTACCTCAAAGGGCTTTGCTGGTGAACGCAATGGGGTGTTCATCTTGAAGGAGAACAACACCAAGTCCATTGCCACAAGCATCACTCTCAATAGTGAAGGGCTTGGAAAAATCGGGCATAGCTAGCACAGGTGTAGTACACATAGCTTGTTTTAGTTTGTCAAATGCACACTGAGCAGTAGGTGTCCATGTGAAGGCATCCTTTTTCAATAGAGCAGTTAATGGAGCTGCAATCTTCCCATAATCCTTGACAAACTTGCGGTAGTAGCCAGTCAACCCCAAAAAACCACGAAGGCTCTTGAGTGTCTGAGGATGCGGCCAATTGTTCATGGCATCGATTTTGGCAGGATCCACGCGAACCCCTTGTGCTGAGATAATGTGCCCGAGATACTCAACTTCCTTCTGTCCAAAAACACATTTAGACTGCTTGGCATGGAGATGATGATCAGAGAAAAGTTGCATGACAAGATCCAAATGTTGGAGATGTTCCTCCCATGTTTTACTATAGATGAGGATATCATCAAAGAATACCAGAATGAATTTCCGCAAGTAGGGTCGAAATATTTTATTCATTAAGGCCTGGAATGTGGAAGGAGCATTAGTGAGGCCAAATGGCATGACCAAAAACTCATAATGGCCATCATGTGTGCGGAAAGTTGTTTTAGGGATATCATCCTCATGAACCCGAATTTGATGATACCTAGAACGAAGATCCAACTTGGAGAAAAAGTGAGCCCCATGAAGCTCATCAAGAAGCTCATCAACAACAGGAATTGGAAACTTATCCTTGATGGTGAGGTGATTAAGTGCTCGGAAGTCAATGCAGAGGCACCATGACCCATCTTTTTTGCGGACAAGAATAACTAGAGAAGAAAAGGAACTAGTGCTTGGGTGAATAATACCTTGCTTCAATAAGTCCCGAACGAGCATTTCAATCTCCGTTTTTTGGTGAAATGGGTAGCGATAAGGCCTGATGTTGGGAGGAACGCTGCCAGGAAGGAGCTGAATACGATGGTCTTCTAGCCTTGAAGGTGGCAATCCCACTGGTTCAGTAAAGACACCTGTATATCGATCCAGAATTTGTTGTAGATCCAAAGGAGTAGTGGAGACCACTGATGGTTGCATCTGGATGGAATGGATCTGAGCGATGACACCATGTGAATACTTCTTGAGGAGTTTTTCCATGCGATGTGAACTGATGATGCTAAGAGAACCTGGTTGTAATCCTGTCAATGTGTGTTTGTGTCCACTGAGGGAAAACTGCATCCAAAGTTCAGCAAAATCCCATAAGATAGGACCAAGTGTGCGTAGCCATTGAGCGCCCAAAACCACATCACATCCGCCTAAGGGCAAGGCAAACATGTCAGAGCGCAAGGTATAATATCCCATAGAGATACGCACATTTCGACACTTCCCTATGCAAGGTAAGGTGCCCCCATTGGAAACCATGACTTAAAAGTTGGAGCAAGGATGGATAAAACAATCAGCTTGTTTGGAAATCCGAGGGTCAATGAAATTATGAGTGCTACCAGAATCAATGAGTATTGTAAGAGGAAGCTTCTTGAAGTAACCCCTGACCTGCATTGTTTGGGGGGTGGTGATTCCAGCTAAAGCATGGAGAGATATCTCTAGCTGGTCATCCTAAGACGGAGGGTCAATAGGTGGTTCTTGAATGTCGACCGGAGCATCTAGTGTTTCTGGATCTTTGTCACCAATTTCAGAGGCAGGCGGAGACTCCACATCCAAGAGATAGAGCTTTTGCTGAACACATCTATGTCCCCGAGTGAATTTCTCATCACAATTATAACAAAGGCCCTTTTCTCTGCGTGCTTGCATCTCTGTTTCAGACAAATGCTTGATAGGAGTCGGTCGAGGAGCCTGCGGTAGATGTGGTTGCTGAGAACCCATATTTCAGAAGGGAACAAAACTGGGCTTGGAGCATTGTTGGGATGCAATCTTGTCTTCTACCAGCTTAGCCAACCCTAGTGCTTCCATCATTGTGTTGGGACAGAACATTTTGACCTCAGAGCGGATGGTATCCTTTAGACCATTGATAAAACAACTCCGGTGAAAGTCATCAGACAATCCTTCGGTGTGGTTGGCGAGATTCTCAAATTCGGTTTGATACTCTCTCATAGTGCCAGTTTGGCGAAGTTTAGTGAGGGCTCCTGTGAAGTCATCAAAATCACTAGGACCAAATCGTTGCAAAAGGAGCTGGAAAAAGTCTGGCCATTTGGGCTCTGGATGAGCCTTGATGTGCCAACGGTACCATTGAAGAGCTTCCTGTTCCAAATGAAACGATGCCAACGGAACTTTGTTGACATCAAAAGTATTATGCAGACTGAAATACTGTTTTGCACGATAGATCCATCCAGTTGGATCGGTACCATTGAAGTGAGGAAAATCAAGCTTCAGACCACGAAAATTGCTGGAAGAAGAGAACCCATTGTCTTCTGAAGACTCAGACTGCCGTTTGTTGTTCATAGCTGAATGTTCAAGATGGAGACCAAGAAATTTTTCATCCAGATCCTAGAGTTTGGCTTGGATGGCTGGAAGTGCGTCCTCCATGGTTTTTGCTCCTGCACGGGTGACAACCATAACCAGGATTTTTTATTTTATTTTATTTTTATTTTATTTTTTTATTTTTTTTCAGACTGGAGCGGCTACGGCTCAAAAGGGATCTGGAACAGCGCCGAATGGATTGAAAACGGTTGAATTTGGAATGGCTTGCAAATTGGATCTGAAACAGCGCAGCAGTGATCGACAATAGTTCAGCTGAAAGTAGATATGGACCCTAGGTATGTGCGGCTTCCTAACAGTTCAGGGGTTTCACTCAGCCACCAATGCTGTCTGACGGCTTGCGTATTGGGGCAGTACCCCTCACTCCATGGCTCAGGTAAAACTGATAACCGCTTTTCCACGAACGACAACTCTTGGTTTACCTCACGGGTGGGAACTAGTCAATCAGGTAGGGGTCGTTGCCCTTTTCGCTGGCAGGTCCTCTCAATGGGCCAGCTACTTCGGGGTTCCTGTGGTACTCCTCACAATGAGTTTTAGGGATTATTCCCAAGTACTTCCCACAGTTAAGCGGATAGGGATTATTCCCAAATCCGAACCTGCAACAGATGCGAAAAAAAATTTGGCAGAAATTTCACCGAGCGAGCCCAAGAAAGTGCTCTGATACCAGATGTGAGGCACCTGCAACAATTAATTAATACGAATATGCGAAATAGCAGAAATGACAGAACTCAGAATCACTTTTATATTGATCACGGGCCACTTCGAGGGGGCAACCTCCTATGAGCAAGCTCAATACAAATAACTTCATGGTGCCTTCATAGGTCTCGACACACACTTATATACTAATTCTGGGCGCCAATACTATGGGTCAAAACCATGGGCCATTACAAACTATGGATCAACAATACTACGGGCGACTTACGAAGCATATGCACCAACAACAATAACATAAACTATTGATCAACAAATACTACGGGACGACTTACAAATCATATGCGTCGAACAACAACATACTAACAAAGTAAAGACATGGGTTCCTAACATACCTTTATCACCTTTCAAGCCAACCTCCAATCCACATAATGGAATTTTCCCTTTTCACAGCTCCTTTACAGACTTTTTCAGGTCTCCACCCGTTTGCCGACTTGTCAGTCATAAGCATCTAGCACCTTTATGATGCTTACAACCCTTTGAAAACTTCGTCTTCATCTTAGTAAGGCTAGGTGACATGTCTACTTCTCCTGCCTATTCCAATTTTTCCCCCTTATCTGGAAACTAGGCCTGAAGCCACTAAGACCAGGGGAAAATGTTACCTATAGAAGGATACCTTTGGTCAGAAATTCTCCCATATCGGGGTTTAATCTTGACCCACCTATGAATTCAGACAAACCAACCGCTATTTTGGACGTTCGAGAAGTCATGGGAATTATTCGTAATGCCCAGGTCGGGCCCGTGGCAGGGAATTACGAAGGTCCAACGACCTTTGGACGGACTTTCGCGGAACAAGGAAACCACTGTTATTCCTGAGATGACCTCCAGGCCCACAAAGCTGAGGTCGTGAGAGATAGCTTCTTCACAGGCCATTATGGACCAGACCAAAAGTGATACAGGGTTTCCGGAGACCTCCCTGTTAGGGCACGACTTTCACATGTCGACCCAGCGGCTTGGTGACCAACCATCGAACTCTTGTGCCGGTGCTAGAACATCTCTTTTTTGGAAAAAAACCCTTCCGCTCAGACAGGTTTCAGAAGGGTGAAAATCCAAACTTTTAAAGGTGTTTTCACATATATAACCATGTCTTGATAACTTCTGCTCACCTTTTCCAGCTGTCCCTCTTTTTTGTCTGTTGATCTAATGGGCATTGCTTCTAGGCCGTTGATCTGATTCTTTATTTAACCCTTTTGATTTGACATCTTTTATTTTCCACCATAGGATCTTCTACGAGCTTTAAATCTTAGCCATTCATCTTACTTAGCCACATATTTTTAGGATATTTAGAGACTTAGGAGTTAGTTAAGATCAACTTGTGTAATATATCCGTTAGGGATAGTGTGTTTCTTTAGTATGCATTAGTATGCATTTGTAAATACTTAATCTGACGGTCACGATATGTTCCCGACATAGAGTGATCCGATGGCTCAACTTTTCTTAGATCAAACCTAACCTTGATCTGTGGCTTAACACCCGATTGGTCCAAGATCTTTATTTAAAGAGCGTGGAGGGTCATTGTTTAGTTGATTGATTATGAGAAGCTCATTTGTAACTTTCTTTCTTTGCATAATAAATTGTCCCGTAGAAGCTATTTGGCAGGGGCCGTGGAGTGTTTCCCTCAAGAGGGTTTAAACCACGTCAAAACATTGGTGTGTTGATCTGTGATCTATTTGGGTGAAGTGGTTGCTCTTGGTGTTCGGTCCTTTGGTAGTACCCTGTGTACCCGAACATGGTATCAAATCAAGATAAACTCATTCATCTTGGAATAATCAACAATGCAGATACATCTGGGAAAGCCTTATTGCCCCAACAGAAAGAAAAGTCCAACAATAATAAGTCAAACAAGGGTCCAAAACCCTCTCAGTCAGCTCCTTCTTTAAAAAATGACAAAGGATCCAAGCCAAAAGGCAAGAAGACTGAGCGTCATTGCAACTATGTTGGGAAAGATAATCATGATGAATCTAAGTGTTTCAAGAAGATGGCAGCCTTGGAAGCAGCAATGAAGAAGCACCACATCAGCCTAGATTTTCCTTCAGAATTTGCCTCTCATGGACATGCACTTTGTGCTTCTGGTTATTCTTATAATGCATCTTCTTCTTCTACTTCAAATCAATGGCTCATTGATTCTGGAACATCTTATCATATGGCTAAGGATCAAGCCATCTTTTCTACTATGCATGAATGTAAGACCAAACAAATATTTGTTGGTGATGATAAATCTCTAAGTGTTGTAGGAGTTGGAACAGTTCTAGTAGATAATGGTCATTTTAGTGATGTACTATGTGTTCATTACATTTCGTACAATTTGTTATCAGTCTATTAGATCACTCATTCTGGTGAAGGTAAAACTATGACCTTTACACCTCACCAAGTTGTAATCAAGGATTTTAAAGATCCTCAACAGGTCCTAGCTACCAGAATTGTTGATGATATTACCAAGTTGTACAAGTTTAACAACTTTGGGTCATCACCTTTCCCTTCAGTTTTTGTTGCTCATAGTGATAACTTGAGAAAACTTTGGCATGAGCGATTTGGCCACTTAAATTATCGCTCATTGCAACAACTATGTAAATACAATATGGTGACAGGTCTTCCTATGGTATCTTGCAGGGATGGTGTTTGTTCCGGTTGTGTACTCGGAAAACATCATCGAGACAGTTTTGACAAACATGCCTCTTGGCACGCCTCGGTTCCCTTGGAGGTTGTGCATAGTGACTTGTGTGGTCCTCTTCCATCTGCTTCCTTTCCTGGTTTCAAATATTTCTTAACTTTCATTGATGATTACACCAAATGCACTTGGGTTTATTTCCTAAAACTTAAGAGCGAAGCATTTAACATGTTCTTGGCCTATAAGGCCCTTGTTGAAAAACAATCTGGTCATCAAATTATTAAGTTAAGATCTGATAATGGAGGAGAATATGTTAACAAAAAGTTCACTACTTTCTGCACTGAACAAGGCATCCAACAATAGCACACTGTTCCATATACACCACAACAAAATTCTGTAGCAGAGCAGAAGAACCGCATTTTAAAAGAAATGGCTAATTGTACGATCCAATCTAAGGGACTAAGTCTTCAATTTTGGGATGAAGCCATTAATTGTGCAAATTACATAGTTAATCGCACCCCCACTAAAGCATTACAAGGTATAACACCGGAAGAAGCATGGAGTAAAGCTAAACCTAATGTAATTCACTTCCGTGTGTTTGGTAGTGAAGCATGGGCTCAGATTCCGGATGAAAAACAGAAAGCATTGTAGCCTAAAAGTGAAAAGTGCATATTTGTTGGATATTCTGAAGATGTAAAAGGTTATAGACTTCTTCAACCACATTCTCATGATATAATCATTAGAATAGATGTTAAATTTGATGAAAATCTCTTGGCCTGCGAGCCTAACTCGACGATTGTGCCATCTTTGGCCTGCGAGCCTGGTTCGGCATTTGTGCCTTCTTCTTCTTCTTCCAACTTCCTTGACAGGTTTCCAACTCCAGTTTCTGATGATGACAGTGAGGATGAAAATCCACCTCCGCCTGCTCATGTTCCTCCAGTTGCACCAGCACAAGTGCTTCCTCGATGGGTCCGTTCAACATGTGAAGCAGTTGGTGATCTTGCCGGTGATCCTAGAGATCAACGTCGAACACATTCTCAGTTTCAGTGAGCCTCTTCTCTTTTGGCTCAAGTTTCCGAGAATCATGATCCAGAAACTTTTGCAGAAGCTTTAGGGAATCTAGATTGGGATGCAGCCATGGATGAAGAATATCGTTCCTTAATGGCGAACGATACTTGGGATCTTGTACCTCTTCCAAAAGGAAGAAAACTTGTCAGATGTAAATGGGTCTACAGAACTAAGTATGCATCAGATGGAAGTGTTGAAAGACTTAAGGCAAGGTTAGTTTCCAAAGGTATTTCCCAAGTTGAAGGGATTGACTACAATGAAACCTTTTCTCCCATCGCAAAAATGAACTCCATCTGCCTTGTTCTTTCCCTTGTAGCCTTACACAACTGGGAAGTCCATCAAATGGATGTCAAGTCTGCCTTCTTACATGCTGATTTATAGGAGGAAATTTACATGGAACAGCCTCCTGGATATGTTCAGAATAACTCTAGCCTTGTCTGCCACCTTAAGAAATCCTTATATGGCCTTAAGCAAGCTCCGAGAGATTGGTATGCTAAAATGGATAACTTTCTCCTTGACACTGGTTTTTCTAGATGCCATTCTAACCCCAATGTCTATACCAAGAAAGTAGGAAACCATCTCATCATACTTGTTCCATATGTTGATGACCTTATTCTTACTGGTAGTGACCCTGAGTTTATAACCCATGTGAAATCCAGTCTTAAACAAAATTTTGAAATGTCACACTTAGGACATTTGCATTATTTTCTTGGTCTCCAAGTCCTACAAACCAAAGAAGGAATCTTTCTTTCTCAGTCTAAGTATGCTTGTGACCTTCTTCGTCGCTTTCACATGGAAGATCGTATACCAGCCCCTTCTCCCTTCCAGTCTGGAGTCAAACTTTCTGCCACTTGTACTTCACCTGAAGTTGATGCCACCTTGTATCGTCAGCTTGTTGGTAGTCTCTTATACTTGACTCATTCCTATCCTGAACTTTCCTTTGTCGTTGGTCGTGTTGCCCGTTATACACAGACACCTCATGAAAGTCATTGGAAAGCAGCTAAAAGAATACTTTGATATATTCGAGGTACAATTTAGTTTGGGATTCATTACAGTACAGGGCGGAAACCTTTGTTGGTTGGTTTCATTGATTCAGATTGGGCCGACGATCCTAATGATCGAAAGTCTACTGCAGGTTATGTTTTCAGTCTGGGATCTGGACCTATCACTTGGGCTTGTAAGAAACAACAAGCTCTTGCTCTTTCTTCAACAGAAGCAGAATATGGAGCCGTATTTAATGCCAGTTAGGAAGCTTTATGGCTTCGACAGATCCTTTCAGAGTTTGGATTTGAGCAGCAGCAACCTACTCCACTTTGGTGCGACAATCAAAGTGCCATCAACCTTGCCAAAGATCCAGTTCTACATCAACGCAGCAAACACATTGAGCTACATATGCTCTTCATCATAAATCTTGTTCATGATCATGTTCTTAAAGTGCACTTTTTCCCTAGAGATGATCAAGTTGCAGACAACTTCACCAAGTCTCGTACAGAAGTGAAGTTTTCTAAACTTCGATCTATGTTAGGAGTTCATGAACTTGTCATTAAGGGGGGATAGGCTCTAATGCCTCCTTCCTTCTCCTAGTAGTGTCACTTTTGTAAATCCTTCAATCCTATCCGAAGTTGTTCTTAAGGGGGGATGTTAGGATATTTAGACACTTAGGAGTTATTTAAGATCAACTTGTGTAATATATCTGTTAGGGATAGTGTGTTTCTTTAGTATGCATTAGTATGCATTTGTAAATACTTAATCCGATGGTCACGATATGTTCCCGACATAGAGTGATCCGACGGCTCAACTTCTCTTAGATCAAACCTAACCTTGATCCGCGGCTTAACACCCGATTGGTCCATGATCTCTATTTAAAGAGCATGGAGGGTCATTGTTTAGTTGATCGATTATGAGAAGCTCATTTGTAACTTTCTTTCTTTGCATAATAAATTGTCCCGTAGAAGGTATTTGGCCGGGGCCATGAAGTGTTTCTCTGAAGAGGGTTTAAACCACGTCAAAACATCGGTGTGTTGATCTGTGATTTTTTTTTGTGAAGTGGTTGCTCTTGGTGTTCGGTCCTTTGGTATTACCTTGTGTACCCGAACACATATAAGGACACAGTGGTATCGTGACCCGACTTCTGGTTTTGTGTTACCACCTAATCCCCCTCGCGAGGTGTTTAGGTGGCGACACATGGCAGATGGTACATAGTTTTGCAACCACCTTCTCTGTTTATCTGGGGTGCTCCTTTACCTTGCGACGATCGACGAGGGGCGTTGATCTTGTCTTTAGCATATCTACGATGGGGAGCTATCCGGGTGTCTAGCTTTCGGCACTTTCCGCACGTGGAGCCCATTATGTTATTAACCTTGCATCTCCTGCATTCACCAGCCATAGATCTGATCTCTTTTGTCATGAGCCATTGATCTACCCTGATCTCCATGCTGATGTGACAATGAATCTTTCCGCACCGTCATATTTTTGACCATGCAGCCTGCACCGTCGATCTAGTACCCCACCTTCACACTGCGATGGTATTGCAAGCCCTTTGGCAGTTTCCACTTACCGTCGAAACTCTCATGCGAGGTCTCCTCCAACTGCCACCTATCCCGATGGTTTATCTCTTGCGACCACTTTCTTGCATTTCCTTTCATGCAACTTTACTATGCGAGGGTGATTTGTGGGCCATGGATTTCTTTTGCGCTTTGGATCAATGGTTGGAACCTGTCTGAGCTTTATCTTCCTCTTTATTTCTTTTCGGACCATAGGTTATCTGTATTTTTACCCATTTTTTATTATTCGAGCTATCTCCTAAGGCTTAAACTGTTCAAACCCTTCATCTTTCTCACTGTTTCCTTTCTAACTGAGTTGCTTTCTTGGTTTTAGCAACCTGGACCTGAGTAGGGAGGGGTTTTAACCATCTTTTCACGGAGCCTATCAGTGGGAAATAGTCCCTCTCTTAGGATTTTGTGCAAAAATTTATA
>BSBM01001297.1:647500-985000 GCA_027924585.1 Larix kaempferi | reverse complement strand
CATCATCGTCATCTAGACCATCATGATCAACATCATCGTCATCTAGACCATCACGATCAGCAACATCGTCATCTAGATCATCACGATCAATGACATTGTCATCTAGATCATCACGATCAACAACATCGTCATATAGATCATCACGATCAACATCATGATAGCAGCATACCCTGCAACACACATGATTCAATTACAGGATGATCAATCCTTCTCACTTTAGGACATAAGTCCAAGGATGATAAAATCCTAACACATACATTTTGAACTAGAGGTTCCAGGATGATGCAATCCCCATCACGTACATTTTGAACTAGTGGTTTCGGGATGATGCAATCCCCATCACGTACAGTTTTAACTAGTGGTTCCGGGATGATGCAATCCCCATCACGTACATTTTGAACTAGTGGTTCCAGGATGATGCAATCCCCATCACGTACATTTTGAACCAAGTGTTCAGGGACAATGCAGTCCTATCACGTACATTTTGAACCAAACGTTCAGGGATGATGTAGTCCTGATCTACTTATAGGATGATCAATCCTTCTCACTTTAAGACACCTCTCATGTCTAGGGACAATGCAATCCCAACCATAGTGCCAGTCCTTTTTCATACTAGATGTGACCTAGATTAAATCTAGGATTTTACCACCTGTGAATGATCACCTGCTGCTGCACTGACCAGTCCAGGAGCAAACATTACATCATTATAGGACCTGCAAATGATCACCTGTTGCTACACTGACCAGTCTAGGAGTGCACATTACATCATTCCAATCAACCACAGAGCCAGTACTATTTCAATTGGGGTGTGACCTAGATCAAATCTAGGATTTAAAACCTATGAATGATCACCTGCTAATCCAAGAGCGAACATTAAATCATTACAGGTTTCGTGAATGATCACCCACTACTAAGTAGTCCAGGAGTGCACATTACATCATTCACCAACATCATTCTCGAAGACAAGAGTCTACGGATCAATTCAGGGACCGAAGTCCAGGGATGATACAATCCCTCTTGTCCACTAGGGACCCGTTCTTGGAGACATATGTCTATGGATCAATTCAGGGACCGAAGTCCAGGGATGATACAATCCCTCTCGTCCACTAGGGACCACTTCTCGGAGACATATGTCTATGCATCAATTCAGGGACCGAAGTCCAAGGATGACACAATCCCTCTCATCCACTAGGGACCATTTCTTGGAGACATCTATCTACAGATCTATTCAGGGACTGAAGTCTGGGGATGATACAATCCCTCTCGTCCACTAGGGACCACTTCTCGGAGACATATGTCTACGGATCAATTCAGGGACCAAAGTCTGGGGATGATACAATCCCTCTCGTCCACTAGAGACCACTTCTCAGAGACATCTGTCTACAGATCTATTCAAGGACCGAAGTCCAGGGATGATACAACCCCCTCTCGTCCACTTAGACAAATTCTAAGGACCATGCATCAACCTCATTGTCGTAACCGGCAACCTCATCATCGACCTCATCGCCGAAACAGGTAACCTCATCATCGATGCAAGTATCCACATCAATACTGTATCCACATCAATGATATAGTATCCTCATCAATAGAGTATCCACATCATCGATACAGTATCCTCATCATTGATACAGTATCCTCATCATCGATACAAGTATCCTCGACGATACCAATATCCAAATATCATCATCGACCATATCACTCGCCCTTTCAAGGAGGGTCCTTCTGAACTACACCAAGCTTGTCTTGGAAATACTCAAACTTTACTCGAGATAGAGATTTGGTCAATACATCAACAACTTGTTCGTAGTACTCACATACTCGAGCTTTGTAGCTCCTTTCTGCACCATATCCCATATATAGAAATATCAGATCTCTATGTGCTTTGACTTATCATGGAACACTGGATTCTCTGTCATCTTGATACAACTTTGGTTATCACACAGGATCACAGTGGAGTCCATCTCTAAGTCAAACAATCCTGATAACAACATCCGAAGCCATACCACTTCACAACTAGAAGAGCAAGCAGTTATATATTCCACTTCAATTGTGCTGAGAGCCACACTATACTGCTTCTTGTTAAACCATGAGATCATGGCAAATCCCAGACAATAACATCCACCCAATGTGCTCTTCTTGTCTGATACACTTCCTTCCCAATCAACATCTGTGTAGCCATACAATCTAAAGTCATGATCTCCAAGATAACATAGACCAAAGTCTATTGTACTCTTTAGGTACCTCATCACATGCTTTGCAACTATGAGGTGAACATGCCTAGGTTCCACTAGATACTGACTCAAGATGCTCACAGCAAAGCATATATCAGGCCTGGTATTCGTCAGATACATCAACGAACCAATAATCTGTCTGTACAGAGTCACATCCAGTAACTCTGATGATTCATCAACTTAATAGCTTCAAGTTGGAATCCATGCGAGTGGCCATGGCTTTGCATTCCAACATATCAAATCTTTCCCTGGTTGAGAAAGATTCCTTCTGGGCCTTGCTATACTTCTAGACCTAGGAAGTAATCAATTCAAGATCTTTCATCTCAAATTCTATAGCCATCTTCTTCTTGCTTTCCATGACCTGTTTCTCATTTCCTGTCAGAAAGAGATCATCCACTAACTCTGCATTGAGTGATCTTAGACATATTTATCAGTGCCATCTCCCGTCAGATGGTTCTACTGGTATGAGCCTCAAGATCATTCAAACTCTGTGGTGAGTTCCTTCTTGCATCCATCTAAGAATGTCATCTGTATATAGAAACCATCTTCAACCTTGTAGCAAAGGTTGAAATCCGCATCACCAATGGTGATCATTAAGCTCATCAAATGACTATCAATCCTGGGTATGCGTACAAAGCTTTCTTCAATTGAATCCTGGGAGTTTTCTCGATTCACACTTCTTCTTCAATTACACCATTAATAGAATGGTCTTATCTATCCACTTGGAGCAAACATCTCGTCATGATCGTCTTCTTCTTTCTAAGAGAATCTTCTAGCCACGAGCTTTCTATAGTATGTTTGATTTGTAAGTCTTCTTGTTGAACATCCATCACTTTGTTCGGTGTTCATCATTCTTCATGATCTTTTCTACAAATCAAAGTTAATTACATGATTAGTAATACTTCATAATCATCAAATCATGTTGACATGATAACCTATTATGCATATAGATATGATTCACATAGTTATGCAACTATCTTGACCAATACTTTGGCACAACACTTTTCCATATCCTGTATGCATACTGTGGCTATCTAGATGCCTTCCATCTCTACCAGAACATACTATCAAGAGCATGCACAGCTCTCAGCATGTCAGCAAAGAGGTTTCATTCTAGACAAGCAACAATGGAATGTTTGTCCAAGTACCAATCATATGCATATTAGTAGTATATTGTTCAATGCTATATGAATGCTTACACTCAACATGTCATATTCTAGGAATACAAATATGCATACAATTATTACAAGCAATATCATTTACTATTTCAGAGATTCAAATAACAACTCAAATACTTATCTTTTATGGTTGCCTCCTGCTTGATCTCTATATGTCTTTGAACTTCTTATCCGTCCTGGACCACTATGCATACTAGTGTCATCCTCATGATCTCATAAGTAGAGCTTCTATGTGGTAAAAGACTATGGATGAGTCTTTGTCTCCATGTCATCATGGTCATAGAACTTGATTTGTCTTTCGTGATGTACCTGTATCTTGTTAGCAGACAACATCATCCTCGTACAACACCACAGGTGCATTAGTACAATCATAAGTGTCATACACCTAATCAATGAATGTATTCTATCACTTCACATGCATTCATTTTCAAACAATCATAATTTTACTAACCTCAATAGCATGAAGACAAACATATTATGAACTTAATTAAGAATTAGATTTCAAAACATTACTGTGTCTTCTCAAGTCATACCTGTCGAGTAGTCTTCTCTATAAGGGTAAAACCCTAACCATCCAAGGTACATCACTTGTAAACATCTTATGTATTTCCATAGTGCTAGGATGATAGGATATCAACACCATTTAAACCTTCTTCATCACTGCCCTATGAGTCTCCCAATTTTGCTAGGGTTTCTTGGAAACCCTAATATTCAATCTCCTTCCTCCCAACACATTTTGATGGAGGATCAATATGAATGGATTCCAAATCCATTATCAAAGCTTCCAATGTTATATCAGGTTTCCCCAACATTGTATCAGGTCCTTTGAGACCTAAGAACTGAAAACCCTAAGTGAGAGCTTCTTCCTCCTCATCGTAGATTTCCCCCATTTAGCCATTTCCAATGTGCCGTATTGTTTCTGGTTCATCTTTGAAAATTAGGATCTGCAGGGTCTGCAACTTTGTCCTGTGGTAGCCTGACCTATCATCTTTCTAACCCTACAGGTCTGACCTCAATTGGATTTTCTGAGAGAGATTTATGCCAAGTGTCGCAACGAGACCTGTTTATGGGATAAAACAGGAGAGCGAACTTGTACGGTGTGCCATGTGTCATTGGTTCAACTTAGGCATCTGAAAAACTTACCTAAGAAACTACCATCTGTTCTCTACTTGTCACTTTTTACGAAATTTCATTTGGAGCTTCCTATCCCAAGTTGTGACCCTTTTTCCTAGGTGACCTATTTATAACTGAGATCTGGAAGAGGAGAAACCCTAACTTGTACTGATCATAAATCACAAAGTACAACGAATTAGAAGCTATCCTTTGGAAAAAAGGTACAGGGGGATGTTATCTACAACCTGTAAAGGTTTCAGATCCTGAAACTTTGCTAAAATGGATTTATAGCGAAAGTACCACGATGACTGGTGTTTGCTATATAAAACCCTAACCTTCAAATTGTCGCAAGTGAAACAAGTGTCATAAGTGCCATACATTGCCTTCCTTCAGGATAGCTCTGATAAGATTCAATATGCTAAGAAAGAAAATATCAGTATTACATTCCATTTCACAACAATAGCATATATAGGATCACTGAAAGAACAATAAGCATAGCATAAACACAAGAGGCGTAGATTTATCCTAGGAAACCCTCATGGGGTAGAAAACCCATCAAAGCTTCCTCAATATAGATGACTAGCAAATACAAAGATGTAATCCACAAACATTAGCTGCTTCTCCTCCATAGTATATATCTCTCTCACCTATGTGCCAATCACAAGTGAGTGAATGTGTGTTAAATGAGGAACACACCTCCTCTATTTATACACAACTCCGACTTGTCTTTTATATTAACTAGGTCGGCCCCAACTTAACCACTTTACATAATGCTGACTGGGTCGACCCGTCTAGGGTGGTCTAATAACCCTTTTACCCACATAACACATACAGGGCCGACCCACTGGGGAAGTCTAATAACCCAAGTTACCACAATATCCACAGAGGAATAAAACATCTCCGGATATACAATAAGGTCTTCACGGAGGAATGAAACATCTCTAGAATAATAAAGTACAAATATAATATTCTTAGAAGTTACAATATTTCAACAGATGTTGATGATGATGAGGAGGAGGAACAGGGTGATGACGACGATGATGATGATGGAGATGATGATGATTTTGATGATGAAGAGGATGACCAAGATGATGATGAGGATGAGGATGAGGATGATGATGATTATGAGCAAGTGGGTGATAATGATGATGATGATGATGCATCATCATCATCATATTCTTCATCATCAACATCATCATCTTCATATTCGTACTCATCTTCATTATCACCCATCATCTTCATCATTATCATCATTGATAATGATGATGATGATGAAGATGATGATGATGATGATGATGATGAAGATGATGGATGATGATGAAGATGAGTACGAAGATGATGGATGATGATGAAGATGAGTATGAAGATGATGGACGATGATGAAGATGATGATGATGACGTTGATGATGATGAAGACGATGATGATGATGTTGATGATGAAGATGATGGCCAAGATGATGATGATGATGATGAAGATGAGAATGGGGATGATGACAAGGAAGTGGGTGATAATGATGATGATGATGATGGAGATGATGATGATGACGATGACGTGGATGATGATGACGAAGATGATGATGATGATGATGTCGATGATGATGAAGATGACTATAATGATGAGGAGGAGGAGGATGTTGAGGATGATGATGATGATCATATACATCATCATCATCATCATCATCTTCATCTTCGTACTCATCTTCATCATCATCATCATCATCATCATCTTTTTCATCATCATCATTATCAATGATGATGATGAAGAAGATGATGAAGATGATGGATGATGATGATGCCGATGATGACGATGTTGATGATGAAGATGATGAGGAGGAGGAGGAGGAGTATGAGGATGATGATGTGGAAGTGGGTGATAATGATGATGATGATGATGGAGATGATGATGATGAAGAGGATGATGATGAGGAGGAGGAGGAGGATGATGATGATGCTGAGTATGACAAAGATGACTATGATGATTATGAGGAGGAGGGGGAGGAGGAGGCTCCTTGTAGAGGGATAGTGTCATGGATTCTATGTGTTATTGATGACACGTGAGGTCTATAATTTTCAATTAAGGCTGAGGTGGAATTCAATTGATCTCAATATGCTTCAATAAGATCTTGAGGAACCTGTTTTCATTCTTCGATGATGTTCAATGCTTTTCAACATATCCATGGTCTTGCATGGTAGGCTGAGGATGCATTCATGGAATTTGATCTTTACAAAATATTTTTTTTGTCAAAATGAAATTTAAATTGCCTCTTTGATGAGTCCTCCTCTACAAGACTTCATTTATTTCATGAATGTCACAGACTCACGAAAACTCTAAACAACACTCAATGGCATGCAACTATAACCACAAACCAAGCAGAGGTTAATTTTATGCATTGATATAGAGAGGTGGAAGTAGGCACACAATATGGAGAAACAATGAGTTAGAAAAAACATTTGGACCAAATTACCACAATGGTTTATTAATAAAATTTAAAAAAACAATTTTTGGCTCAGGAATTGTCTTCAATTTGATGGGTGGTATGATCATGATCATGTAACCTCCCTCCATCCTTCCAAACATATGTGGTTTATAACCACGTTTCTCTTCGACACTCGCCATCAAAATACGTATAAAAATAACATGTCTTTACATCATCTTCCATTTAAATCCTCATCGTATAGCCATAAATAAGGATTATTATGCATGCACATCCTCACCTTACAATATCAATTGGGTCAAGGCACATAGACAACCATAAATTATCAAATGTGTCAAGACGCAAAGAGTAAGCCCTTCAAACAAAAATTAAGACCCACCCTTCAAACTTCATCACCGAGTCCAATTTATGTAAATATTTTCGAAGTGGGGGAAGGTTTGGCATTAAATGGTGTAAATGTTATAAAGGGGCGCATGCGCGATTTTTGGGCGTGTGCGCGCTTCTGACGTGTATGCACGAAAAACACGCATGCATGTGTCCTTGTTACTAGTTAAAAAAAAAATAGAGTTCTTTGTTTCCCAGGAATTCTACCAAAAACACGGGTTTCATTGCTTCTGCGGGTTTCAAGCTCTTACAAGTTTCTTATTGGCTCACACTCATTGATATTTTGGACACTCTTTGATCTATTGGACACAAAATCACCATTGGAATCTAACAAAAATCTTCAACGGTATTGGAATCTAGTGGATTCATTCAAGCTACCAGTTTCCATTGCAAGTGGAAATCATTTCTATAGAGGTATGGTGAATTGTAAATAAGTCTTTTGATTAACAAGATTTGAGATGAGCCCATGCCTTTTTTTTTATCATATGCCCACAACAATATCCATGCATAGACAACAATGAATTTGACAAGAATATTTCCCAAGTTCACATCTAAAAAAACTCATATGAACACTAGACAAGATGAAGTATGCAACCTCCTCATTGTGTAATTAGTTCCCAAGTTAATTTTGTTCTTTTCACCTCATATTATGCTAGCAAAAAATGCTACACACTCACTAAACATGACTAAAAATATCACTTCAACTCATCCACAAAACCTCAACTCTCTCATTTCTTATTCAATACCATTGTATGGAATGAGGATATCTGTAAGTATGTGCACGCTTCCTTTCTTTATGAATCCAAATATGATAATATTCATCCATATTTACCATCCTTACAATATCCCCTCACCTTTAATAATGATTTTTTTTTCCAAAAATGAAGACTTTCCCACTTCATGCTCTATTCAACATGATCATTGTTGGTATAGTCCCTAGTTCCCCACTCTCCAACACCTCCCCACCCTAGACATTGCACATTGAAAGGTCAAATTATATTCCCCTAATCACCCTTCCCAAGACCATGATCCTTGTTAGGAAGCTTTGCATCCTCCTTAAGGTTTTGCACAAGACAAGGTATACAATCATTCTATTGTGATGCATTATTGAATTCAACCATGGGTATTTTAAACTCAAAATCACATTCTATCATCTCAAGGTTTATAGATAAGGAAATAGTTTGTTGTTGTTTATTCAACTCATTAAGGTGTTATATAACCTAGTAATTTATGATGGTAAAGGACATTGCCTCAAATGGAAGGATATACCATTCCACTATGAAGACAAAGCAATCAAACTAGCTGCAAAATTTAGAATTGATAACATTAAGGGAGAAAGCAAAAAATGCAACTAATTAAGGTTACCTTATTTGATGTAGAAAAACTATCAAACTATTCCCAAGGCATCTCTAGCCATCTCTGTTGTAGGGTGTTACTACCATAATTTTTATGAATTCATGTCTAGGAAATACACTAGTTTATCCTCTCTACACTTGAACAACCGTTATCTATATTGATTGGATTTGTAAGGGATAATGTTGTTTATTCGAACACAAATAAACCAACATAGTCTGTAGTTGTATATGTTAATTTGTAAAGTGGTAAGTTATGTTGGAATGTGTCAGGTTCATTGTATAATGACACTAATATCTTATTTGTTGTTTCTTTTGCAGGGGTAGGCCTGATAGTTGTGTTAAAGAGACTTTTGGAGATGGGAAACTCACAAAATGCAAAAAAAAAAAAAATTAGAAGGAATCTGCCCATTGAAAAGATCAATGACCTAAGAGAAAAGGCCAATTTGGGAATGGAAAGATTGAGAAATGGTCCTATCATTGCCCCTAATCCTACCACTAATCCTAACATAGTTGTTGACACGGTAACCTCTTTTTAGAACCACAAGTAAACCAGTCACGTCCAAAGGACCCAACTCAAATTCCAACATGACCATAATCTCCAACCAACAATCCATCAATGAGTTATGCTGAAGTTAATCACGGCACAAGAATTTTGGGAGATGATGCATGTGTAGATATCGACATACAAGCCTTGCTTAATTTGCAATCTCCCCAAGAATACCACAACCATGTCAACCACACTCCCATTATGGCCTAATCTATGAACGAAGCACCACAACAAACAAGCTTCGGTATTCATGTCTCTTGTCCACCCTCCCTACCTCGACTGTCTAGTGCAAGAAGAAGAACTCCTAGACGTATTCATGTGGATCAGAGTGCTATGTCGGGGCTTGAAGGCAAGTTTCCAAAACCCACTATCAAATGGCAATGCAACAAAATTGTCAAAGAATATTTTGAATCCAAAGGTGATGCAAGTAAATGTCAATTATTGCTATGTTTGTTAAAGTCATATTGTTTAGTTGTTGTTAGGAGAATTTTGGGCATAAAGATGGTTAAAAGTCCAAAGGCCAACAGTCATATTGTTAGAAATATCCAATCTGCATTTAATGCAATTGGGAAGATGTCTCGTACAAAAGATCTTTGTGCGGCTCATCGTGTTTTAGTGGAATCAGTTGTAAGCAAGTCCACAAGGAAACGTCGTCTGCTATCACACATTTCTCACATACTCAAATTAAATAGAAAAACTATTAAAAAGTACTATGTTATAAGAGTAAATCTTGACACTTCGGGTGGAAACGATTGTTGGGATTTTGTTGGTAGGTTTCCTTGTGCAGATAGGAAGTTAATTGATGTTGTTAAGGAGTTAGTACAATTTTTTTGGCATGATCATACTAGACCTTCATCAAACCAAAGAGACATGCTAAAACTAAGAAAAGTTTCTACTGAACGTGAACCCCATGTTAAACACTTCCTTGACACCACACAGACTGAACTCTATGAGAGATTCAGGAACGAGCACACATAATTGAACCTGGGCCAAAGGTCCTTTGAGAAATGAAAACCATGGTATGTTTGTATATGCATTGATTGGAACACTTGTTGTTGTAGATACCATGTAGAATATGAATATTATTGACACATATAAACATATATTTTGTGATTTGCATACTAACATTGTGCAGGGCTGCAATGAATCCATACTACCACCGAATGCATCAAGAGACTTTATCCACAACATCACGTGTCCAAGGCTGGAAGGAAAAAAGTATTATAAAAAATCGTGTCTCTATGGGACATGTTCTAGGTGCAGTGGGTTTTCTCTTTTGAACCGTTGCATTCATGAAAGCAAGGAGCACAAATTTGGCATCATGGGCATGGAGATGTAGAGCTTCAAGTACGTGACCTATCAATTAGACAGTGTTAGAGAAAGTAAAAAGATTGCATTGGTGAAGTCACAGGTACAAATGAATATTGCATATTTTTCGTATTACACATTCAATTTATGACATATACATTTTTCCAAAGGCCACATTGTAATATTTCCCTTGTTTCTGTGGTAACAGGTACCAATATGTGACTTCTTGATAGATTTCTACGAGAAAATAAAGCAGTATGTTCAACATGTGCATCTAGCGCGATGGCAAGAAGAGCAGTACAGAAAATGTAGGGAGACATTTCCCGTTGGAACCATAGTGTCAATTGTGGATTTTGCAGAAAATTACACTCTCCAGCCACAAAATGAAATCCAGAGTCAATACTACCATTCAGACCAAGTTAGCATCATGGTACATATTATGTATAGGCATGGGCCAGAGAATAGCAATGACAAGAGGATAATACTGAAGGAGACAAACTTTTACATAAGTGATGATAGAACCCATGGTCTACATTATGTGCAACATTGTTTTCGAATTTTCTATGATCAGTTGAAGGAGAGAGATATACAAATGGATCAGCATTGGATATGGTTAGATGGTTGTGTAGGCTACTTCAAAAATTCATGAGTATTCCAATGGACGAGTACTTTGCATAAGAGTTATAATGTGCCGCATATCTGGAACTATTTTGAGACCGAGCACGGCAAAGGTGAGCATGATGGGGCCGGTGCATGCATTAAGAACACACTATGAAGGGAAGAGATGAGGTTTGACAAGGAACCTCATATCTGAGATGCAGAATCCACAGTTCAATGGTGCTCTGTGAGGAACCTGCAATAATTATTAATGAAAACACACGAAATAGCAGAAATAACAAAACTCAGAATCAATTTTATATTGATCGCATGCCACTTCGAGGGGGAAACCTCCTTTGAGCAAGCTCAATACAAATAACTTCATGGTACCTTCATTGGTCTCAACACAAACTTATATACTAAGTCTAGGCACCAATACCATGGGTCAATACCATGTGTCAATACAAACCATGGACCAATACAAAATACGATCAACAATTACTATGGGACGACTTACAAAGCATATGCGTCCAACAACAATAATACAAACTATGGATCAACAAATACTACAGGACGACTTACAAAGCATATGCGTCCAACAACAATATACTAACAAGGTAAATAAAAGGGTTGACATGGGTTCCTAACATCCCATCTCCCTTAGAAAAAGCTTTTTCCTCAAAGCTTTAGATGTGGAAATTGATGCAGAATCTGAAGGAGTGGTTCCCCTGTAGCATCCTCAGGTTGCATTCCATCCCACTGATTCCTTTTGAGTTTCAGGGAGGATTGCTTGGAAGATTGTAGATGAAGAAGGACCATATCAGCTGCGTGAAAAGTGCACTCAGAATGGTGTTGATCGGCTTGTTGTTTCAGTCGAATTATTTCCATGTGAAGATTGTCCTGCAGAATGAGAAGAATTTGATCGCGGTTTCGAAGAACTGAGTCAATTGCCTGAACCGGGGAGTTGCTGATCATGTATCGAAGAAGAACTGGTGGTGCCTGTCCATAAATTGCTTCATATGGTGTCCTTTTAGATGTGGTATTGTACCATTGGAGCGCTTCTAGTAAATCCATATAAATAGATGTCCACATCTGTGTAGGGATGGGAAAGGGTTCGAGCAGTCCCGAAAGGATTGTCGTTTCACCCTTGTTGACCTGGAAAGTATCATAGTCAGCCACCATCTGTTGAATTGTCATTTTCAGTCCCTTCCAAAAGAAGTTACATTGTTCCCATTCATACATTTTGAGGAGCCCAGAGTGCCCTGCTGATGAAGAAGCATGGAGTTCATAGAAGAGATAGCCCTGTTGAACAGATTGCAACAAATTTGTAACCAACAGAGAAATAACTGTAAGAGAAGCTGGGTCATCAAATGTGTGAGAAGGAGCATATGTCACCATATTGTCCTTACCTTTCTTGTATGTGATCGCATAGGCATAACCCATGAGTTGGATAACCCATTTCAGGTGTGCTGGGGAGGAGACCCATTGTTCCAGGAAATTGTCCAAACTTTGGAGATTAGTCTTGATGCAGACATAATTCCCTAATAGGTATGGCTACCACTTTTGTACTGCATGCAAAATAGCCATAATTTCCTGCTGAGATGTAGATGCGGCTAAATTCGTACCGGAAAGGTATCCTGAAGGTGACAAGACCACTGGTTCAGCAAGGACACCTGTATATCTATCCAAGGAAGTAGGGGAGACCGTTGATTGGTGCATCTGAATAGAATGGAGTTGAGCGATGACACCATGTGAATTCTTCTTAAGAATCTTTTCCAGGCGACATGAACTGATGATGCAAAGAGACCCTTCTTGTAAGCCCTTAAATATATGCTCTTTCCCATTGACTAAAAACTGCATCGAAAGTTCATCAAAATCCCATAAGGTGGGGCCAAGTGTGCATAACCATTGAATGCCCAAAACCACATCACATCTGCCTAGGGACAAGGAAAACATGTCAGAGCACAGGTTATAATCTTCCAGAGAGATATGCACATTGTGACACTTCCCCTTGCAAGGTAAGGTGCCCCCATTGGAAACCATGACTTCAAAGTTGGAGAAGGGATGGACAACACAATCAGCATGTTTGGTGATCCGAGGGTCAATGAAGTTATAAGTGCTACCAGAATCAATGAGTATTATAAGACGAAGATTCTTGAAGTAACCCTTGACCCGCATTGTTTGAGGGGTGGTGACACCGGATAAATCATGGAGAGACATCTCTGGTTTTTCGTCCTGAGATGAGGGATCAATACGTGGCTCCTGAATGTCGACCTGATCATCCATTGTATCTAGAGTTTCTTGACCAATTGTAGAGGCAGGCGGAGAATCCATATCCAAGAGATAGAGCTTTTGTTGAACACATCTATGTCCCCGAGTGAATTTCTCATCAAAATTATAACAAAGCCCTTTTTCTCTGTGTGCCTGCATCTCTATTTCAAACAAATGCTTGATCGGAGTTGGTCGAGGAGCTGGTGGGATGGGAGGTCATTGAGAAACCCATATTTCGGAAGGGAACAAAAGTGGGTTTGGAGCGTTGTTGGGCTGCAATCTTGTCTTCTTCCAACTTAGCCAACCCTAGGACTTCCATCATTGTGTTGGGACAAAAAAATTTAACCTCTGACCAGATTTCATCCTTAAGACCACTAATAAAACAACTCTTGTAGAATTCATCAGACAATCCTTCTATGTGATTGGCTAGTTTCTCAAATCCTGTCTAATACTCTCTCACAGTGCCACTTTGACAAAGTTTATTGAGTGCTCCGATGAAGTCATCAAAAGCACTAAGACCAAATCGTTGCAAAAGGAGTTGGAAAAAATCTATCCATTTTGGCTTGACATGAGCCTTGATGTACCAACGGTACCATTGAAGGGATTCCTATTCCAAATGAAAGGATGCAAGTGGAACTTTTTAGACATCAAAAGTATTATGTAGACTGAAATATTGTTCTGCATGATACATCCAGCCAGTTGGATCAGTACCATTAAAGCAAGGAAATTCAAGCTTCGGACCACGGAAATTGTTGGAAGAAGAGAATCCATTGGATGCCGAAGATTCGTGCTGTTGATTATTGTTCATGGCTGAATGCTGAAGATGGAGGCTGAGAAATTTTTCATCTTGATCTTGGAGTTTGGTTTGGATGGCTGCAAGTGCTTCCTCCATGGTTGTTGCTCCTACACAGGTGACAACCATAACCAGGAGTTTTTTTTTTTGGGGGGGGGGGGAATGGATAGAAAAACACAAACAAAAGCTTATTTAGTAAAGGGAAATTTGGATTTGGGAAAAACTCAGAGGGGTAATTGGGGTTTGAGTAGGTTTTGGACACTTTCTGATGGACAGGGAATCAAAAAATGGGGATTTTAGAAACAGGGTGAAAGAATGAGAAAATTTGGCAAAGAGGGATAGTTAATCAGATAGGGATTATTCCCAGATCCGAAGCTGCAATAGATGCAAAAAAAATTTTTGGCAGAAATTCCACCCAACGAGCCCAAGAAAGTGCTCTGATACCAGATTAGAGAAACCTGCAATAATTATTAATGAAAACACACGAAATAGCAGAAATAACAAAACTCGGAATCACTTTTATATTGATCACATGCCACTTCGAGGGGGCAACCTCCATTGAGCAAGCTCAATACAAATAACTTCGTGGTACCTTCATTGGTCTCAACACAAACTTATATACTAAGTCTAGGCGCCAATACCATGGGTCAATACCATGTGTCAATACAAACCATGGGCCAATACAAAATATGATCAACAATTACTATGGGACAACTTACAAAGCATATGCATCCAACAGCAATATACTAACAAGGTAAATAAAAGGGTTGACATGGGTTCCTAACATGATCCGCAACAATGTCAGATCGAGCAAGAGATCAACAAACATCATTAGTGGCAGGACGTGTGGTGAGAAAGTTTTGTCTAGTGGTTGGCATAGACTGAGTGGGTTACTATAGTTGCAGCACAGTACAAGGAACACATGGATTTCATTCAGTTCGAAGCTCAAATAACCCCTTATTTGAAATATGGATGTGAAAGCTTGCAAGCTTTTGCAACCCTTGCAGCAGTGGCGAATGGGATGAATGCGAATGCATGGACTGGGTTGATGAACGGGATCGTGTGTCACTTGCAGTAGACCAACGTGCCGTCATTGAAACAACCTAGTTAAAGGAGGGTCAATCAGTGATTTCGACATACTATGACCATATCTCAGATCTTTTACAACCAGGACACATATACGTAGTTGTTTCCCTGAAGGCAATGAATGGGGCATGGATTATTGGTTGGCATGGTGCATCCAAGGTAATCAAACCCTCTACGCATATTTAATCGATGATGAAGGAATTGAATTTCCTATTGGCTCGATGGTGGTTAAGGGGGAATATCTTACACTAGATGGGAAGTTAAGAAAGACTAGTGGGCATGCATTCATGGATTACAAACCAGGTTCAGTGGTGTATCACTTCACAAACTTGATTGTTGGCACAAACATCCATTTTCAGACAACGTCAATCAAGAGCTCGACCAAGGTATGCTATTACCTGCCTCATTCACAGCACGAGAGATTGATGGAGACAATTAGCAATAGAGAGGATCCAGATAGATTTATTGAATGAGGCCAGTCAACTTTACATAAGAGAAAGAATTGCATCAAAGAATGTTATGTTCTGCATCAAGGTATGTGTATTTTTATGTTCTTTTGTTGGTACATCCATTTTTTGTTGATACATACATACATACATGTCTTTGCTATACATACATGCACACATACATAGAGATACATACATACATAGAGATATATACATACAGATACATACATACATAGAGATACATACATAGAGAGACATCCATCTTCCATGTCATCATTTCACCCTTTTTCATTAATGCTTAGAAACCTAATCTATCCCTAGAAACTTAGTCTAGCCCTAGAAGCACTAATATAACCCTACAAACCTAATCTATCCCTAGAAATCGTAGAAAGCTAAACTAACCCTAGAAACACTAATTTAACACTAGAAAACTAAGCTAGAATACTATAAACCTAATCTAGTCCTAGAAACCTAAACTAGCCCTACCACTTCTCTCATTTGGTATGAGAGAAGTTTCTTTAGACCTACCTCATTCATGTCAATGCTTGAGTTTTTGGAGGTTGACCTCCCACCCCACACATCCTCTTCAACAATTTTTGTTCTCTTGGTTTTGTGCCCACCCAAACTTTTTTCATGCTTTGGACACCTTGAGCTATATCCCCAACCCAAAAAAATCTTATATTATGATGATTATGTTGGTTATTGGCTTCACCCAATAAAATTATATTTAACAATACACATATTCATAGATTTGGTTCCCCATGCTCAATGCTCACCCAAATCTAGCTAGATTTTGGGTTTTTTCCTTATCCAAGCATCGTGTCATCAACCTAAGGTTTCCACTAATATATTCTAACCAGATACTAGAATCTCCTTGACCAAATTTGATGGAAAAATGCATAGAGATCTTCGAGACTCTTAGATATGTATCCTAGCAATTTATTTTAAAACATGCTCATTTATGGTTGGAGATTGATGCTTGATTCCTATAGATAACCACCTAGAGGGACTTGTCATCAACATCATCAACATCATCATCACCATCACCATCATCATTAATGTCTTCATCATCATCACCATCTTCATCAATGTCCTCATCATCATCACCATCTTCATCATCGTCACCATCTTCATCATCATTATCATCTCTAGGTTCCTCATCAACATCTCCATCATCACATCTTCTTCATCATCACCATCATCGTCACCATCACCATCACCATCATCATCATGTCTTCATCATCATCACCATCTTCATCATCATTGTTAACTCTAACTCTAACGCTAATTCAATTTTTTTCTATAACTCTAGCCCTAACCCTCACCCAAACCCTGGCACTAAACCATCTTCTTCATCATCACCATCACCATCACCATCACCATCAACTTCTTCATCATCACCACCATCTTCATCATCACGATTAACTCTAACTCTTGTTAAATTTTGAGCATTAATTCACAATACTCTTGGATCTTTAATGAGAGAATAACATATACAGTATATCAATGCATAACAATCACAATAAGCATGACAAGCATCACAAGAATCAAAAGTATGAGAGACAAGAGACACAGAGTTTCCGTGGGGAAAACCCTAAGGTGAAAAACCCCACAACTTCCTCAGAGATAGAGAGAGCAATGGCTCAACCAAAGTACAACCAAAATACACTGAGATAGTCTCCTAGTAGTAGATGATCCTCCTCCTCACTAGTGCGCCCCTTTCTGAGTGAGAGAAGTGTGACTTTCTGAATGATCAAAATAGAGATCTCCCGATCTCTATTTATACTAACCTATTTTCCCAGTGACCTTATGGGGCCGACTTGTCTAGATAGGTACATCCACAATATAATATATATATTTTAGGGCCGACCCCACACATGGTGGTCTAATAACCCATCGGCAAGTACACACACTTGCGACACTTGTCAATCCACATGACGACACTTCCTTATAGAGGAATAACACATCTCTAATAAGGGTACAATATATATATATGAAATACATAGATGAAATACATTTCGAAGTTACACATACATCAACATTCCCTCATAACTAGGAAGGTATTTCTCGACACAGTTCTGCTAGACAAGTCTTCTTCTTGGGATCATCATCATCGATGCATCGCCATCATCATCGTCACTGCTGCTGCTATCTCAACCAATCTCTGACTCTACTCATCATAGGAAGTACTACAGAGCCAGTCCTTTTTCATACTGGATGTAGGCCCACCACCTGCAGGTCTTCATCATCACTGGCCAAACTGTGGAATCCTTGGGACTTATTACGTGCATCACAAAACCTGGCTACAGCATCCCAAGCTATTATGAGCACACAGCTCTACATGTCGAATCTCTTAGGAGCACATTACATGTGACCCATCACAAAACCTGGCTGAAGCATCCTAGGCTGTTATGAGCACATAGCTCTACCTGTCAGATCTCCCAGGAGCACATTACATGTGATCTCACCACAAAACCTGGCTGAAGCATCTGAGGCCTTTTTCATCCTGTCCAGATCTCCCAAGAGCAAATTACATGTGGTCCATCACAAAACCTAGTTGAAGCATCTGAGGCCTTTTTCATCCTGTCCAGATCTCCCAGGAGCAAATTACATGTGGTCATGGCAAAACCTGGCTGAAGCATCTGAGGCCTTTTTCATCCTGTCCAGATCTCCTAGGAGCAAATTACATGCCATAGGACAAAACCTCGCAAGAGCATCTCAGGATGTTACGGGTACACAACTTGTCATGTCCCCATTTTGACCCACTTTTTCATTAAATCATAAATGATGTAAATATGGTTATTTAATCATGTTGAGGAGCTCAAGGCCAAGGCCCCACCATTGATTTAGAATTTTAGGTATCGGCAATTAAAATAGATGCCTATGGCTCTTGTGCTAGATAGGCACAATGTAAATAAGACATCATGTAAATATGGATTTTAATGAAATACCCACAACTAGCTATGCAATGCAACAAAGAGATGGGGGCATGATTCTACAAGGAATAGGGAGGGAAATTATTCAAACCCTTGAGCCAATAGTGTTAATCCATGTGTCAATGAGAAAACCCATAAACCACTAACTACCCATTTTGGGTTATGGACCCAATCATTTAATTCATCCAAGAGTTGGTTGAGGTAGTTAATGCCTTGGGAAGGGAGAGGTATGGAAGCCAATTTCGTGCATGGGCAAGCCATCAACCTGGGAATTCATATTTTTGCTTGTGGGGCAAGAAAACACCCAGGAAATGGTGCCCAAAGCCATTCTGAACCCATTACATTCTTCCTCTCAGGCAGACTGAGCTCACTGGAATTTATCCTCACGTTTTTCACCATAACCCTGCATTTTTCCATGCCCAGGAACTCGTTTTTGGTATTGTGCAGTAGCTGGGGAAGGAGGGACGCAATTTGGGACTGAGGGAGAGGTCGTTTTTGCCCCTGGGGCATTTTTCTGGAATGGGTTGCTCTCCTAGTCGAATTTTCCTAGTTTCCAATATGTTTTGCGTCTACCCATGTTTTTCTGAAGCTCGGGAAACCCCCTCTCATGCATCCCACTGTCGAAACATTTTTGATCATGCCCAGCACTTATACTTCTACTGTTATGTGCATCCTTGTCTTGGTTTGAATCTGTGAGTTAAAGAGATTGGAGTGGTAGTGGACAAAGAGGGCTTGATAAACCTAGTGGGGGAGATAACCTCTCAGAAGATCAAGAGGGCTTTGGCTACTCTTCTATGCACACCCTGAGAGCACTTGATGGGGAAGGTATGGCTTGAGGGACTGACAGTAGTGAAAATAATACTTCCTTGTGCTGGGTGTGTAGGTATTGTGGGTGCCAAGCTAGATGGATCTTGTAAGGTTACCCCTGGCTCTGTGCTTGAGCTCACTAGCTTAGCCACTCTTCCTTTCCATTTCCTAGTAGCCTGATAAACCCAATTGTAGGTTGGCTTGGCTCATCTTGGTGTATGCTTGGCTATGTGTGAATTTTCCGTTCCCTGGTTCCTTGTAGAAATCATGCCCCGTTCGGGGGTGGTAGTTGTATCAAGAGGTTGATAAGCACAACTGGCCTATGGTTGGGTGGAACGTTGCAATTGCATAGCCAGTTGCTTGGGACTACTTTGTTATAAGATAAGTATTCTCCTGTGTTAACTTGCACTTATTATTTGATGAATATCTTGAATTTATGATGAATGTGTATTGAAATTACTTCCGCTGTGTTTTAAAATATTTATGCATCTTCATATGTCTTTTATATCATGTGAAAACTTACTTAATAAGTTCATGGGGCTAGATGCTCGGTTTAACATCACGATCCTCTCCATCTAGCTGGTATGATGGGAGGGGACATGACACAACTCCGACTTGAAGATCTCCTAGGGCACAAATTACATGTCCTCCCAGATCAATGTCTTGAAAAAGCATCCCAGGCTATTATGGGTAGGCAACTCCGACCTATAGGATCTCCTAGACATGCTCATCTGCACAACCTGATCCACGGCCACAAAGTATCATCTGATACTCACCATACATCATCCTGATGTACACATGATCATCTTGATGCATGTCATCTGGAGAAGCTCATCATCCACGATCACCCTGATCATACAATGCATCTACCTGATGCATCCCAAGTATCTACCTGATACATATCATCATACACAATGTATCCACCTAATACATAGATACATGATCCACACAATATATCCATCAACATACATGATCTACCTGATCATACCTGATACATATCAACATACATGATCTACCTGATCATACAATGTATCCACCTGATACATATACAGATACATGGTCCAAGCATCCAACATGATTCATATACAAAATACATACAAATGATCCAACTAATCATATCCAGCATCCTACATGATGCGTACGTACATATAAGTGATCCAACTGATCATATCTAGCATCCAACATGATGCATACATACAAACATATAAATGATCCAACTGATCATACAAAGTAGAAACTAGAACATCATCCTAATGCTCATCATCCAACGCTTACATCCACAGCCATGTGAAAGATCCTCCTTCCAACATGCTTGGAATGGCTTCAGCAAATGTGTCCATCACTTCTTCCTTGAAGTGTCATCGATCTGAAGAACACCAAGCCTCTCTCTGAAGTACTCAAACTTCACCCTGGCTAGTGGCTTCGTCAGCAGATCTACAATCTGCTCGTCCATCGCAACATACAGGAGCTTCACAGCTCTTCTCTATACCATATCCGTGATATAGTGATATTTGATCTCTATGTGTTTCGACCTGTCATGGAACATCGGGTTCTCAGATAGCTTCACACAACTCTGGTTGTCACAAAAGATACCAGTAGTCTCCAGCGAGAGATCAAATAACTTTGACAGTAGCTTCTGAAGCCATACTACCTCACAACTAGCTGAAAAGGTTGCAACATACTCTGCCTCAGCTATACTCAGTGCTACGCAAGATTGCTTCCTGCTGAACCAAGAGATCAAACCTGATCCGATACTGAAGCAACATCTAGACGTGCTCTTCGTATCTACAGCACTGCCAGCCCAATATGAATCAACATAACCCTGCAGGTTAAAATTTTGATTCGCTTCATACTTGAGCCCATAATCCACTGTACCCTTCAGGTACCTCAGAACATGCTTTACAGCAATCAGATGAACACTCCTCGGATCCCTCAGGAACTGGCTCAATGTGTTCACCACCAAGCAAATATTTGGTCTCGTGTACATCAGGTACATCAAGGACCCAATCATCTGACGATACATAGAGATATCAATTGGCTCAGATGAAACATCACATAGAAGCTTTAGGTCTGATGCCATAGGTGTGGCCATAGCCTTGTATTCCATCATCCCGAACCTCTTCAGGATATCTACAGTATACTTCCCTTTACCAAGGAAGATCCCATCTGAACTCTGCCACACCTCCATACCTAGAAAATAATGCATCATCCACAAGTTCTTCATCTCGAACTTAGTATAAAACTTTCACTACATGTTGGCAATCAATCTATCTTCACCTGTAATAAATAGGCCATCCATATACAAAATTAGTATCACTGGATTGGCTTCCTCAACCTTGTAGTAAAGGTTGGACTCCGCTTTACTCTTGGTGAATTCCAAACTGGATAGAAAGTTGTCTATGCTACCATACCAAGTTCTGCACATATATGACTCCCTGTCATGTGTCTCAGAACCAAGTAGCTGCTCCACATACACTTCTTCTTCAACTACACCATTCAAGAAAGTTGTCTTGAAATCCATCTAGTGTATCTTCCATTTCATCACTGCAGCTAGAGCAAGTACGTAAGTGTATCTGGCTACAGGAGCAAAAGTCTCTATGCTACCACCTGCAACATGCTTGATCTTATAGATCCACTTGGAAGTAACAACAGACTTCCCTTCATCTCTTGGGACCGCATCCCAAACATCGTTCTTCATGATTGACAGATCATGGCATTCTTCCCATATCCTAGGAACTTCAATATCTTCAATAGATAATTTTGTTGCTTGAACAAATGTTGTAGTCCTTCTTTTGTAGGTGAAGGTATAGGATCTTTCCTACAAAACAAGTTAAATTACATGATTAGAAACATCTCATAATTTTCAGACAAATTCTTACACATAAAGAAATATGTCATACAGTCATGCAATTATCTTAGCCAATTCTTCAATACAACATTTATCCATGTTCCACAACTTTCTAGATGTCTTCCAGTCTCTACCAAAACATTGTTAAGAGTTTGCACTACTCCCAACATGTCAGCAAAGAGGTTTCATTCTAGATAAGTAGCACCGGAATGTTGTACAGTGCCATAGGCCACTTACCCATCACATGCACATTAGTAGTATAATGTTCATTAATGCAATCATTCTAATATGCACAATACATATCCTAAGTCTAGGAACATGAGCATATACATCATTGAACAATTTTATTTAAACAAACAAATATGCAAGAAATGATAATTAAAATACTTATCTTTGTTTGTTTGTTGGGTGGACTCCCTCTGAGTCTTTACTTCCTTGTAGGAGCTGCTGGAGTCCTAATCTGAAGTAGCTTCTTCTACACCTTTATGTTGTGGAATGTAGAGAGATGGTCAACTCCCTCTGAATATCTGCATCCTTGCAGAAACCACTGGAGTGTACTCCCTCTTGATCTTTGCTTTCTGGATTACCTGTTCTTGAACTTATATTCATTCTCGATCCCTATGCATGCTTGTTAGTATTATCATTGTGTTATCCTCGAGGTCTCATACATAATCAAACATTCATTAGTATAATCTTAATATTATCAAAACACAATAATCTCAAGCATGTATAGTCATGATCATTTCAAACAGAAATAATAATCATTAGCATTCAAGGTTTATATAAGACTCTTATGGTTAGTCATAACATGTCTAAACCTGTGATTACTCAAACCTATGACTCTTCTGGTTAGTCATAACATTAAATAAGGTAAGACACGTAATATGCATATACCCATGATTATTCAAACCTATGAATTCATGAATAAACATCATCAATCATGTCATGCATACTTATATAATAGATCCTATGATATAAGAAACACATACCTGGTCACCATATTTGCTAGTTATGTCTAGCAATGTGTTCTTGTTCTCTTCAATGACCTGCATGACTCATTAGTTAACTTTTGCAAAAACAAATTATACATACATCTATGTGATCCATGACAATGGATGAATCTTTGTCTTTATGTCACCATGGCATGTTCAGGTTGTCCCTTTAGTTTGTACAATCCTCCCTCTTGCTCTCCAATCACCACTACATCATCAATAGTTTTACCCTGGACTTGGCCATATACAAATGCAACCCTCATACCTTTTGCATCCAATACAGAGATGGAGAGAAGGTTATTTTTGAGCCCAAGTACATAAAGGACTTCTTTCATCTTCAAAGATTTTCTAGAATCTAGGTTGAAGGAGGCTTCACCACTTCCTTTGATGGGGTATTGATAATCATCCCCAAGTTTCACTTTATGGGGTGATTCATGTTCAGATAGATTTACAAAAGATTCTTTAAACCCAGTCATGTGTTTAGAAGCCCCACTGTCAATTAACCAATCATTACAACCATGGGATATTGTACCTCTGAGAGCAGAGATTAGGACATACTCTTCTTCACTTGATGAGTCATCATCACTTTCTTCCCTAGCTTTCTTCTTTGGAGGTTCATCATCTTCGGTAGCATGAGCATGGTACCTTCTTTTGATACCCTTCTTCTTCTTGCTGGAGTTGTTGTTGTTGTGGTTGTCCCTTTTGTTCTTCGGACATTTTGAAGAAAAGTGACCCTTCTCATCACAAGTGAAACACCTTAGATATTTCTTGTCTTTGTGATAATGATGAGAAGATTTCTTCTTTTGATGGGTTGGCTCCCTCTTGAACTTGCCCTTCTTAGTGTGAGTTGTGAGAGCTTGATCTTCATTCCCCATCTTTTCTTATCTTGCCACAAGCCTTGCTTCTTCTTGAGAACATTCTTCCCACAATCTGTTGAAGGAGATCAACTTCTTCCTTGGACAAATTCCTTGAATAAAGGAATCCCATGACCTGGGTAGGCCATTTAGAGTGGGCATGACAACTTCACCATTCTTCACCATTTCATCTACCGCTTCCAGTTGTTCCTTAATCTAGGAGACCCTAGAAAAATAAGATTGAATGGTTTCACCATTCTGAAACTTTACTCTCAATTGGTTTCACAGGGTCATCTTCCGATTTATGTTCTTCCCTTCAAATAGCTTGGTCAAAGAGTCAAACATCTCCTTGGGTGTCTTTAGAGAAGACACATGGGGTATGAGATGGTCTTTGATAGAATCAACAATGATTCTCTTTGCCTTCACCAAGTTCTTCTTATGCAATACTTTAGCCTCTTCATCCTCTGGGATAGGGATGTCTTCTTTTATATATGAGTCCAACTCATTCTTCCATGATTAACCCAATCCTATACTTCCAAGCTCGGAATTTATCGGCCCCTTCAATCTTATCCTCAAGCTTGGTGTGGTGAGACATCTTAAAGAGTACTTCAAATAGAAATAGAAAAGATTTAGGTCTTACCACTTGAAATGCTGAAAACTAGATCTGGTCTCGGATTAGGGTTTGTCGGATAAACCCTAAAAATTCAAAATGTGAATTTCAACTTTCTGAAAGGATAGAAAGATGCGCCTTCATGAGCAGATCAGCCTGGTGTATTTGGAATTTGAGATCAGCAAAGCTTTACCCTTCAAAATTGCCTTTTTGTCTTCCCGGGTTCACTAGGGAGAGCCCTGAATTAGGGTTTTAGTTTCCCGAAGATCTACCTAGCCAAAAATCTCGATCCAAAGCTCTAAAATTCGATTTTTGCAAGGAGCTTCCAGCTATGTCTTCAGATTTCAGAAATTCCTATTTTTGTGGAAACCTTAATTTTTAGGGCCAAATCTAAAAATGCTCAGAATTGAATTCTGATTGGATAGATAGATTCTCCTTGATGAGTAGATTTAATCTACTATACTGCTTTTCCAAAAATTGTGGAGAGAAACCGAATAAAAAAGAAACTCAAGTTTTCATCACTGCAAAATGTCTTCTTCTCAGGTTAGCTCTGATACCATGTTAAATTTTGAGCATTAACTCACAATACTCTTGGATCTTTACTAAGAGAATAACATATACAGTATATCAATGCATAACAATCACAATAAGCATGACAAGCATCACAAGAATCAAAAGTATGAGAGACAAGAGACACAGAGTTTCCGTGGGGAAAACCCTAAGGTGAAAAACCCCACAACTTCCTCAGAGATAGAGAGAGCAATGGCTAAACCAAAGTACAACCAAAATACATTGACATAGTCTCCTAGTAGCAGATGATCCTCTTCCTCACCAGTGTGCCACTTTCAGAGTGAGAGAAGTGTGACTTTCCGAATGATCAAAATAGAGATCTCCCGATCTCTATTTATACTAACCTGTTTTCCCATTGACCTTATGGGGCCGACTTGTCTATCTAGGTACATCCACAATATAATATATATATTTCAGGGCCGACCCCACACATGGTGTTCTAATAACCCATCGGCAAGTACACACACTTGCGACACTTGTTAATCCACATGACGACACTTCCTTATAGAGGAATAACACATCTCTAATAAGGGTACAATATATATATATATATGAAATACATAGATGAAATACATTCCGAAGTTACACATACATCAACAACTCTAACTCTAATTCAATTTCCTTCTATAGCTTTAGCCCTAACCCTCACCCAAACCCTCACACTAAACCACCTTCTTCATCATCACTACCACCATCGCCATCACCATCACCATCATCATCAATGTCTTCATCATCACCACCATATCCATCATCATCATTAACTCTAACTCTAACCCTAACTCTAACTCTAGCTCTAGGTTCCTCATCAACATCTCCATCATCATCATCTTCTCTATCATCATCTTCATCACCATCAACGTCTTCATCATCATCACCATTATCATCATCATACGTGCTCGGTGGACAATTTCCCAAAGTTGACCCCCGTGTGCAAAAATTGCACACTCCCTTACTGAGCAAAACCCTAGTTTTCAAGATGGACATACAAGATGACACCTGGGCCAAGGAACTGGAGGCAAGGGGCACCTCTGGCACTATCCTGGTGTCCTAAATCCAATGGATTTGATGGTTTTTCAATCGGAGCCATGGTCGTCATTCTATGGCTCGTTCCCTCTCACATCCAAAAGGCCTTCAAGGACACCTACTGGATACCTACTCGGGGCATAGAAGTCCATCCATGCAGCGAAACTGGGTTTCGAGGAGTCCTGCAGATGTGTCTAGGCAGGTTTTGGCTAGGAACGCTAGCCATACCTACCTAGTGGATGATTTTCCAAAGTTGACCCCCGTGTGCAAAAATTGCACTCTCCCTTACTCAGCAAACCCCTAGTTTCCAAGATGGACGTACAAGATGACACCGAGGCCATGGGACTGGAGGAGAGGGGAACCCCTTGCACTATCCCAGTGTCCTGAATCCAATCGATTCGACAGTTCATCGATAGGAGCCATGGTCGTCATTCTATGGCTCGTTCCGTCTCGCATCCAAAAGTCCTTCAGGGACACCTACTGGATACCTGCCGGGGGCATAGAAGTCCAACCGTGCAGCAAAATTGGGTTCCGAGCAGTCCTGTAGGTGTGTCAAGGTAGGTTTTGGTTGGGAATGCTAGCCATACCTTCTCGCTAGACGATTTTCCAAATTTGACCCCCGTGTGCACAAATTCCACATTCCCTTCCTGAGCAAAACCCTAGTTTCCAAGATGGACGTACAAGATAACACTGGGGCCATGGGACTAGAGGAGAGGGGTACCCCTGGCACTATCCCGGCATCCTGAATCCAACAGAGTCGACGGTTCATCGATCATAGCCACGGTTGTCCTTCTATGGCTCGTTCCGTCTTGCATCCAAAAGGCCTTCATGGACACCTATTGGATACCTGCCGGGGGCATAGAAGTCCAACCGTGCAGCAAAACCGGATTCCAGGGAGTCCTGCAGGTGTGTCAAGGCACGTTCTGGTTGGGAACGCTAGCCATACCTTCCCGGTGGACGATTCTCCAAAGTTGACCCCCGTGTGCAAAAATTGCACACTCCCTTATTGAGCAAAACCCTAGTTTCCAAGATGGACGTACAAGATGACACCGGGGCCATGGGACTAGAGGAGAAGGGCACCCTTAGCACTATCCTAACTTCTTGAATCCAATGGTGTCAATGGTTCATCGATCAAAGTCACGGTTGTTATTCTATGGCTCGTTCTGTCTCTCATCTAAAAGGCCTTCAGGGACACCTGCTGTATACCTGTCGGGGGCATAGAATTCCAACCATGCAGCAAAACCAAGTTTTGGGGAGTTCTACAGGTGTGTCTAGGCAGTTTTCGGCTGGGAACGCTAGCCATACCTTCCTAGTGGACGATTTTCCAAAGTTGACCCCCGTGTGCAAAAATTGCACACTCCCTTACTAAGCAAAACCCTAGTTTCCAAGATGGATGTACAGGATGACACTGGGGCCACGGGACCGGAGGAGAGGGGTACCCCTGGTACCTTCCTAGTGTCATGATTCCAATGGAGTTGACGGTTCATCGATCGGAGCCACGATCGTCATTCTATGGCTCATTTTGTCTCACATCCAAAAGGCCTTCAGGGACACCTGCTGGATACCTACCGGGGGAATAGAAGTCCAACTGTGTAGCAAAATGAGGTTCCAGGGAGTCTTGCAGGTGTGTCTCGGCAGGTTCCAGCTGGGAACACTAGCCATACCTTCCCGGTGGACGATTTTCCAAATTTGACTCCCGTGTGCAAAAATTGCACACTCACTTACTGAGCAAAATACTAGTTTCCAATATGGACATACAAGATGACACCAGGGCCACGGGACCGGAGGAGAGGGGCACTCCTGGCACTATCCCGGCGTCCTGAATCCAACGAAGTCAACAGTTTGTCGATCCAAGCCACGGTCGTCATTCTATGGCTCGTTTTATACCCCTATGTCCTGAGAAGGTTGAAGCTGTAAAGCAACAACTCTCTAGTATTCATCCTGAAGCTCGTTCGGTTATGTCTAAGATAAAGAAGCTCTCAGTTCATGAGATGGAACATATCGATCTTAACAGGATTTATACAATCTCTGTTTTACGAGAAACTGACCTTATAACTTCTCGTAGCAATAACAATGAAGCATTCATTTTGCGTTTGTTAGCAGAAGAAGATCAATTTTCGACAAAACAATGTAGTTATTACATGTGGAGGCAGCAGTTTCATTATCTTTTCCGATGGGCGAGCGCCTTACAGAAGAAAATATGGCGGCTGTAGGTATCTATGCTTTTCTTTCGACAAAAATTGTAATAGGATTTCCATTTATAATACAGGCATATTTTTTACTATTTTCGTCAAGAGAAAATATCATTTTCAATAACAAGTGGAGCCAGGGAATCCTTTGTTGTGTTCCATTAGCCTTTTGTTTAGCATTTTGTGCTCTGATAAGTGGTAATTCACCTCTATCATCGAAAACTTGGGTCTATAGGTACCTTCCCTTTCATATTCCTCGTTATCCACAACTAACACAAGTTTGAGATGCCATTCAGACCTAATCGAAAGCTGAGGAAGTGGTTTTATGTGACATCAGATTTGGAAATAAACGTTTATGTAAACCAACAGAAGCTCGGAAAATACTCCCTTCTTTTAAATGCATTCTAGAGAAAGAAAGAGGACAAGTTTATCAAAGTGACTTCATTCATCTATATTCTTGTAATGCACACATAGTCCATCCTAATCTTGATAAACAAGAGTTTTATAATAGCTTGAATTTTTTGGGCGTGGTTATCTCCCTGTATTCGGTTGTCTGATTGGTTGACAAGCTTTCCTGAAAATTTGTACGTTGAACTTCTTTGTTTTATTGCTGAAAATTGGAAGAAATTTTCAAGTCACCTCCAAAATGCTCCTTTGCTGAAATATGTAAGTTTTTCCAAAAACATAGATTTGGCTAGTGTATCAAACGCTTCTGTCCACACCGGAATTTATCTTTCGTCAAAGGAGTCACACATATTGTGGCACACCAAATCGTATGGGGATCTTGGAAGTGCCGCCAAATATTATTCCATGCCTGAATCTACCCAGAAGGCAATTATAAATGTAGATCCTCGAGAAGGTGAGAAACATATGAGTGGTTGAATCAGTATCCTAAACTTACAGAGCTTTCTATCTCAAAGTATGCTGAGCGGCTCCTGGATGTAGTATCAAACTTAACAGACAGTAAACTTGTTATCACCACTGCACATTTTTTGCACTATTCATCTACAAATAACTATGTCTAGCCTGAAGAGATTACCAGTGTTTGCAAGAATATTCCCCTAGTAGATGAAGGTGGAAAAATCATTAGGGTACGAGGTTCTCTGAAGTTTCTCTAGCCTGCATCCATGAGTAATTGGGCCAAGGTGTCCCTGAATGGCACCGGGATGCCCGACTAGAATGCCCATAGCACCTGAATGTGGCTCGGTTTGCGAATCCATCAGTTCCAGTGGGTCTAGGACGTTGGGTTTCAGCTAGGAGACCCCCCACAATGTCCCTCGAAGATCTGGAAGCAGTTCCATTGGGAAATCTCCAGAGATAGGGTTTTGCTTAGTGAGGGCCATTCCAAATTTGCTCAAGGGGGCTGTTTCTCATCTGGAGGCCCCCTAGCATGTGTGGCCACTGTGGATAGGTCCACAATGGCCACGTGGACTCGTGGGAGGCGACGGAATCCAAGTCTGCTCGCTAGTTTGGGTTCCGTGGCCCTGGGGAAAATCCTCCAAGTGTCCCTGAATGGCCATGGGGTGCCCGACTAGAATGCCCGTGGCTCGGTTCATGAATATGTCGATTCCAGTGGGTCTGGGACGCTGGGTTTCAGCTAGGGGACCCCCCACAGCGTGCCTCGAAGACCCGGAAGTGGTGCCAATGGGCCATCTTCGGAGCTAGGTTTTTGCTTAGTGATGGGCCATTCCAAATTTGCTCAAGGGGGTCATTTCTCATCCAGAGGCCCTAGGGCATGCATGGGCACCATGGATAGGTCCACAATGGCCACGTGGACCTATGGGTGTAACGTCCCCATCTTGACCCTACTACATTAAAATTGTAAATGATGCAATATTGTTATAAAATCATGATGAGGAGCTCAAGGCCAAGGCCCCGCCATCGAGATGCATATGGTTCACATGCTAGCCAGGCACAGTGGAAATTGCGAATATGATGTAAATAAGCATTTTAATAAAATACCCACAACTATCTATGCAATGCAACAAGAGATGAGGGCATGATTTTAGAAGGAATTGGGAGGAAATATTTTCAAACCCTTGAGCCAATCAAGTCAAGCCAAGTGTTAATGGGATAACCCATCAAACTCTCAACTACCCATGTTGACTTGTGTACCCAATCATTCATTTCTCCCAAGAGTTGGTTGAGATAGTTAATGCCTTGGGAATGGAGAGGTATGGTTGTCCAAATTCGAGTATGGGAAAGCCACCCTTCATGGAAAAACGTGTTTGGCTTCCTTGGCAAGAAAAGAGCCTTGAATTTGCTCCCCAAGCCATTACCCATCAAGCAGTTTTTCCTCTCTCACGTTTTCGGAGCTTCCTGGGTGTTTTCTAGCCACGTTTTTCTAATTCTTCTTTGTTTTCTAGCTGGGAAGGGGGCATTTTTGTGTTGCAAAGCTGCTGGAAGAAGAGGGAGCTCGATTTGGGGTTTCAATGAGGCCGTTTTGGCCATTTGAATCGCTCATAACCTGTGGGATAAATTCGGTTGCTCCCTAGGGACAAATTTCCCTTTCCATGGTTCGTTTTGGTGTGCCGATGATTTAGGGAAAACCAATGGCCATCCTGTTTGTGAATCCTATTACTGAAAATGTGTACCTATGCCCAATTTTGAGTTTGCTATGTGTATGCGAATGTTGGGGTTGAAATGGGTATCTATTGCTTTGGCTTGAGCTTGAGTGCAAGCATCCATAAATGCAGAGGGTTTAGATTTAGCCTGAAAGACCTAGCTGTAGACTGGCTTGGATTAGATGAAATGATCATTTGGCTGTGTATGAGCTTGAATGTTCCCTTTTCCTTGTAAGAATCATGCCCAGCTCGGGGGTGGTCTTTGAGTGTTGAAATAATAAAAGATGGGAAGAGACCTACGGTTGGGTGGAACGTTGCAGCGACATAGCTAGTTGTTTGGAGACAACATTACATCAAGATGAGTATTTTCTTGTGTGTAATTACTTCTGCAAGTGTATTAATTTTTTGACTGTGTTAAATTGAATGATAGTCGTGTAATGTGTGTATGGATGATGTTTATTCCGCTGTGCATGTTTGTTTTAAATTGCATCTGTGCACATTTGTTTTAAATGTTGTGAATTTAATAATTGGGCTGAGTTTATGTAAAATCCCCAGAATTGGTATCATGTTCCCTTCCTAGAATTGGGTCTGAGGGATGGTACGTGATAGTGGGAGGCGACAGAATCCATGTCCACTCTCCGATTTGGGTTTTGTGTCCCCGAGACAAATCCTTCAAGTGTCCCTCAATGGCCCCAGGGTGCTCGACTAGAATGCTTGTAGCACCCTAACCATGGCTCGGTTCACGAATCTTCCGATTTCGGTGGGTCTGGGACGCCGAGTTTCAGCTATGGGACCCCCACAACGTCCCTCGAAGACCCGAAAGCGGTGCTAATGGGCCATCTCCAGAGCTACGGTTTTGCTTAGTGAGGGCCATTCCAAATTTTCTCAAGGGGAAAATTTCCCGTCCGGAGGCCCCTGGGCGTGCATGGCCACCGTGGACAGGTCCACAATGGCCATGTGGACCTATGGGAGGCAACGATATCCAAGTCCACTCGCTGGTTTAGGTTCCGTAGCCTCGGGACAAATCCTCCAAGTGTCCTTGAATGGCCCCGGGGTGCCCGACTAGAATGCCCGTAGCACCCAAACCATGGCTAGGTTTGTGAATCCGTCAGTTTCGGTGGGTCCAGGATGTCAAGTTTTCGCTCGGGCCCCCCCCACAACATCCCTCGAAGACCCGAAAGTGGTGCCAATGGACCATCTTCGAAGCTAGGGTTTTGCCGAATGAGGGTCATTCCAAATTTGCTCAAGGGGGGCATTTCCCTCCGGAGGCCCCCGGGCATGCGTGGCCACTATGGAGAGCTCTAGAATGGCCACGTGGACCAGTGGGAGGCGATGGAATCCAAGTCTTCTTGCCGGTTTGGGTTCCATGGCCCCGGGGAAAATCCTCCTAGTGTCCCTGAATGGCCCCAGGGTGCCCGACTAGAATGCCCGTAGCACCCGAACCATGGCTCAATTCGTGAATTTGTTGGTTCCAGTGGGTTTGAGACGCTGGGTTTCAGCTAGGCCCCCCCACCACAGCGTGCCTTGAAGACCTGGAAGCGGTGCCAATGGGCCATCTTCGGAGCTAGGGTTTTGCTCAGTGAGGGCCATTCCAAATTTGCTCAAAGGGGTTATTTCTCATCCGGAGGCATCCGAGCATGCATGGCCACTGTGGAAAGGTCCACAATGGCCACGTGGACCTATGGGAGGTGATGGAATCCATGTCCACTTGCTAGTTTGGGTTCCGTGGCCCTGGGGAAAATCCTCCAACTGTCCTTGAATGGCCCTGGGATGCATGACTAGAATGCTTGTAGCACCCGAGCCATGGCTTGGTTGGCGAATCCGTCGGTTCCGGTGGGTCCGAGATGCTGGGTTTCAGCTAGGGGACCCCCCATAGTGTGCCTTGAAGACTCGGAAGCGATGCCAATGGGCCATCTCCGGAGCTAGGGTTTTGCTCAGTGAGGTGTTACACATAAATCTTCCACCCTGTGAGCATCAACATTCTTTGGCCTGTAGGATCCATTCCAGTGACTCAGATCCATTTTTATCCTTCAGTGATACCAGTTTTCCCTATTTTTATTCCTACACGCATGTTGCATCATTATAGCATGCGTACCCACGAGTTGCATCCCTATAGCCCGCGGGTATCAAGTAAAATGGTAAAAACCACTATTTTATCACGTTTTACTCCCAAAAAGCGGTCATTGGGTGACCTTTGGCTCTCCATCTACCCGAGTAACACCTCGATGTGTCCTTTCACCTACCTTTGAGAGGACTATATATTGAGCACATTTGGCTTATGGACAGGAGGAAGAAGAGAATAGTAAAGGAACTCTAGTGGATTTTTTCCCTATCTTGAGTCTGCACTCATTGATCCTTGTAGTTGTGAACCAGTTATGTTCACCTTCCGAACTCCTTTCTAGTTTGAGTTTGCTATTCATGGAGGAATGAAGTGGTGGAGGCACAAGTGGATTGATCTAGATCTTGGTTCAGATTGGTTGTCGACAAGAGGTTGTATCACTTTGTACTTCTTCTTGTTCATTAATAGAAATACTCATATTCTCGTCCATTCATGGTGTGAATGCCATTTATTATACATTGGGTTACATTTGCTTATGATATTATGGACCATTGTTATTGATAATGTTAATGTCATTTATATATCACATGTACTTGTTAGATATTGGTTGTCAAGACTAATTTGTAGATTACAAGTGCTTGGATGTCCGTGGATTGAAAGCTCCAACGGGGATCTACATCAAACCTTGGATTGAGGTTCGTTACATTTCTCCATTATTTTAACATTGTCATTTATAATAGCATTGCTTTGAGAATTGAGTAGATGTCTGGTATTCATCTGTCTGTTGTCATATTCCCAAGCCATAGTGATTTTTCTCCAATACAGAAATGGTGACTCCGCTGGGGAAAACATCCATGTTTGGGAAAAATTTTGAGCATTAGTCCATAATTAGAGTTGTTCTTTATCGAAGCTCTGTGTCACTGATTGGCTGTCAAGATACACTGTAGAAAACCTGCTTTTTCTGAGCCTCTGGACTCTTTGTTTGACCATTTTCCTTTCCTCACCCGCGGGCTAGCTTAGCTCTGCTCGCGTCTACCTGCTTCTGTTTACCCTACTGCTCGTACGCACCCACGGGATTTTCTTCGACAGTAGCGTGTAACTCCAGCTTTTGTTGGTTTATGTATATTGGTTGTTGCTGGGTGAGTTTGGTTGATTCCTGAGTCTTTGTTGGCCTCTTTCTTGACTGTTTCATGCCTTGGTTGTGACCAGATATCTTCGTTTCTCTTGGTTGAGCCTTCTTGGTTTTTTACCAATCTTTGGTTTTAACCTCTTGGTTTTTTCCTTTTGAGCTCATTCCTTCGGCTAAGTCTTGTTGTTTACGATATGCTGGGTTGTCTTAGTGGTCTTCTCGGCACTTCAGTGACGAAATAGTGAGATTTTGCTTGCATTTTTTCATTTCATTTATATTGAAAAAATACAAAAATATTCATTTAGTTTTTTTCATTTTCCTTTCTGTTTATAAGAGAAAATACAAAAATATTTTATTTCCATGTAGTGAATTTTGCATTGAGTGCTTGTTTCCTTCATTTTAGGTTCTGCTTGTGCATTGAAAAGATAAAAGATTGCATATTTATTTTGGAATTGTTGGTTGATTTTGCATATTAGTGACATTGTTTTATTGGATAGATGAGTCTAGGATTGGATGATGTTGCATACTATTGAGTCTACACATCACTAGTTTCACGACCGTATCCCTTGAGTAATCACAACCACTAAAATTAACGCTTAATCATAAAATTGATTAGACTGATTTTATTTATAGGGTACACCAACTACCATAGGTTTAGAGTCTTGGAATAGATCAATGTGAGTTAACAATCCAAGACTATTGAACGAAACATTAGGTATTTGACCAGGAAGTGGAGGAATCCATGGTATAGATCGGTGTTCTCAAGAAGCTCTACTCAATCCAGAGTTAAGTACGAGTTCATGGGAGGTTGGTTGAGGAGATATCCCTCTGATACTGGCTGAACGTGGGAGATATATCCAGGATTTTTTCATATCTGGGGGTACCGAAGGTTCATCCTCTTGTGCTTCAGGCTTAGCTACCCTGCCCATACGATGGGTCCCACCTGCGACTGTCCCCCTGAGAATTGGTTATATTGCGATGAACATAGTTTCCTTACCTAGGTACCGCACAGGGTACTTACAGTGGTTATGTTGTTTGTGTCCGGAGTCAGATAGGGATTGGACAGCACAGATGTGTTCGTGCAATGGACTTGACCCTGTCGACATAGTGAAGTCTGGGTGTCTCTATAACTAATTCTGTTACCTCTGGCTATAGTTTGGGAGTCTTAAGCCTCTCCTAGGCGAGACATACCGGCTCTAGTGTCGGGAGCTCATTTAGCCACTCTGTTTGACTGCTCTTGGCTATAGTTTCTCTAGGTGTGTGCTTTTGATTTACTATTTTTTATCGATAGTTGGCCTTTAGGAGACGCTGTGTCTCTCTCCGGAGAGAACATGACACGGAGCCTTACTCTCCGTTGGTCCCGTCGTTTGGCTGGTGTAAAGCCACTCGAGGTTACGTGTTGAATTGCTAGAAGACGCTGGAGGGCTCCCTCTGAGTCTTCGTATTCTTACGTGACTTACATTGAGGACTACATGGCTGCATATCCTGATATCGGGAAAGACCCTTCTACTCCTTCGGGTAGAGTTGAACATACTTCCGATACCCATACTCCTCGTGAGGATTGGGGAGGTGATCCACCTGAGACTCAACCTGGTTCTGTTTGGCCTAATCCACTTTACTGGGATCCGTTTGATCCTTCGAATCCTGATAACTATCTTTACGGAATGCCCAACTTACCCGAGGAGGAAGAACATAACGAGCCTTTCGTTCCTTCTTTTCCACGTGATTATAGATATGGGAGACTTGAGACTCATGATGATACTGTCCCTACGATCAACCCCACCACACTCTCTTTTGGTATGCCTAGTCACACTACTGTCGAACCTTCCATTATGGTTGGTACTCACGCTGGCACTAGTCAAAGTGTTAGCCATACTATACCCACTAGGGGCACTACCCTCACTGGGGGCACTATGTTGTCCACCCACTCACATAGTATGGGGACTGATCAGATTCCTAACCATGCCAATGTTGGAACGCGACCACCTCCTACGAATACCCAACCTAGTCGGAATGTTGTTCGAAACACGACTCGCCATCCACCACCTAATAGACATATCACTACTCGTCAACCCAGGACTACTTTTGCACATGATACCGTTCCTCCCAACCACGGGGGTGGACACATAACGCATACTTTTGCATCCACTGCCGCCACTAGTAATGCTAATGTAGGGGGTGGGAATATTTCGTATCCACATGGAAATCACACCACCAACCCTGCTATTAGTCACGCCCATATTGGAGCTGGGAATACTTTTCATGCTTATGGTAATCACATGACTGCTCAAACTAATCCTAATACTGGGGGTGGGAACATACCATACCATCATGGTCAATACAACATGGTTCCCACTATGAATAGTACATACATGCCCCATACTCATGGTGGCAACCCTTACTACAACCTAGTCGGTGCTAGCCACTAGTATCACCCACCACCTCAATATGCTGCTCAAAACACACATATACCTGCTTACTCTCAAATGGGTTCGGCAGGGGGAGGTTATCCATCTTATGGCCATGGGAAAGCTTACAGGCTATTAGGTCCTCATTATCAGCAATTTAATCCTCATGGTCAAGCTTTTGGTCCATCTTACAACACAGTTCCATTTAACCAACCTTTTATGGGAGCTTATAATCAAGCTTTCCAGCCGCAACTCCCATTCCTTGCACGCTTGAATCTCTCGAATCTTTCGAAGCTCACAAATGATCCGGTGTGTCACAACCCTACTTGGCCCTCAGTCCCTACCAAGCTCCCTTCAGACATTCCAAATTTTGAAGGGAAAGGTGGTGAGGACCCGGGAGATCATGTCACGACGTTTCACCCTTGGTGCTCCTCCAACTCTTTGAATCATGATTCCATTCGATTATGACTATTTCAACGCACCCTCATGGGTGCAGCCGCGAAGTAGTATGTGGAGTTGCCTGGAAACACCTATAGGGGATTCAATGAGATTGCTTTGGTTTTCTTAGACCATTTCCAGTTGCAGGTTCATTATGATACTGGTACTGAGTTGTTGTCCACCTTCCGTTAGAATAAGGCCACACATATTTCTGACCACGTTCAAGAGTGGCGTCGGCGGAAGAGATTAGTGAAAGCCAACATTCCTCCAGAGTTCTTGTTGGAATGGTTCCTTAAGTCTTTACTCCCATACATTTCTAAGGATGTTTCGATGTTTGGCATTGTGATTGAGGAACAAGCTATCTTGAAAGTCCAGCAGTTAGATCTTCTTTATTCTCAGTCTGGCATTTTGTATGACATTATTCCTGATGCACCGAGAATGAGACATGAACCCACGTCAGTTCTTGGACCACATGCCGATGGCATCGTGTGGTCCGCATGCACTCACCCTGTAGACTTGGTAGCTAATCAAATGCAAAATTTGTCGCTAAACTAGTCTGCTCCCGGACAGGTTCACACCTTGTCCACTTCCACTCCATCGTCTGATGTACACAATGTGCAATCAACGAAACCGTCGGGTAACCAGAAACCTGGTGGTAAGAAAAAGGGGAGAAACAATCGTAGGGGTGGAAACAATGGAAGTAATAACAATATCAATCATAATACTCCTCGTAAAGAGAATGCCAATCCTCCTCGGGAAGGCGGTAATGCTGGTGAGGATCGTAAACCTAGGCGTAAGGTGAAATTCCCTTACAAGCTTTGTGGGGAGGATCATCTTACTCACTTATAAAGAAGCATCGAAGCATTTGGCACAGAGCCCAACTATCTTGAAGGATCCCCTACCTCATCACCAAAACATGGCTTCGCATGCTCCCACCACTAGTTATGGTATTAATGAAACGGCAACGTCTTCTTCCAATACTAGTGGTTATGGATGTGTCAATATGGTTTAGTCAGAGGTTTGTGTTGCTACTCGTCAACGCGATTATGGTGCACCAAAACTGAATTTGGGGAATAAGCCTCCCCCTCCTCCTGATAATTCCTTGCATATCGAGAAGCCTTCCATTATGCCGCAGATACCGAAAGGTGTTCTTAAGTGCTCCACGCATAATCCTAATGCTCGAGCCTCCTAAAACTACTTCGTGTGCCATGTCGGCTCTTGAGGTTTTGCAAGCCTGTCCTTCTCAGAAGCATGCCCTTTTGAGTGCGTTAGGAGTTCAGGATGGAGAAAGTTCTAATGTTATCAAGTTCGACACTACTGATGTCCAGCCTCGCTTACCTTACCATGTGACTTTTCAAATCCAGGTGGTTTTGCTTAAAAGATTCGTCAAACGTACTATGGTTGATGAAGGTGCTTCCACATCAGTATTGTCGTTGACTTGTTGGAAAGATCTTGGCTCTCCTCCTCTACTCACGTCTATAACTACACTCACTGCATTCAATAGTAGATCTTTCACACCACATGGAATTATCCCTTCCCTTGTTGTCTCCTTGGGAGGTAAGTCCATGCCTATTGAATTCGAAGTGGTTGATGCGCCCATCGACTACAACCTTTTACTGGGTCAGAACTGGATGTACGCTATCAAGGCTGTCACATCTACTGTATTTCGAGTTATTTTCTTTCCCCATGAGGGAAAGATTGTGATGATCGATCAACTGGATTATGTTGGCACTCCTTCCACAGCATCCACAGGATCAGTAGTCCTGCAAGTTTCTGATTCTCAGTCAACAACTAGGAACATAGGTGTCAGGATGTACCCCTCATTGATGGGAACTTTTAACCATTCTGCACCTGTGAATTTTATTGAAACCATTTCCCATAATGCACCTCTTCCATTGAATAATGTACCTTTCCAGACCTCACATTTTAGTGATCCGTGGGATCCACCTTCCACGAGTTCCCCGTCTAGAGACGTTTCGTACATCGGAATGGATATGCCCTTGTCTGCAATCAAGCTTGCTTCTCAAGATGTTCAACAAGCCATTGCAAATTTGGATCTCTCTTCTTCATGGACAGTAGAGGAAGATCCCGTTATGATGCCCACACATGCAGTTGACATATCTTGTTCACTTGATTGCCTTGATGGTATCCTACCTTCAAATGAAGTTTTTATTGAGGCCATGAATGGTAATGACAAGCCTTGGGAGGATTCTCATCATCAATTTTATTTCCTTCCCACCCTTGATCCTATTGAACGAGATGAGCCTCGAGTACAACCTTCCATGCATTTGGATTTTGATCCAGGAATAGTTTTGTCTATCCCCAGTTTGACATTAAAGTCTGATCCTCCTAGTGACAAGTCTGTAGACTCTCCTATAGATCCCCGAATCGGTGATCCTGATGAGTTCAATTCTACTTCTAGAATTTCCAACTCCCATGATGATTAATTTTCCACTGCAGATTCCTCCATGTCCTCTAGCTTTGCTCTTCATTCCGAAGTTGATCATTTTGGTCCCTCAGGTGTTGGTACTATGGCACCTTCAGTGGTTAGTTCTCCCTGCATTATGTTTGAGGGTGATAATAGTGAACTTGAAAATTTTTCTACCATAGTGATCTGTATCAGATTTTTCTTTACGTACGTTTTAGAGATGATCTTGGTACTTATGTTTCTTGGAGATAGGATTCTTAGCTGGACTTATACTTGTTTACTGGTTCTTTTCGACATTTGCTTCATCCATGGTAGGAATATTCGCAACCTTGCATATAGGTTTAGTCCTCCCCATTGTTATGATGCATTTGAACCTTGTGCCATCCGAATTCGTAGACACCCCCTGAGTGTCCTTATCTTGATCATGTTCCTTGCATTATGCATAGCTTTGTTCCATGCGCTTGGAACTAGTCTTGCATGCCCCTGACACTCGTCTGCTCCCATTATGAGCATTCTTCCATATCTCCTTTGAGCTCATTAAAAACAGTAAGGAGGTCATGAGTTTACTTTTTCGGGCTCGTTAAACCTTTACGGAAAAGATTTTTATAAAGTCTTTTTTAAGCCCTTGTTATAATTTTTCAAATCAAACAAGATTGCTGAGTATACTTGTCATTTCAGACTCGTTAAAGGCTTTGAACCGACATTCACTTAGGTATAAGTTTACCCCTTTTCCGGACCTTTGTGGATTAATTACGAAAAAGGTATACTCTAGTCATACGTGACTAGAAGAGTTCTTCTCTCATTGTTTTACACATTTTCGAGTGAGGAGACTAACTTTACAAAAAAAGAATTCTCAGTTATATCATGTTGTGATTGCATTGCATCATCCTGCTTGCCGCTTGAGCCGGCTCCCATGTACTCAATTGTTAGCCTAGTGCCTGAGCACTTTTCCCTGTCGAGCCCTGCAGAGCTTATATATTTTCCCTTCACAATTTGATGACCTTTTGACCCTGAGGGAACATACCCCCGAGTGTCCACATCTTGCACACACTTCCTTGCATTGAGCATAGGTATGTTCCACTGCTTGGGACTAGTCTGCTAGCTATCTGACACTTGTTCCCTCACTTGTTGTACTATAACCAATTTTATTCTTTTTCGAGCTTTTCCCAAATATGAAAAAGACAAAAAAAATCAAATATTCCGAAAAGATGGACGAGATTATGGTCACTATTTCTTGTTGGTAGCTATTGTGTTGCCTTTGAACAGGGAATTCATTCCACTCCATACATTATGAGTCGGGACTATAGTTGGGCCTTAGGAGCTATACTTGTTTCTCAGTTTTCTCCACCGATTGGTTAAGCTTCAATTCATTATGGAGCCCTCTGTAATGCCTCCTGCATTGCACAGTTTATGTCAAGTCTATGCTGCCTGAGTCTATCCATCTGCTCATGCTCTTGTTCAAAGGAAGTCTTGAAACTAGTGTCGGCCACTCCTTAGATCTCTTGACTATTGCATGTCGGCCATCCTTATTGAGTCAGTCCATTTCACCTGAGATCTTCCAAATCTTTCAGCATTGTTGGTACCTCGCGCTAGTTGATGGGGGATGCCTTAATGCCATCCTTCTAGCGAGTCTCGTTCCGTCGACTTCAACTCATTTATTCCGGGACTTGAGGCTTAGAGTTCGGTTGAGTACCTTGAGGCTTGCAGTCATTAGTGGAAGGATCTCTCACCATCGACAGTTTTTGCAATACATCAATGTACCTTTATCGATGGATTCATCGTAGTGTTTGACTTCAACCCATTTATTCACACTCTGATGATTGTGCTCTATGCCTTGATGCCCATTTTCATTATTGGTGGGTTATCTTGCGTCTGTTAACGATATACATGATTGACCGTTAATCAGACGATGTCTCATCAGGTTCGACCCCAACTCCTTTATTCACTTGATGGGAGTTGCACTATCAAAGACTTGTGTAGAAGACCCCAGGCGATTGTGGCATTCAGTATGCTACATATGACTTTGACTTTACATCTGAGATATCACCTCTCAGATTTCAGCAGTTTGTACCTCCAGTTTGCACCAGTTGTCTTCTTTTCAGCAGAAGGCCATATCTTACTATAGAGGGATCATGGCTATGATCACTTATGACAGGTATCCATTATGTATTGCCTATTCATGGCCATTGTATCAGATTGTTGTACTATACCGACATGTATTCAGAGATAATATTGTATTATGACGAGTGAGCTGTTCTTTCCACTTGTTTCTCCATCACTCCACTTCTGAGTTTTATAATGTATTTCAGCCATCGTAGCACTTTTTAGTCTCTGACCTCACACATTAGGGGGCATCTGTTACACAGAAATCTTCCACCCTGTGAGCATCAGCATTCTTTGGCCTGTAGGATCCATTCCAGTGACTCAGATCCATTTTTATCCTTCAGTGATACCAGTTTTCCCTATTTTTATTCCTACCTGCATGTTGCATCACTATAGCATGTGTACCCACGAGTTGCATCCCTATAGCCCGCGGATATCAAGTAAAATGGTAAAAACCACAATTTTATCACTTTTAACTCCCAAAAAGCGGTCATTTGGTGTCCTTTGGCTCTCCATCTGCCCGAGTAACGCCTCGATGTGTCCTTTCACCTACCTTTGAGAGGACTATATATTGAGCACATATGGCTTATGGACGGGAGGAAGAAGAGAATAGTAAAGGAACTCTAGTGGATTTTTTCCCTATCTTGAATCTGCACTCATTGATCCTTGTAGTTGTGAACCAGTTATGTTCACCTTCCAACCTCCTTTCTAGTTTGAGTTTGCCATTCATGGAGGATTGAAGTGGTGGAGGCACAAGTGGATTGATCTAGATGTTGGTTCAGATTGGTTGTCGGAAAGACGTCGTACCACTTTGTACTTCTTCTTGTTCATTTATAGAAATACTCATATTCTCGTCCATTCATGGTGTGAATGTCATTTATTATACATTGGGTTACATTTGCTTATGATATTATGGACCATTGTTATTGATAATGTTAATGTCATTTATATATCACATGTACTTGTTAGATATTGGTTGTCAAGACTAATTTGCAGATTACAAGTGCTTGGATGTGCGCGGATTGAAAGCTCGAATGGGGATCTACATCAAGATTGGATCAAGATCGGTTACTATTATCACACCATAGTAGCAGGGCTACTATTCTTGTTTAACAGATATCTGCACATTCCAGAGCTTCCATTATTCAAAGCATGGCTAAGATGATTGTATATTTTGTGATCACTCGTGATCATAGTAGTGTATTATTCAGACTTATGTTAGACCTTGTGTCAAGGTTGAGCCTTGAGAGTTTAGATTTGATGACCGATGTGACCCTTTATCCCATACAGTTTTAGTTCAGTGCTTAGAGATGTATTGTAGTAGTGTTTCAGATGGTATATGATGTTTATTACTATGATGATGTTGTATGATCTATGGATATTTTATCATTGACTGTGGATTATTATCTTGTTGATTTAGTCCTGTTCACAGCATCTTCTTGGTATATTATTCCTGATGTGGCAAACTGTTTAAAATGAACTATAAATCATAAAATGGACAATTGCTTGCACATTTAGGTCATTTAACAAAACCCACTGGTTTTCCACCTTACACAGACATGGTCTTTCTTGACACCAGTTGTCTGCTAGTATAGGCTCCATATTCACTTGACTCCATCCATACATGACTTTCCTATTTGACTTTAAACCTTGACCTATCTCGTTTGACTTTCTGATACTGAGGAATTCCCCATTTTTCTACCTCTGTGTTTGGACCGCATCCCTGCATGTCTAGTGTCTCGGCTCTAAGTTGGTGACAAAACTTGCCTTTGGTGAGTTGGATTGTAGGCCTAAATCATTCTGGTCGGTTGTTCCGATGTTTGGCATTGGCTCGAACTCCCCCTAGTCACTTGAGATGTTGTTGGCTAAAACTGAAAGCTCATGTTCTACTTATGGAAACTTATAAATTCGCCCATGGAAACCAAAAATGGCAAGAGCGATGAACAGCTAGAAATACTCCCCGAAGAGTATAAGAAAGGTCCAAAAAGCAATGGTTCTTAAAAGCTATATCTAAACAATTGCTGACCTTATATGTATTTGAAAACATGCCCTGGATGCAAGCTGCAACTAGTTGTGCTTATCAGCACACCTGAGATCCGAAGGGTTATGTAGGTCAAAAAGGCCATGAAATGAAATTGAACGATCCTAATGAACTTGGATCAACTTGATGTAGACATGATACCTAAGTTGAATAAGCACTCTCTGAACAACTTATCCATTTGTGAGGCATAGCCATCCCCCATGTTATTTTGTCCAGCACAGAGTTTGTAGCTTTCCCCCTTCTCCCAGTCCAAAGTATTTTTGAGTTAAGTTAGACAAGTCAACCCCTTGGCCCAACCTTGTTCCTAGCCTTCATCCTTCACTAGCAGTTTGACCATGTCCAATGGGTGAGTTTGTCATTTGAACTATTGTGCAAGTAATTTTATATAACAAAGGAATATGCTAACTTGATTAATGCCACTAAATGGATGTTATACTTTGAGCTTGGCTGTGAGAATGATTAGAGAAGCATGTCTTAGTCTACTGATGTGATTTATCCTTGGTTATCCGTGATGATGTGGACCATATATCTATACCTATTGATGATGATTGATGGTCCCACATACTTGATGATGGTATCATATGATGGACATATGGTTTAGATGATGATTGATGCAGTTCAACAGGTTTTATTATTACTTCAGATCATTAGATTATGCACTGTCCATATATGGTGGACCCTACAGCTGGCCCATTAGGGCAATCCTTGGTGTATGAGTACACATTCCTAGTGGATTTGGGTCTTCTGGATCTAATGAGACACTTGTCTTTTTGTTCCGGGCACTTCTGATAGTGATTGATGCAGTTTTACACTTGTTGACCAGATTTGGGGTTGATTTCCCAGCCTGAGCAACAGGGGCCATGAGAGGCCAGTTCACCTAGGGCACTGTATGAGGAGGGGGTGGTACAGCCACTTGTTTTTACCATTTACCCCCCCTTCTGGAGAGCTTGGTGGGCTCAGTTGGATAGCGCAGATGCCCTGGGAGGCATTTTTGGCACTTTCACAATTACCGAGGCAGTTAAAAAATGGGATAAAGTGGTCACTGAGGAATTCGATTTGGGAAATTGAGGCAAGGTTTTGGAATTTGGTTTTCACAGAGGTCTTCCAGGGTGATCCCACTATCTTCCAGCCATTTTTCACCATGTGGGTAGGCCCACAGTGATCACAGGAGGTCTTTTACTGCTTGTCTGTCACAGATTTTGAAGACAGATTTGATCATTTATATTATCTTGGACATATTTTATTATTTTATTGTGCCTTGGGGATGAGCTAGTAAGGATTAATGCCTCCTAGCCCCACCATGTGCTTCTTATGTCATGTCCTAGTCATTATGAGGTGGGCTTTGGTACTTTTACCCCCTCTAGTGGATGACGTCACCCTCCATGATTATTTTAGACTATGATGTCATCACTTTATGAGTGATCTATGTGTTATGTTATTATGGTTCATCTTAGCCATTGATTGTATATTGAGATCTTTTAATCTCAACCACTCATTTGATGTAGTATTGTAAAGTGGTATAGGGTTTTGGTCTTTATTATCCTATATAAGGAGGAGACCCCCTATTGTATAGCTCACCTTTGGAGCTCTGGAATATTGGAATAGAACACTTCTTTGTGGATCATATCTCTCTTGACTTGCAGGGAAGTCGAATTGGTGGAGAGGAGGGCGATATCTTGAGGGTTATTGTTGGAGGGATCCACATATTCTCTCTTGGGTTGATCTTGTGACAGGGAGTATCATTATTGTATCTCCTTGACATAGTTGATGCTTTCTATTACATCTTTCTATCATTTTCATAATCATCTTATTTGACTTGTTTCCTTTGATCTTGTCTTGTAGGAGGAGGACGATTTGGCTTGGAGAATCAAAATTACACTCTTGAATATACACATAGGAGAATGCTATCAATTTGCAAGGTGGCCGCAAGCAATTGAGGTAAGATCTACAAGGTATGTGCCTCTTTCCATCCATTCTCTCTTCATTGGTCACAAACCCTAATTAATCAAAAACCCCATTTTGGTTTTCTTAGATCTACTTAGATCTAGCCTTGCTTTTGAAAATATCTTAAGAACCCACCTCTATAGCATCCACCCCTAGTTGGATCTATAGTTTGGTGGTGATTGGGTTAAAATTGACACACTTTTCAAGGCAATATAGCCCTCTTGAACCAAATCGCACTTCCTTGGAGAGGCTTGTTTGGTTAGATCTAGCATATGGGTAGGTGAGATCCCACTTGATTTGCAATCTACACACTTTATAACCTACCCCTAGACTTTTACTTGGGTGATTTCTACCTTGTGGGCATCATTCCACATTTTAAGGGATTAAAACCCCCTTTTGAACTACTTGGGACCTTAAAACTCAGATCTAGTAAGATCTAACCCTTGGATTGACTTGATTTTCTAGATCCACATAGATCGGTGCCTAAGCTACTTGGATCTACAATTTGGTGGCCACTGGACTTGATTTGACACACCTTATCCACCTTTTAGCCCTCCTTGAGCAAGGTCGCACTTCTTTGGGTGACTGAGTTTGCCCACTTCTAGGACCTGGGTAGTTGAGATTGTAGTGGATTTGGAATGGGCATACCTTGAAACCTATATCTAGCGTGTAATTTTGTGACGATCTTCCTTGGGGGTAGCATTCCTTGTTTTAAGGGATTGTGGTCCACTTGGGTCATTTCATGAAATCCTAGATCTAGCAAGATCCAACCATCCTATCTCAATTAACCCGCTTGACTTGACCTCTAGGTGTCCCGATCTACACTTTGACATATCTTTTGACTCCATTAACCCATCCAACAAGGCACTAGTCCTCCTTAAGCAAGTCGCACTCCTTAGGAATTGTGTCAAACCTTAGATCCGGTACATGGGTACTCCTAAATTCAACTTAGATCCATAGATCTACTCATTACATATCCTCTAGTGCCAATCGCATCCCTTAATTTCACCTTGTGGGTCCACTTTAAGCCATTTCACATATCTCAAGAAGGTAAGACCCACTTGTACTATATCTTGTCATCATAACTAATCATGTGGCCTAAATCATACATTGGTTGAAATACTAATCATTTCTCAAACCACCTTCAACCATACTTTAATTTCTAGGTCCACTTTACCTCGCATTGGTTTCCACAACTTATCATTTACTCATCCCTAGGAACCTTTGTTTGGGTCCAATCATCTTTGATTGGTTATAGGGTCTCCCCCTAGGTCTTGATCTATCTAGATCTAAAGTGAAGAGTGCCTCGGTTGATGTGACTCCCACCTTGCATTGGGAACCATGACATCTCTTGGGTCACCTCTTTAGTTTCCCATATCCTCTACCGTCCCGGATGGGATACCACTAGGGGCAACTACAAGTTGTGTGATAACAGTTACATTTCTCCATTATTTTAACATTGTAATTTATAATAGCATTGCTTTGAGAATTGAGTAGATTTATGGTGGTCATCTGTCTGTTGTGGTATTCCCAAGCCATAGTGAGTTTTCTCCAATACATGAGGGCCATTCCAAATTTGCTCAAGGGGGCCATTTCTCATCCCGAGGCACCCAGGCTTTCTTGGCCACCGTGGACAGGTCCACAATGGAAACGTGGACCTATGGGAGGTGACGGAATCTAGGTCCGCTCACCGGTTTGGGTTCCCTGGCCTCGGGGCAAATCCTCCAAGTGTCCCTGAATGGCCCCTGGGTGCCTGACTAGAATGCCCGTAGGATCCAAACCGTGGCTCGGTTCACGAATCCATCGATTCCAGTGTGTCCAGGATGGTGGGTTTCAACTAAGGGACCCCCCACAGCGTCCCTCAAAGACCCGGAAGCAGTGCCAATGGGCCATCTCCGGAGCTAGTGTTTTGCTCAGTGATGGCCATTCAGGGACACTTCAGGGATTTGCTCTGGGGCCATGGAACCCAAACCGGCAAGCGAACTTGGAATTCGTCTACTCCCACAGGTCCACGTGGCCATTATGGACCTGTCCATGTTGGCCAGGCATGCCTTGAGGCCTCTAGACGAGAAATGCACCCCTTTAGCTAATTTGGAATGACCATCACTAAGCAAAACCTTAGCTCCAGAGATGGCCCATTGGCACCGCTTCTAAGTCTTCGATGGACGTTGCGGGCGGTCCCCTAGATGAAAGCCAGCGTCCCTCACCCACTGGAACTGATGGATTCCCGAAATGATCCATGGTTTGGGTGCTATGTGGATTCTAGTCGGGGACCTCGGGGCCTTTCAGGGACACTTGGAGGATTTTCCCCTAAACCACAGAACCCAAACCGGCGAGGGGCTTGGATTCCGTTGCCTCTCACGGGTCCATGTGGCCATTGTGGACCTATCCACGGTGGCCACGCACGCCCAAGGGCCTACGGACAAGAAATGGCCCCCTTGAGCAAGTTTGGAATTGCCCATCACTGAGAAAAACCCTAGCTCCGGAGATGGCCCATTGGCACCACTTCCAAGTCTTCGAGGAACGCTGTGGGGAGTCCCTTAGCTAAAACCTGGTGTCCTGGACCCACCGGAATCGACGGATTTGCGAACCAAGCCATGGTTCGGGTGATACAGGAATTCTAGTCAGGTACCCCGAGGCCATTCAGGGACACTTCAAGGATTTGCCCTGGGCCACGTAACCCAAACGGGCAAGCGGACTAGGACTCTGTTGCCTCCCACGGGTCCACGTGGCCATTGTGGACCTATCCATGGTGGCCACACATGCTCGAGGGCCTATGGACATGAAATGTCCCATTGTCACTACTTCCAGGTGTTCGAGGGATGTTGTGGGGGGTTCCCTAGCAGAAACCCGGCGTCTCAGACCCACCAGAATCGATGTATTTGCGAACCGAGCCACGGTTCGGGTGCTACAAGCATTCTAGTCGGGCACCCCGGGGCCACTTAGGGACACTTGCAGGATTTCCCCTGGGCCACAGAACCCAAACCGCTAAGTGGACTTGGATTTCGTCACTTCCCACGGGTCCACATGGCCATTATGGATCTATCCACGGTGGCCACACATGCTCGAGGGCCTCTAGACGAGAAATGGCACCCTTGAGCAAATTTGGATGGCCTTCACATTAGGGTAAACTTTGGAAAATTGTCGACCATGTAGGTATGGCTAGCGTTCCTAGCCAGAACCTACCTACACATGTGCAGGACTCCTCGGAACTCGGTTTTGTTGCATGGTTGGAGTTCTATGCCCCCGGCAGGTATCCAGCAGGTGTCTTTGAAGGCCTTTTGGATGCGAGACGGAACGAGCCATAGAATGATGACCATGGCTCCGATCGAAGAACTTTCGACTCTGTTGGATTCAAGACATCGGGATAGTGCCAGGGGTGCCCCTCTCCTCTGGTCCCGTGGCCCCAGTTTCATCTTGTATGTCCATCTTTGAAACTAGGGTTTTACGTAGTAAGGGAGTGTGCAATTTTTGCACATGGGGGACAACTTTGGAAAATTGTCCACCGGGCACATATGGCTAGCGTTCCCAGCCGGAACCTTCCTAGACACACCTGTAGGACTCCCCAGAACTCGGTTTTGCTGCATGGTTGGACTTCTATGCCCCCGGCAGGTATCTAGTAGGTGTCCTTGAAGGCCTTTTGGATGTGATATAGAACGAGCCATAGAATGACCACCATGGCTCCGATCGACGAACCATTCACTCCATTGGATTCAGGATGCCGGGATAGTGCCAGGGGTGCCCCTCTCCTCCGGTCCCATGCTCCGGTGTCATCTTGTACGTCCATCTTGGAAACTAGGGTTTTGATCAATAACAAAGAGTGCCATTTTTGCACACGAGGGTCAACTTTGGAAAATCGTCCATCGGGCAGGTATGGCTAGCATTTCTAGCTGGAACCTACCTAGACACACCTGCAAGACTTCTCGAAACCTGGTTTTGTTGCACAGTTGGACTTTTATGCCCCCGGCACGTATCCAACAGGTGTCCCTAAAGGCCTTTTGGATGCGAGATGGAACGAGCCATAGAATGACGACTGTGGATCCGTTCGACAAACCGTCGACTCCGTTGGATCCAGGACTGCGAGATAGTGCCACGGGTGCCCCTCTCCTCTGGTCTCGTGGCCCTGGTGTCATCTTGCATGTCCATCTTCGAAACTAGGGTTTTCCTCAGGAAGGGAGTGTGCAATTTTTGCACATGGGGGTCAACTTGGAAAATCGTATACCGGGCAGGTATGGCTAGCGTTCCCAACCGAAACCTGCCTAGACACACCTGCAGGACTCCCTGGAACCCAGTTTTGCTGCATGGTTGGACATCTATGCCCCCGACAGGTGTCCAACATCTGTCCCTGAAGGCCTTTTAGATGCGAGACGGAATGAGCCATAGAATGACGACTGTGACTCCGATCGACGAACTGTCGACTCCATTGGATTCAAGACGCTAGGATAGTGCCAAGGGTGCCCCTCTCCTCTGGTCCCGTGGCCCTATTGTCATCTTGTACATTCATCTTGGAAAGTAGGGTTTTGCTTAGTAAGGGAGTGTGCAATTTTTGCACACGGGGGTCAACTTTGGAAATCGTCCACCGAGCACGTATGATGATGATGATGGTGATGATGATGAAGATGTTGATGGTGATGGCGATGGCGATGGTGATGGTGATGGTGATGAAGATGATGATGATGGAGAAGATGATTATGATGGAGATGTTGATGAGGAACCTAGAGTTAGAGTTAGGGTTAGAGTTAGAGTTAATGACGATGATGGAGATGGTGGTGATGATGAAGACATTGATGATGATGGTGATGGTGATGGTGATGGTGGTGGTGATGATGAATAAGGTGGTTTAGTATGAGGGTTTGGGTGAGGGTTAGGGCTAGAGTTATAGACAGAAATTGAATTAGGGTTAGAGTTAGAGTTAATGATGATGATGAAGATGGGGGTGATGATGAAGACGTTGATGGTGATGGTGATGGTGATGGTGATGGTGATGATGAAGAAGATGGTTTAGTGCCATGGTTTGGGTGAGGGTTAGGGCTAGAGTTATAGAAGGAAATTGAATTAGAGTTAGAGTTAGAGTTAACAATGATGATGAAGATGGTGATGATGATGAAGACATGATGATGATGGTGATGGTGATTATGATGGTGACGGTGATGGTGATGGCGATGATGAAGAAGATGGCTTAGTTCTAGGGTTTGGGTGAGGGTTAGGGCTAGAGTTATAGAAGGAAATTGAATCAAGGTTAGAGTTAGAGTTAATGATGATGATGAAGATGGTGGTGATGATGAAGACGTTGATGATGATGGTGATGGTGATGGTGAGGATGAAGAAGATGGCTTAGTGCTAGGGTTTGGGTGAGGGTTAGACCTAGAGTTTTAGAAGGAAATTGAATTAGGGTTAAAGTTAGAGTTAATGATGATGATGAAGATGGTGGTGATGATGAAGATGTTGATGGTGATGGTGATGGTGATGGTGAGGATGAAGAAGATGGTTTAGTGCTAGGGTTTGGGTGAGGGTTAGGGCTAGAGTTATAGAAGAAAATTGAATTAGGGTTAGAGTTACAGTTTACAATGATGATGAAGATGGCGATGATGATGAAGACACGATGATGATGGTGATGGTGATGGTGATGGTGAGGATGAAGAACATGGCTTAGTGTTAGGGTTTGGGTGAGGGTTAGGGCTAGAGTTATAGAAGGAAATTTAATTAGGTATAGAGTTAGAGTTAATGATGATGATGAAGATGGTGGTGATGATAAAGATGTTGATGGTGATGGTGATCATGATGGTGATGGTGAGGATGAAGAAGATGGCTTAGTGCTAGGGTTTGGGTGAGGGTTAGGGTTAGAGTTATAGAAGGAAATTGAATTAGGGTTAGAGTTAGAGTTAATGATGATGATGAAGATGGTGTTGATGATGAAGATGTTGATGGTGATGGTGATGGTGAGGATGAAAAAGATGGTTTAGTGTTAGGGTTTGGGTGATGGTTAGGGCTAGAGTTATAGAAGGAAATTGAATTAGGTTTAGAGTTTGAGTTAACAATGATGATGAATATTGTGATGATGATGAACACACGATGATGATGGTTATGGTGATGGTGATGGTGATGGTGGTGGTGAGGATGAATAAGATGGATTAGTTCTAGGGTTTGGGTGAGGGTTAGGGCTAGAGTTATAGAAGAAAATTGAAATAGGGTTAGAGTTAGAGTTAATGATGATGATGAAGACGTTGATGGTGATGGTGATGGTAATGGTGAGGATGAAGAAGATGGTTTAGTGCTAGGGTTTGGGTGAGGGTTAGGGATAGAGTTATAGAAGGAAATTGAATTAGGGTTAGAGTTAGAGTTAACAATGATGATGAAGATGGTGATGATGATGAAGAAATGATGATGATGGTGATGGTGATTGTGATGGTGATGGTGATGGTGATGGTGGTGGTGAGGATGAAGAAGATGGCTTAGTGCTAGGGTTTGGGTGAGGGTTAGGTCTAGAGTTATAGAAGGAAATTAAATTAGGGTTAGAGTTAGAGTTAATGATGATGACGAAGATGGTTTTGATGATGAAGATGTTAATGGTGATGGTGATGGTGAGGATGAACAATATGGTTTAGTGCTAGGGTTTGGTTGAGGGTTAGGGCTAGAGTTATAGAAGGAAATTGAATTAGGGTTAGAGTTAGAGTTAACAATGACAATGAAGTTGGTGGTGATGATGAAGACATGATGATGATGGTGATGGTGATGGTGATGGTGATGGTGAGGATGAAGAAGATGGTTTAGTGCTAGGGTTTGGGTGAGGGTTCGGGATAGAGTTATAGAAGGAAATTGAATTAGGTTTAGAGTTAGAGTTAACAATGATGATGAAGATGGTCATGATGATGAAGACATGATGATGATGGTGATGGCAATGGTGATGGTGAGGATGAAGAAGATGGTTTAGTTCTACGGTTTGGGTGAGGGTTAGGGCTAGAGTTATAGAAGGAAATTGAATTAGGTTTAGAGTTAGAGTTAATGATGATGATGAAGATGGTGGTGATGATGAAGACATTGATGGTGATGGTGATGGTGATGATGAAGACATTGATGGTGATGGTGATGGTGATGGTGATGGTGATGGTGATGATGAAGAAGATGGTTTAGTGCTAGGGTTTGGGTGAGGGTTAGGGCATCTACACATGCATTTATTTCTTGTTATGGATTGTATGTGGCCTTCATGCTTAATTTAGAACCCGTAATCGATTTCTTTGTCATTCTCTTGTTGGACATGGATGTTATAGTTTCAAGAACATTGATACTTAGATTTTAAATGAATAAATAATCATTCATGAAATTCAATGTATATGTCAAGTAATACTTCAGTTGAATTAGTGAAATTCTTTAGTTCCAAACAAGGTTTTCATTGGCTTTGAGGGTTATTTTGAATTCAGTTTATTTTGTTGATTTTCCTTTGGTGTTTGACAATGTGTCGATAGAAGATTAATGAAGGGATATATCTACCTTTACATAAAACTTGTAATGATTTCAACATGATATGTCATTTATTAGTGGACATGGAAATGAGTATATGATGTTGATAGCATGTTAATATAGGTATACCTTAGGTTGGTTTTATATGGATCAATATGTGGACACATTATATTAGATGGAAGATCCATGGGATGAAAGATAAGTTTTCATTTCTCTTATCAAAACCATTCTCTAAATAGCGAGGTTTGGGCATTGGGGGGTGGGACGGGGTATTTAGGCTCCAACACCCAAGCTACAAAGTTATATCCTAAGGACAAATATATTTCTCCTTTGTCTCCTTTGAGTGGATACAAAAAGGTTATTGGTCATGGGTATGGTTGAGAATTCCCAAAATCATTGTATTATTGGAAAAGTGGGTTCAAGTGATATTGGGGTTGAGGTGTAAGAATAGAGAAAATGATTTAATGGAAGGTGTCAAGTTGGTGTGGGTTTGATGAGCTTTGTGTGGAGGACATAATGTCTGTAGATAAGAATGGTACAAGGACATTTTCTTAGGAACCTATCCATGGAATGCATTCTCTTTTGTGTGCCCTAGTGTTGGTCGGTGATTTTTGAAGGTCAATTCCTTTGAAAGTAAAGTCGAAGAGGGCCAAAACCCATTGCTTTTTGGAAATGAGTTGAGGTTGCTAGGTGAGAAAATAGGCCACCGAGGCTTGGAATTTGTTGCATAAAGAGGTAATTTTCCTTGTGTTGACTCAATTAATTTTCATGGTGTTGATATTCTGTTTGGGCAATTTGATTATAGGAATTTTGATGGTTTTGGGTGGGCTAATCCATGGATGAGTGTTGTGGATTGTGATAGACTAGTCATTATATATGTGGAGAGGGTCCTATTTCAAATGGATTAATTTAGGATAAACAAATTATTTTAGGTGTTATATATGAAGTGGTTATGGACCTAGTAAATCCAAGGGTGAATCCTATAGATCTCAAGGATGGAAGGTTTGTTTTGGAAAAGGATAGTAGTTGGTTGAATGTTAGAGATGGAGGAGACAATTCTTTAAAGCATGTTGATAATGATAAAGGTAAATCCAACAAAGGGATGCAGGTGAATGATGTTGGTAGTGTCAAAATGAAGAGGAAGAAGTGTGTAAAACATAAAATCTCTCTTATGAGGCTAGTCCTAGGAAAGGATATCAAAATGCATGAGGTGGTGGTAATGGATTCCCATGCTCTTGTTGGAAAATTTCATGGTAAAAAGGTGGGGGAGTTGTCTCTAAGGGTGTAGTTATAGGAAAGATGGGCTCTTAGGCTTGGGTACATTCCTAATTTATTTATATCAACTACAAGTTACCTAGGGTTTCTTTTCATATATCAAGAGGATTTTGAGGAATATTTTGTCCCATGATTGGAAGTGGGAGATGATTTTGCTTATGCTAAAACAATGGTCCCCTTGTTTTTATTCATACTCGAAGATGAATGACATCGCTCCAGTTTTCATGAAGTGTCTTAGTCTTCCTCTGAACTTCCGATCACCTTCAATGGAGGCTCAACCTCACTTATATCAATGCCAAAAGGAAATTGGCAAGTCTATTAAAGGCTTGGCATTAAGTTTGAAATATCCTTCCTTTGATTTTGAAAATTTTGGGATAGTATACTCATTTGGGGATAGTTGTTAGGGTTTTTCTTTCTCTTTGAAAGGATTGAAGGGGGATAGGCAATTCGAGGATATGTGTGTTCCAGTTATTCTACTGAGGGATCCCCTATTGGGTCTGATTCTAGTGATGGGGATTTTGAGGTAAATAATCAATATAGGAAGGGCCCTAGTGTGGAAGGTAATAGATATTATTTAATATCTAGGAAGGAGGTTCTTGGTGATGATAAAGAGGGGGTTGAATGGGGTTTGGATTTTTTTGAAGGGAAAGGCCATAAGGGTTCTAGTAGAGGTAGAAGATCTAATTTATGCATTGCTAAGGAGAGGGATCTAAAGAGAGGGACCATGGTTGAGGTGATGACAACGAGGTTCATATGACTCCAATGAATCTTCCATGCATCATGGGGTAAAATGATGTCTTGAACCATTGAGTCTACTATGTTCAATATGTGTCTTAACCTTTAAAAATCCAAGATACTTAAATTGCAAAGAGTGATTATCAATATTACCAAAACATTGAAGACATTATCAACACTAAGGGTCTATGCCAACTTGTGCAAGTAGTAGTTCAACACATTAACCATGATTTCATTAAAGGAACATACTAACACACAAAGAACGATCCATATGTAACTACATTAACAATCCTCTTTTATTGCTCAATCCAATTGCACCCATGCACACCCGTCATGTTTGAACTAATTCAAGTGATATGGTTAACCCTTTCATCCAAGCACACATATGAACTTCTAATATATATAGGTTAATTTGATATAATATATGATGCAATGCTTGTTAGAATTGACTATTATAACCATTACAAGGATAAGTATGGAAGAAGTCATCGTCTCCTATATATATATTTTGTAGCCCTAAAGTCACAACACATTGTAATGTAAATATCACTCCTTAGTTTGTTTGGTTAGGTATGTTGTTGCTGAAAGGAAAAGATGCAAGACCCATTCAAATGCATGGGACGCATATTGAGGTCACTTGGTGTCTAGAAATAACATCTATATGTATGTGACAACTTTTCCATAACATTCTTATCGAAGACAAAATCATGTATGCAAAAATGTAATCAAAGACAAACTCATATACACAAGTGCAGATCCATCTATTAATATGCAAAAATGATCCAATCATGTACACTTTTTGGAAAAATGGAACATCGTTCCTAGCGTCTATATAATGGCAACTCGTGCCCCATACAAAAAAAGGAAACTCGTGCCCTACATAAAATCTAGCCCATGGTTCCCTATACAAAATATGGCAACTTGTGCCGAAAATGCCACATCGTGGCTAGTGTACATAGGAGGGTTTCTCAATCCTCCTGCCCACCCTCGGAGCTCCCAGGTGCATCTCCAAAATCAATATTCCTCTTCTTCATGCTAGAGGAAGCTGGGTCCTTCCGACATCTTTGAGCACGTCCCCCTGAGCCCTGAAACGACAACAATAATATGTCAACTTTTCCTGGAAATTATACAAGTATAAAACATAATTTCAAAATAAAAATAGTTTTCAAATCTTGGATAACTCACCGCATGTGAGACTGTAAGTTGTGAGGGGGTCTGCCTCCTCTGTGATCCTAGTCTCTCAGCAATGCCACCTTGCAACATTTAGAACAATCAGATAAATGCTAAAACTAGATGCATATATTAATTTTCATTAAAATTGAATGAGATTTTCATAAACTAGTCAATCTCACCGTGAACAAAATCGGCTTGTCTTCAGGGCTGGCAGATGGAGCAGTCGATTGGACAGCCTGCTCCGAAGCTAGGGTGGATGGTAAAGGGGAGAATGTAGCCACATCAATGGTGGCTACACCACTAGGGGGAATGTAGCCACATCAATGGTGGCTACACCACTGGGGGGAATAGTGAAAGAAGGAGGGGGTGGTAGAAGGAGGCATGGACTAGGTTGGGTGAAGTGGAGATGGGCGTCTAGGGATATAAACCCCAGCTAGCTGTAGTATGGATCGGGGCACCCTAGAAGGGGAAGAGAGTGTGGTGGGGGAATGTGGGGGGGGGGGGCGAGGTCTATGTTGCGGTAGAGGGATGGGTGATTGTGGATGGGTGGTGTGCCATGGTTGGATGGGGGAGGGTGGGAACATGGGAAACTGATACGGAGGTGGAGCTGGATATGAAGCATAAGGGGGAGCTGGATGGAACTGTGGTGCTATATAGAAGGGGGGCGCTGGATGGAAGGGGTTGGGGAATGGGGCATGTATGCCAGGGAATACAACTGGCATATAGGGTGGCCGGAAGGTCAGGGAGGGAGGAATAACGGCACTGGCAAGCCGAGGTGCTCGCACTTGCATACACATTTATAACCTCATAGTTTAATATAGAAAAATATAAATGTACATGGACAAGTCATCATATTTGAAATTAAATTTATGCTTTAATACACATGATACCAATGCACATGGAGAACTCCTGGTCCCTGGTGGCAGTGGTTGGTCGCTAGAACCCACAGACACTTGTGCGAACACTACAATTTTTAGACTAAATTTATAAAAACAATATTAACAATATCAAACACAATGCAAATGAGAATGACAACAATGGTACTTAAAAAACATGACTGTAATTAATTTATATTCAAGTTAGATGATAGTGGTTTGATGGGCTTTGGATATTATATAACGTTTTTATTGTATTGGTGCAGTCCATTTGTTCAAGACTTGGTAAAGAACATGGTTGTGGGGATCGATTCCTTTGACCCACAATGGATTGGGCCCATGATAGGAACAAATGACCCATTATGTAGTCATTCATTGAAGATAATGTGGCAAGGAAGGTTGACAATTTATGCTTGAAGTGTTTGATGGGCAAAGTTGTCATTGATATTCACTATTCTGAAAGGATAGAAGGTGGCATGGCATGAAATTAAAATTAAATAAGGTGATAGGACATAGAAGGTGACATGGTGAGATTTTCCTTTTCTAGAGTCATCCCCATGAGTAGGTGAGATTTTCCTTTGGCCCTAGAGAGATTTGCAGTGCCTCATAAGAAAATGGAATTCATGTCCATTTACAAATTTGAATTGGAAACCTATGTAATGTGTTTGGGTTCTTGATGAATAGTTCCTAGGTTTTGATTTCTTCTTATAGATTTGTAGTTTCCTACAAGCTTGATTCACCCAGTGGAAAATTATTTGCATCCCTAGAGTGAGGATCTTGAGTCCTTTCATTTCCATAACATTTACATCATCAAATAAAATGGCATCTCATTGTTTCAATTTGCAAAGAGGTGCTAAATAGCAGTTAAGTTAGTGTGCATGTTATTTAATACACTTTAGAGTGTTGATCGTTAGAAAAAGGAAGAAAGAGAAATCTTTTTCATGATTAACTTACTTACAAGCTTGAATGTGCCATGTTCTTTTTCATTGAATGAGTAATTATGTGTTCTTGATTGAATATCTATGTTGTTAGAATGATATCACTTGATTGAAATCAAAGCAATCTTGAGTGAAATGAATTAAATGAGTATTCTTGCTGCCAAATGTTTTACCAAGTTGTATTTGAATCAAGATAATATCAAGGCACCATAGACCATATTTGTAAGATTATGTCTCTTCCTTATGGGCCTTACATCATTTTCAAAAACTTTAGTGACAATACATGTTATAAGTTGTTTTACGTTGTTTATATGTCTTTCCTAATAGCATGTTCTAGGAGTAGTAGTATGATTACTTTCAGTTGTAAGTATTAGAATAAATTGGAAATCTCGTGATAATAAACGAGGTTAATAAGGACATGAGAAACATCAGGTTCTTGAATTTCTAGAAGCTTGGCCACTATGATTCTCGTTTTCCTGAGAGTTTTGCACAATGCAGTGAAAATTCATAGCAATAAATAGTTTTCCTATTAGTCTCGGTGGATGCAAAAGTGACAAGTACAGCATCTCAGTGAACTCAATTGATGCAACAAAGTTAGCAAAAGCATAGAAGTGATTTGACCACCTTTACCATTAAAAGAACCTATTAGTAGAATACGGAGGAAAGTGATAATTACCGTGGTAATATATTCTCAAAGTTTAAGCTTGAAGAACACATGGCATAAGGGCATGGCAGCAAAGGTTGATTTAGTGGACAAAGTGTTGGGCATTGGATCCATTGGCACACCTATTGAGCCAAGAGTCAAATGACCCATACTGTGGTCATTTGAAGATGATTTGGACATGGAGAGTACATGGAAAAGATAACTTGGATGACATGGTGACAAATGGCAAACCAACAATAACAGACATGGCATTGGCCAAGCATAGGAAGAGCAAGCAAGCATTGGATGGTAGTATGAGTATGAAGGACACTACGGGCATCACCAAAACCCTAGCTGCAGGCTCATCATTGGTCAAGTAAGAATGACAAATTTTGGAAATTTCTCTCGCATTTGTATAATCATCAGAGGTCTAGGATGCCTAAAGTGAACATGGACAAATGTTTCTAGTTTTCTTAGGTTCTCATGTTTTATAAGATTTCATTTTATTTGTGGGATTATACAAATTTATAGCTCTCAAATAAATTAGACAATATTATAAACACAACTGTAAAATATGATGATAATATGGTAATTACTTAATGCTAATTAATTTGTAATTACTAAACAAAAATTACTCGTAACTGGATGTAATTATTCAAAGTAAAGAAGTTACATGTGTGTATGGTGCCGCAATCTCCTCTGTTGTTGCCATGGCTCCATCGAGGTCAAAGGAATCGATGTCCTCCCACTTGGGGGTGGAGACCTAGCCCCGAATAACTGTACATTAAAACAAATAAAGTCAACAATGTGTAATTCAAAGTTAAATATATTAAACAATACGATATCAAATAAAATACAACAAATACTTGAACATTAAATAAAACAATAGAAAACCTGGTCCATGAAGCTCCCTGTGGCATGCTGTTGTGTATCACCATGGAAAGAATGACCACAGCAAGAACAATGATGTGCCGTTGTTCCAGCAGAACTAGAAGGCCCCGCCTGGGTTCCACCTATACCCGACATGTCCCGGCCACCACGCATAGATTGTGCAGCTCTCTGTGTCTCATCGATGTCCTCCCGGCTCTAGGAAGACATGGCCACAAATTTGGTATGTCTAAGCAAGTCATGTGTGGCACGTATGATGGAGTCATGAATCTCATCTAGGCCGCTACCAAACCCGGGTGGCTGAGGAGGGGGGTTTGGCTCTCTCCTGGGTGCAGGAGGTCCTCTAAGTGGGTTGTGGTGTGCCTGAGGTCGATCTTGGGTAGAGCCAAGACCGACACCCTGAAACTCAGTGATGTCAAAATAGTTGACATGGTACCCTAGCTCAAACTCAGCCCACAATTTCCGAAGGAAATACTGTGGGACCTCCAAATTTTTGCGGGGGCCTGTCAAACACCATGAACCACCTCTTTCTCCAGTTATCTCTCCATGGCTGGTAAATGCACTAGTCCATGCAAACCCGAGGCCTCGTCACAGCTAGAGGTTGTCCTGTCGAGGGAACTATGAACTTGCTATACAACTGGGCTTTGGTGATGTTGAGGTCTTTTATCTGCTCTTTGGACAACCCAGTGGAGTAGTGTTCCCTCATTCGAGCCCTGTATTAGCTCAAGTTTGTTATCTCACTATGTGCAATATTGATTGATTCAATAATGTTTTGTAGTGATGAAGCCAAGGAAACCCAAGAGGGTTCCTTGATGTCGTTCAATTCATTACTTAGTGCCCTCAATTGATTTAAATCTTGCTGTAATTGATCTTCGGGGTTTTCATTCTGTTCATTGTCGGTTTCCATGTTGTCTTTTGAAGGTCGGGTTTCATTGGTTTCATCGGATGGTTCAGGTGTGTTTGACATCTTGTTAGGTGTGGATGGCCTGCAATGAAATTTACTTGGTTTTTTAATGGATTGTAAATTTTTTAAAAAATTAAAATTCAAATGGAAAACAAAAAAAACACCAAAAATAAAAACAAATTTGTGCTTTGAGGAGCACCTACCTGGAGAAATGGATGGCGTCGTCGTGTAGGGGCGATTTTTTCTTGGTGAGGAGAATTCGGTTGCTTGAAGACACATTCGTGGGGTTGCACAATGCGCTCACGATATTGCACAGTGAGCTAACAAGTCTGTCGAAAATGACAAACCCGTCAGCTCTGTTCTTTTTATAAAAAAATAGAGGCCCGCAAGCATCATTCACGCATGCACGCCATTTTGTGCGTACGCATCAATGATGCATGCAGGCCAATTTTTTCCACGTGGGCTCAACCAGGTGGATGTTCGGCGTTGCAGAAGCAGCGATGCGTGCTCGCATTCGGATGCGCGTGCGCATCGCTTTGTTTTTTCTGCTCACACGCTGCTATTGCGGTCTTTTTGGGTACCAGCTTCGTGCGGGTACCCAAATGTGTTTAAAATTAGAAAAAGAAGAATATGAAATCACATGGATTCATTGAAACCAAACTGGGAAGGAAGTAACTATCCCATCTGCATCTGCCAAATGAATGAGGAATTGTAGCTGGTATCAATTATTTTATGTTTGAGCTTAAATAATCCTACCATAAAACATAGTAGTTTGAGCTGGACTTTGAGCATTTATATATATATTCAAAGTCCATCTCAAACTATATAACATTTCAATGTGATCTAACATTGAAGTTCTATTTAACACATTGCAAAATATTTTCATTTTAACTGTGAGAATATTTTATGTTTGTTGGGTTAGATGGAATAGAGATATCATGGATATTAAAATGCTGAGGCTACATATATGCCCAATGTCCTAAATACAAAGGATATTTTTGAATAGCTATAAAAACATTTAAATTAAAATAAAAATTCGCTACTATAAGGATTAAATTAATTCTAGTTAAAATTAAAATATTAAAACTTAAATTTAAATTTCCACCCATTTAAAATATTAAAACTTGGAACTCAATCGTGGACCCCTTGCATGCATGCCAGCCAAGTGTACACTTATTGGGAGCTCCTACATTACCCTTTCTAAAAAGGAAAAAACTAATGGCTAAACAAGGTGGATTTCGAATAGGTTTAAAACCCTAAAATTTTCATTTTCACCACTCAGTAGCCTCTTAATGAGTTACAGTAAGGATTTCATTGAAGTTCTCAACATCAATGAAGGGTTTCACAGAAGGGCTCGACAAGAATGAAGGTGACATTTACCTTTCCTCTCTGATTGTTCTTCAATCATTTTCCATGGTGTCTCTTCGTTATTTATCTATTTTGTTAAGAGTATCTTTGTTTTTGCAGGTTCCCTGAAGATTGTTTTTTTTGTTAAAAGGGAATGCTCTTGCGTATAGTAGTTGCAGATAATAGTAGGGCGCTTCCAAGTATAGAAACATTGGTATCTTTCAATGACCGCATGCATGGTCGAGCAAGGCCCTTCTTTTGAGTTTTATAGGGGTGCGATCTTTCATTGTTTTTGCTAGGTAAGTATTTATTTTTCAGAGGGTGTGGTTTCCTTACTTTTAAATGTATACATATCAGAAAAACCAAAATTCCTAAAAATGGGATGGTGTAGCTATGATTTTCTAAAAAGAAAACATTACCAGCAGTAAATTGATACATAAAATCTGAATATGTTTAACGAAACTAAAAGACTGAAAAGCCGCAAATTTGCTTATAAGAAGTTGTTCCCGGCTGCAAATTGATGTAAAAGATAATACTCCTAGTTGCAATTGGTTTTACCATTTAATTGGTACCTGAAACTACCTTGACATCCAAAGAAACATAAAGGATGGTCCCACATGCAGCTTGAAGAGATGTTGAAGAAGGGGTATATTCACACTAGTTTGTCACCATGGGGGCCACCTGCCTTATTTGTAAAGATGAAAGATGGAACCCTTAGGTTATGCATAGTCTACGAGAAGCTAAATAAGGGAACAATAAAGAACAAGTATCCACTGCCTAGGATTGATGACCTATTTGTTCAGCTGAGAAGAGATAAAGTTTTCTATAAAATATATTTGAGGCAGGTTATCACCAGGTGAGAATTAAAGAAGAAGATATCAAAAAAACTGCTTTCTGGACTAGATATGGGCACTATGGACTAGATATGGGCACTATGAGTGTATAGTGTTAACTTTTGGATTGAAAAATGCACCTACCACTTTTATGTGCTTAATTAATGGTGTAGTATGAAATTCTTTGTATAAGTTTATTATAGTATTCCTCGATGAAATACTAAATTATTGCAAGATGATAGAAGAGCATGAAGAACATCTGAGGATAACAATGCAAATATTAAGAGAAAATCAACTTTATCATAAGTTGAGTAAATGTTCTTTTTACCAAAAGAAACTCTTGTATTTGGGACATATCATCTTAAAGGAAGGAGTAACATGAGTGGACCCCATAAAGATAAAATCCATATAGGAATGGCCTGCTCCGTAGAACATAACACAAGTAAGGTCCTTTATGGGTTTGGAAGGATATTATAGGAAGTCTGTTAAGTCTTTCTCAAGGATAGAAAACCCCATAACATCCTTCCAAAATAAGGGATTGAAATTCTCGTGGACTAAAAAATGTGAGGAAAATTTCCGAATCCCGAAGAAGCTACTCACCTATATATGAAAAGCAGATTATTAAATGCTTCCCTGGGTACAGATAACTATTATTAGTAAATCAAAAAGCCTTTGAAACAAGATGATATACCACCTAAATACGTGGATTACAACTTGGGCAAAGAAGAAATCGTCATGTACAAAAACAAGGTCTACATACCAGAGAGTGCAGGTTCGAGGGAGGGTATTCTACAGGAAATGCAAATTGCTCTGTATGCAAGCCATCTGGGTTATCGAAAAACTATTACATTAGTAAATAAAGAGTACTACTATCCAGGGATGAAGAAAAGCATGGCAAATTTCTTAGCTAGATGTCTTGAATGCCAAAGAGTAAAAGAAAATCATAGACATCCAACAGGTTCGTTACATATGACACCCATACCGGAGTGGAAATGGGATGTAGTAACCATAGATTTCATTTCCAAATTACCAAGCACCATGAAGAAACATGATTCCATTATGGTGGTAGTGGAAAAACTGAAGAAGGTTGCACACTTTATACTTATTAAATAAACTTATAAGGAAACCAAACTTGCTGAAATATATATGAGAGAGATAGGAAGATTACATGGAATTTCAAAGGCTATTATTGTTGACAGGGATACTAAATTTACATCAAATTTCTGGAAAGGTCTATGTAAATAATTTGGAACCAAACTTAATTTCAACACAGCTTACCATCCTCAAATGAAAGGTCAAACTGAAGGAGCTAACCAGGTTATCAAAGACATGTTGAGAATGAATGTAATGGATTGACCTTTAAAATGGGAAGATTACATATACTTGGTGGAATTTGCGTATAACAATGGGTACGAAGATTTGTCAAAAATTAGGCCATTTGAAGCCTTGTAGGGAAGGAAATGCAACATTGTGGTGAATTGGGACAAACTAATGGACATGGTAACTGTGGGCCCGAAAATTTTAAGAACATGTAGGAAATAGCAGACATAATTTAAAGGTGGCAAATGATCGATAGAAAAGCTACGTAGATAAAGTGAGAATGTTCAGAGAATTTCAAGTGGGAGATAACAAATTCTTGAAAGTACAGGTGAGTTTGGCTAGATGTAGAAAATTGGCAGCTAGATTCTGCAGGCCTTTCAATATATTAAGTAGGGTTGTACAAATGACTTATGAGCTAGCCTTTCCTCCCTCCATGAAGGAACATAATGTATTCCATGTTTCCTTATTAAAAAATATATATTAGTGATTATGATCATGTGCTTGATTGGTACTTGATTCAGGTAGAACCCAAAGGAGAGTTCTTGGTAGAACTAATCTGCATGTTGAACTGGAAGGTCAAAGTACTCAGAAACAAGATCATACGGTAGGTAAAGGTCCAATCAACTCATTAAAACACTGAAGAAGCAATGTGGGATATGGAAGGCACCATGCGGATGGGTTACTCGCATTTGTAAAGAAATTTCGTGTAATGTATATAATGTGTGGACACCAAGGACGATGATAAAATAAGGGGGTGAAAAATGTAACACCCCAACAAATTTTCCTTTAAAATTTTGTAGTGAAATATGTATAGAGATAGTGGGGCCAAGGGCCGAAATCATGTACTTGTTTTGTATTTATTAATTAAATTTGTTGGTTGTGGGTGAGGAGGTTGTTGAAACAAGAGGGACTATGAACCCATGAGAGGGAGGAAGATGGAAAGAACAAGGGGTTGAAGAGTAAGGATACTAACCCCACCTTGAATTTTCTTATACCCTAATTTAACCTTCATTCTAGATATGAAAATGGAAGGTTAGGTACTTTGGATCTAAAAGTTTCGTTAAAATGTCTAAATGACAAAAAGGGGTAATAGGATGTGAGTTAGGAGGGAAGTGGGAATATGTATCTCCAAGCCGATGCACCAAAAGGGTCTTGGGACATAGGAGAATGGGGAGAACAAAAATTGTGTGAGAATAAATGCAACCATGGGACCGAACCATAACCTTATTTTTATGATTACCATCTGCAAAAATAACTATTGTTACCTGCAAATTCCGTAAATGTGGAATGTTAAAAACCTATGAGTGCTTGCTAGTGAAAGTGGAGGGTCTCATGTGCTTGAAACTTGCATCTACCTACTCCTAGAACATTGTTTATTAGTAGTAAATCCCAATGAACTATTGGGCCAGAGAAGGGAAGCAACTACATTAATTGACTAGTTGTAATTATACTTCTCTTGCTAGTTTCCTTCTTTTTTGTATTGGTTTGGATGGTGCACCTGGGATTCTTTTACACTGATGCTACTGCTGAAGGTGTGGATGAAGGTTTAGAAATGTAATTAGATACCCATTTCCATCTTGGATTTGCATCTAGTAGATCTTATGAAATTCTATAAAAATTAATCGAAGCACCCATTTTTGAGTTACTAACATTGCAGTCTTTTGGCATTGTAGCCTATCAGAGGGAGGTACTCCCCCACGTTTCTTGATCATTAATAACGGTTGGAAATAGATTGGTAGTGAAGTTGTTAATCCTAAGGCCACTTTCCAGGAAGGGGCACAGTAAGGTTTCCTATCCTTTTAGGAAAACATAATGTTTGTAACAATTCTTGTCTTATTAACATGATTGTAAGGGGAGAATTTAATTTGTGACTGCATGTTGTTTTCTTTGTCAGGTTTTCTAATCGATTGACATGACTTAAAGAGAATGAGAAGTTTCAGAAGCATCAGAGAGGCTGTGAGATAACACAAGATCCCCCTGGTCTCAGACATGTTCTGGAAGAAGCAAAGGAGCAAGAGAATGTGAAGTGAGTATTATTTTTTATAATTCTCCCTTTTTAGGTTGCGAACGCATTACACTATTTCAAAATTAATGTGTGTTTAGCATACCTACCACTTTGATACGTCATATGAATATATGTCTATGTGTGGCACGCCCTTGCTAGTTACTATGGTGGATTCAAACCAGATGTCGCTAGAATGGAGCATTACAATTCCTCCCTTGCTTATCTTGTTCACTGTCCTAAAATTATGGGCAACCAACCAGATGTTGTTTTGGATAGTCTTTCAGTTTATGGATTAGGCCTTGTTCATCTAAATAAGGTCTACAATTTATACAATGAGTTACATAGCTATCTCACATCGACTGGGGTTGATGGTGTCAAATTTGATGTTCAAAGCATCATTGAAACTTTAGGTTATGGTCATAGGGGTCGTGTGTCTATTACAAGGAAATATCATCAAGCATTAGAAGGTTCAGTTGTTCGCAATTTCCCTAATAATGGTTGTATTGCTTGTATGTGCCACAATATTGATGGGATTTACAGGTTTGTAATGATATTAATTTGTTAAACTCATTATTGCTAGTACCTGGTGATAAAAACTACATTGAAAATTTACAAGGGCTTAAAACAACTTTGTATTGGTACCATCATGCAGTGCAAAGAGGACATCAGTTATAAGAGCTTCCGATGACTTTTTTCCAAAATATCGAGCATCTCATACTATTCATATTTCCTCATTTGCTTACAATACCTTGTTTCTAGGAGAGTTCATGCAACAAGATTGGGATGTGTTTCATGTAAGTGGGGTTCAATAGTCATGTTTCATGTAAGTAGGGTTCAAAAGTTATGTTTGAATATTAGAAATTATTTGAACAAAATGCTTATGTTGGATGACATGCAATTCACTGATGCAAAGCTCACATCCAACAACTGAATACCATAGTGCTGCTCGAGTTATTGAGGGTTGTGCAATTTATTTCAGCTAAAACTTCAACCTATTTTTTAGGGTATCTAAATATTCTTCCACATTTACATTATTTATCCTAGAAGCAGTTAGGTAGGTAATTGATTAGAAGACAAAGGAGAACACAAATCACTATTGTTGCACTTAAAGAGATTATGTATCCAAATAGCATGTTACTTGGCATCCATGTCTTTTATCTAGATTTTCAATAGTGTTCTTGCACCTAATTTCCTAGTAATACAAAACTACATTTGTACAATCTAATTTGCTTCAATCAAACAATATATATATTATAAGAAACTAATTTAGTAATCTTAAGCATTGCTGCAAAAATACTTATAATTAAATATGAGCCATAGTGGAGATGCAATTAAGATGGATAAAACAAAAAATAAAACTAAGATCTTTCGCTCTTTTGCAACTAATAAAAAAAATATTCTGAAACTATATTGGAAAGAAATATAGACTTAAACTTGTATGTTTTTAATTCCAACTCTACTAAATATAAACATAAACAAACTTTATGTGGATTACTTGGTTAAATATAAACATGTTCGCACACACACATAAACAAACTTTATATGGATTACTTGGTAGATAGTTTAATTATATTTTTTTTTTCATATGGATTACTTGGTAGATAGTTTAATTATGACGAGAAATGGACTTATGTTTAAATTGGCTGTTTGTTTGCATATGTCTGTTTTTATCTTGCATATGCTTCATAGTTCTAAAGGTAATAAATATTGCATATTCTAGATTCATTACAACATTGAGATAAGAGATAAATGTGTGTTACTCGGTGTTAAAAGTTGTTCAATGATTGCAAAAAGGACAATTTTAGTACATTTTGGATATAAGATAGTTTTGATTGGGAACAATGGATGGATGAGAAGAATTAGGAAGGATGAAAGAGGCATGAGAATGTCTAGCAAAGGAAATCAAACACTGTTTCACAATGGAATAATAACATATCATTGATCCAAAGGTTTTGTAACCATAAATTAAATATAATCTCAAATGTTTAAATAGATTTAAGATTCCATCTCATAACAACGTTTAGATCTAGAATGGTAAATGGAAACAAAACAAAAATCTCAAGAGTTATGAAACTATCTGGTTATGCCGTGCATAAACATTTTCTGAATCCAAATAAAATAGCTAAGAGAAAAATATATAATAGGCATAATTTAATCATAGTTCAAATGCTCTTGAGGCATGTATATATCATTATATTCAAAGTATTTACATATGTTTTTTTCGGTTCTTGGCCAATGTCTTTATGCATGCACTCATAAGTAGAAGTTTTGCAGTAACCTAATGTAGAATTTACTTTTTTCCTGATTATGAGAACAAGAATCTTACCTTGGGAACAAAGGCTAAGCAACCGCATGAATAGTGAAACTGACACATCATGCCTTTCAATCACGCTTCTAGATGATAAATCCAGCATCATACCTTTCAAACCTTGCTTGCTCGATAATTTGTACTACTAATTTGTTTTTTTATTTTATGAATTGTCTCATGCAATTACTGTTATGACACCAACTTAACAAGGCTCTATTTGCAACTAATGTTTTTACATGACCATTGATTCCCAGACGCTAAATTGAATTTTTTGAATTTGCGAGCCTAGACATTTCATGATTGTAGGGTAAACCAATTAATGTTAAAATCGTCCTATTAAGTGAGATCGGGTTCAATATGCCTAATGCTCTAGTGTCTTAGAAATCTCAGCTTCTCCCTGTCCTGCAGATTTTACAGCCTCCGGTGCACCATGTCAACAGCTGGTGGTTGTGCAGTTTTTCCCTCTTCAAGCATTAAGGGGGTCCAATCGAACTCATTATCATACTGAAAACCTTTACTAACAAACAAATCATGGAGCAACCCCCTCAAATATGCATAATCTGGCGTGTCCTCAAAACCCAGAGACCGGCAATAATGAAAGTAGGATACAAACTCCTTCGACGGATGGGACTCGCATAGAGATTCGATAGAAGTAGACGTTTTCATCTGACGCATCGTTTCATATTTTTGCTTCCCCGTCACATCCTGCCAAGGAAGGCTTCCCCTTAAGAAGCGCAGAGGAAGATATCCAAGGGACTCCATATCATCCCTTCGGCTCGGATCAACGCCATTGTGATTATTGATACTCGCATAGAGCGCATTTCCAATTAAATCATTGGTTGCCTTCTCGGGAATATGAATCAAAGTTCCAGGGTGACGGAAACTCTTTGCAAGACCAAAATCAATAATGTGGACCACTGCTTTTGTTTGGCCCTTCCCCATAAGAAAATTATCAGGTTTCAAGTCTCTGTGCACAAATCCCCTTTCATGTACATGTTGAATCCTCTCAATCATCTGATCAGCTAACATTAAGACAGTCTTGAGTGAGAATTTATACGAACAAGACCGAAATAACACTCGCAGAGATGGGCCTAGAAGATCCATAACTAGTATGTAATAAGCTCCTTCCGTCCCACACCATCTAACATTTGTAAATAGCTCTATAGACTGTATATTCATCATGCAACAGTGCGTACGTTGCGTCCAAAGTCTCCGTCTTAATAGCAACAGGCTCATTTCTCTCTAAATCAGTTCCAACGTATACATCGCTAAATGAACCTTCGCCGATCTTGCTTCCGCATTGGTATTTTCCGCAAATCAAGCCTGGAAACGCCATGGACACCAATCTCAAATCTCAAATATGATATGATTTCGTATCTGTATATTTATGTTATTAATTCGATGTTGGACATGACAACCTTGGCCAGCTTTATAATCGTTGCATGAATTATTAACATCGCGACGCTCCGATTAATTATTTTACTTATTGTGATTGTCGGTTCAATGAAAGTTGTTATAGCAAATTTGGATTAATTTCGTCCAAATGAAAGGTGATTCAACTCGTCATAGTGGCACTCTCACCACTCTACATACGTCATCATTACAATCTGAGAGCCTACAAGCATAAACAACCCATACTCAGAGTCAATGTCAACATCTCATAAGAAAAATATTGATTCGAAATAGTGCAAATTTTTCTATACAAAGTAGCTCTATTTAGTGCGACCATACCCTTATAGGTTTGCGCTATATACCCATGTGCGAGAAAACATTGAATAGTCGTGCTTAGCACGAATATATCTCAATACAATCACACTATAGATCCATGTGGGAGATACATTATTCACTAAACACTCGTGCAATACAAGCATGCATCCAAAGCATGAACCTCCTACATGATGCATGGATTTCGAAGGGGGGGCCACGTAGGGTAGTGTGGGTGACCGTTCGAAACCCACATGACCAGTGGAAAACTAAAATGTCCTCACACATCCCAATCATCCCCCAAATCTAAAAATTAACCGGACATAAATGAAGAGGGCCAAGTTCAAGGGTTACCTGAAACTCTCAGAATCAAAATTTGATGGTCGAATCTTCCAGAAATAGTGAAAGTAGATCTAGGGAATCAACATGAGAACTAGTACAAATTATTTTGAATAAAAGGTCCCGCCCCTATTTATAGTTAGTTGATATGATTTTCAAACAACCCATATGCACATATCATAGCTTCGTTTGCCAAATTATTCACACCATCACGATCAACGTCAGAAGATCTCCAGCATGGTACCATCTGTTCCCTTTTCTGGGAAATTTCATCTAGAACCTATTATTTATTGCCATCTCCCTAGGTGCACTATTTTTCTTATCAAATTTTCTGGATGGTCAATACTCTTATCATAATCAATATTACACTTCAGTCTATATGACATGTGTGTTGGATTATCATTAAGAAACAACTTCTCATTTTATAACAATGGTGCATGGACTTCAATCATAGGTATATCATCTTGATGTAGCATATATGAAAAATTATCCCTCTATTTACATTGCATTTACCCAGTACTCCTACTAATAACCATAGGTTCCTAATTCTCGATAACGACATGCCAACAATGTCATCACTGAGAACAACATGTTCCCCCATGGGTTTGCTTGCCATTATAACCCATTCACATTTTGGAAGCCATGATGTCGAACCCTCCCAAGTCTGAGGAATCTGATCACTCACCAGATAGCCAAATATGAAGCCACATGTAGTGTCCTTCCATTCTACTCACCTCATCCCCTAGATCCCTTAGCATATGTTACGATTATGATTCACATATATCCTCCCACCCCACCATGAGGAATATACCATCTAGAAGACAAAAATCCCACTAAGTTATTCACGGAGGAGCATTTTGCATGACATTGATTCCCAGGGCACCCATCTTCTCATTTTCACAAAATCATTACATCATCATCGAAATGATTCCCCAACTACCTCAAACTTGTGTGAATCCCATCATATCATTCTTTTTGGAAGCATCCCTTGGTCTCCCTTGATCGATGTATTTGAGTCCACTTAGCCCCATCATTATCAGTTTTGTCAATCACATCAACATTGTATCTTTGATAAATCCCTTCATTTGTGGTTCGTTTCCCTCTATTTCAACCTATATCATCATTTGAAGAATGTTTTTTTCAGCCACTCACTCATGTTTACATCGATCAAGGGAAGTCATGATCCCCATGCTTATCAATTAGTCTTGTGTTAGGTCCATCGGTTTCCTAGTTGGTTACAATATGATCTCGGTTCTTGAGATAAGTCCCTTGTCTTATCATATGCTTCATCTATCATCTACATCAACTCACCATATTCTAAGAGTTGCAATGATTACAGTTTGTACCTTGGGGTCCCTTCTCATCCATATAAGTTATTTCCTCCAATTAGGTACGGGGAGTCATTAGTGTTCTCTAACTTAGTGGTCTCCCCTATGCTCGACCCCAACAACTCTATCGCCTCAAGAGGAGTCATACATTCCAATGGTAGCAATGTTTGCATTTATGATTCATGGGAAAAAAAATATATGGTATACTGAAGTTCTTCTGGCAACTTCACCACTATTCAAATTCCCCACACCCATCAGATGTTTGTGATCATCAATAGTTCCACTTCTTCAACACCAGTAACACATTTCTAGTATTCATTTATTCATAAAACGATCAAATCCATGTTCATCTTGGTAGTAGCAAGATCAAGAGTCGACCCCTCGGCCCCCTCTTATTGTAATTTATTCTGACATTTTTTCACAAGAATAAGTATGCTTGTCTTGTTTGTATAAAACACCGTATATTATTTATAGCTTCAATGGTCATCACGAACAATCTTCCCCTATGGGTAGGTCCTTTCACCCTCAAGTGCTTGATAACTTATTAGAACATGGATAGAAAGAAACGATGATGCATTTTGGTCCTACAGTACCCTCTAAACCTCATACATTAGGGGGCATCTATTAACACTTAAATATTGGACACATCTAACATTTTGGATAATATTGAAGAAAGGTGCCATCACCATACAACATGTAGCTCATCGAATGCATCCTCATCAACTCCAAAACACAAATTGAACCCTAAAATTTCAATGGCATCCGATATGGAAAATCATGTAGCTAAAATCATTGGACACCCGCACAAATTAACAAAACCTTCCTATTCAGTCACATGCACATACCCATGTAGATTTTCCTTCGAAACCTACGTGATTCTCAAAAGGGTAGGACCATGTCATTCTACAACATAGTTAAAGCTCAAAATGGCTCTCTTGGATCCAAAATTCGAATGAGACTCCTCACATACTTGGGAGCATTCAATATCCCCCCTCGTGTACTTGGAGATCAAGTTCAAAGTAAAGAGTGCTCATATTTGCATCTAGATGTTTATTGGCCTCCATTTGGTCTATAAAAGGAATCCATGAGCATGTATTCTATAGGATAAAATCAGATTAAAGCTATGCCAATGGAGTTACATTGGGAGCTCATATTTGAATCTACTTCCTACCTCAAATTGACATGAAAAATCTCCCTTTATTTCTTCCTCTAAGAAGCAAGTGTTTCTCCATTGTTCTATGCTAGTTATATTGCAATTGTGTGGACAAAACATACCTCTCTAAGGATGATTGTTGGCTTTCCTTGAATCCATCACCTCCTAGGTGACACCATTGTATTTAATTGAAATATTGGACAATCAACATTTTGTTTGGCATACTCTTGTTCTATTTTGTTCTTGTTAGTTTTTTTATTTCTTCTTTGGATTTTGCTTCACCATTTGGAGTTTGGGATATTGAAAATTTACAAACACAATTATGGGTCCTTACTCCAACCTCAAGAATTTTTCAACTCGTGGGACGACTACACACTCTTGTGGATATTTTTCACACAAGAATACTCACCCCCAGATATTTCTCTCCTATTGGACCCACCTTGAACCCCAATCCCTATCTCTCCTAATCCCCCTCCCCATACCACTAACCAAACCCCAAAATCTCTCTCTCTCTCTCTCTCTCTCTCTCCCCCCCCCCCCCCCCCCTAACCCCTCTCTTGTTCTCCCCTCCTCCTCCAAACCATTAACCCCCTATCCCTTATCTTTCTCAAGCAACCCTGTAACACCACCCTTCTCTCTCTTAATTGCCCTCCCTTGTAAGCAATAGTTAACCCCCACTATAATAATAAATATTAATGCACATGTGTTAATAACAAATGCACATTGTTAACACACTCACATTATTAACACACTAACATTTTTTCATGCATTATCTCATTAAAACATCCAATCTATTGTTTTCACGCACAAACCCTATGACAAAGATTATGTTGCAAGTGCTCTTGGTTTCTTATAGCATATATATCCATTATTTTTACATATTTTTGTTCTATTATATCCTATTGGAGACACTTTTTTTTCATTCCAAGATTTTGGAGATGGGTAACAAATAAATATAGCAAAAAGGCCTAGAATAATGGAGCTTCCCCTTCAAAAGGTCCATGAAATACGAGAGAAGGCAAGGTTGGGTATTGAAAAGCTTAGGCATCCCCTCAAATCTAATGGAGGCTATTCACTCCATCTAATATTCCATCAATAGTAAATGATTTAATTGATGAAGAATATATTCAAGCTTTGGTACATTGTAGGTATTCACATGGGGATATTAGATAAGATTATCCTCATGTGCAAGCTAAATTTGAACAGTTATATGTTCAACATATAGACCACACACATATCCAATACATTCTGAATATAAATTCTCAACTCAATGCAGTGGTACAATCTACTGGTGATGGGATTCATGCATCTTGTCCACCTTCCTTACCTCGAATATCTAGTGCATGACACATAACTTCTAGACATATTAAATTTAATGAAATTCATCTAGCATCCCTCGAAGGCAAGTTATCGAAATGAACTATTGATTGGTAGTGTAGAAAAATTATCAAAGACCTTTTTGAATTAAAAAATGATGCATCCAAATGTCAATTATTGTTGTCTTTGTTAAAATCACATTGTTTAGCTATCATTAGGATAATTTTAGTCATAAAGACATCTAAAGGTTCAAATTCTAGTTATCACGTTGTTAGAAATATGCAAGCAACTTTTAATACAATTGGAAAGTCTATTTGTTCAAAAGATTGTAATGTTAGCTGTCGTGTGTTATCTGAATCAATTATAAACATGTACACAAGGCATTGTTGATTGTTGCCATGCACATCTAACATTTTTAAAGTAAATATAAAAACTCTTTGAAACTCTATTATAAGATATAACCTTGACAACCCAAATAAAAAATATTGTTTGGCCTTCATTGGAACGTTTCCTCATTTAGATAGGAAATTAATTGATATTGTTAAGGAACTAGTACAAAAGTTTTGGCATAACAGTATGAGGCCTTCATCCAGTGAAAACGATGTTCTAAAGTTGAGTAAAGGTACTAACGATAATGAGCCCCACATTAATCACTTCCTTTACATGAAACAAACATATATCTATGAGAGATTCAATATTAAATACATGGAATTAAACCTGTGCCAAAGACCATTTGACAAATATAAAGCTTGATATGTTATAATATGCATAGACTGAAACACATGTTGTTGTAGATAACATGTAGAATATGATTGTTTTTATGACACATATGTACACATTTGTTGTGTTTTGCATACTAACATTGTGTAGGAGTGCTCATCCATAGTAACACTTATCTCATCAAGGGAATTTATCTACAATATCATGTGTCCAAAGCAATATGGACAAAAATATTATCGAAAATCTTGTATATTATATGTACATGCTCTACATGTAGTGGATTTTCTTTATTGCATTTATGCATTCATGAAAGCGAGGAGCACGAATTTGGAAGGATGATAGTATATATGGAGAGATTTAATTATGTTACAAATCAATTGGATGACATGAAAGAAACTGAAAATATTGCATTGGTGAAGTCCCTAGTGAGTGAATATAGTAGTGTTTCTTATTGCACCTTCATTTTTTTCATATATCTTTTAAAGGTCACAATGCAATTGAATATTTATCTCTATGTCACTAAGTACAAGTATGTGATTTCATGAATGATTTGTTTTTAATCAAACAATATGTTCAACATGTACATGTAGCTTGATGGCACAATTAACAGTTTAGAATATGCAGAGTAACCTTTCCTATAGGTACTATATTGTCATTTGTGGATTTCAGTGAGAACTACACCCTTCAACCACAAAATGAGATCCAGATCCAGTAATATCATTCATATAAATTTATCATAATGGTACATATCACATATAGGCATGGTCCATAAAACAACAATGAGAAGAGGACATTAGTGAAAGAGACAAATTTCTACATAAGTGATGAAAGATTCTACGACCTACATTATTTTCAACATTGTTTCAAAATGTTTTATGATTATACACTGAACTTGGTGGAGATGATCATTATAATAGCCTACTTTGTCAAATTTTGTGACTCATAAAGTGGTAAAGGGGTAGACATTGCAAGTGAATTGAAGAAAAAAACGAGCATCAGATGCATTCGATAATAGGAAGAAATGACACTAGCAAACATAGATGAAACCAACTTGTTGGAGCCAAAAAAAACAATTTTGCTTGATGTTTAATTATGGGAGGTCTACTAATAGAGAAATGACAGGGAAGTCACTTATTCAACAATTAGGAGATCAAATTTGGGAATTTCCTGGTGCATATATTCTTCTACATCATGGGTTATATGATGACTCTAATTCTTTCTAAATATTATATATATCATCATTAAATGACATAAAACAATAAACTTACCACAATGGTTCTACCATAAAATTACATTTTTCCATTGAGGTAAAATGAAACATACAACCTCTTCATTTTCATAACTTGTAACCAATTTCTATGTAAAGGGGAGCAATACTTATAAACCTACAATCCACTTCTTATATCCTATATCCAAGTAATTTAATGCTCGATGCTTACAATGTCTACGTCTAAGATTTAATGATCGATTGGGTTTTCATGCCAAGGCTTGTTAGTACCCTCCCTTGTGATGACAATGAGCCTATTCTTTATTCTGGATGTGTGTGTGTGTAAAACAATAGTTATATATGATATATTTGTCAAATTTATATATAAACAATTGAACAAGGTTGTCATTGATGTCAGAGATCAAGCAAGGTTGTATGTCAAAGATCAAGCAAGTTGTCATTGATGTCAAGGGTCTAGTGAAAAGAAAATCTCAAAGGACATGAAATGGGAAATGTAAGAGGTCAATCACATATTTAGTAAGGGAAGTAAACCATCTACAATAAGAAAAATCATCATCCATGTGACAAATAAAGTATGCGCAAGTTTATGGATAGAAAGCCCCTCTTCACATGTACAAAACTCCTTGTTTATGTAAATGAGTTTGTATGTAAGTAATACTATGGTTAAGGGACATGATGGAGCACATAAATATATGTGATATTCCTGTGAAATTCTATAGGGTAGATCACACAGCTAGAGAAAACCTCACTAATTTCACTCAAGAATTGCAGAGAAGAAGAAGAAGAATTGAATCAATATTCACTCATTAACTCAAGAAATGATAAAAATTGTTGTAATATTATTCCTGAGCTGTAAGCTGGAAAAAATGTGAGTACAATAGAATGAATTCGAATACTACCTAGGTGATTCGAATTCTCCTCAATAGCATGGCTTGGAATGCATTGGAGCCATCACCAAACGAGTAGTAGTGGCCACCAATAGTCAAAGGTTAGTCATATGAGTCTAATTGATTCTAATTGCTACATGTGGCACTAATATAGGGAAGGATATTCCAAGGTGGGCGTATGAGAGGCTATTAGTAGTCAAGTGGCACTCCGATATAGACAATTGGGAGCTACAGTTAGTTAAGTGAGCAATCAATGCAATAATTGATTGATCAATGTCTAAACTAATTGATAAGGTCCTAGATGTGTGTAGTAGGGCACATTAGTATCCAAGGAGATGAAAACAATGCACACTAGGTAGGTAGGATACCTACTGATGGCTAGAAACAGGCTCCTAGGGGCTCAAAATTGAGGACTAGGTGCTGGGAGACTACCATAATGATGACTGTATGCATGCAGAATGCATGCAAACCATGCAAATATATAAATGATGGTGAGAATATTCCAACAATTCCCCTACATTATGTTGTTACAGCGTAATTTTCCACCTTCTGAGCATCACCATTGATTGGCTTTCAGGATCCATTTTACTTTCTCAGATCCATCATTTTCCCTCTAGGAACACACAAATCCTTATTTTTGTTCCTATACGCTAGCTATTCCACTATAGCCAGCGTACACGCAGGTTGTTCCACAATAGCTTGCGGACACTAAGTAAAATGGTAAAAACCAATAGAAATTTACTTTTACTCCCAAAAAGCGGTCTTAGGGTGACCTTTGGCCCTCCATATACCCCAAAACGACTCGATTCAACCTTTCATTTACCTTTGGAAGGCTATATATTGAGTTGTTATGGTGTATGGAAGGGAGGATAAAGAGAGATCAAGATAACTGTAGTGGATTTTTGCCGTGACTTGAGTCTACACTCATTGATCCTTGTTGTTGTGAACTTCTTATGTTCAGCTACCAAACTCCTTTCATAGTTTGAGTTTTCCATTGTATGGGGGATTGAAGTGGTGGAGGCACAAGTGGAGAGACCCAGTTCTTGGTTCAGATTGGTTGCCGACAAGAGGTCGTATATTGTAATTCTTGTTATTCATTAATGAAAATACTCATTTTCTCATCGAATTGATGTTGCGAATATTGTTAAATTACATTGGGTTATATTTGCTTATGATGTCATGGATCATGCTATTGATTATGCTAATGTATGTCACACGTTATATGCACTTTCTTGTACTTGTTGTTGAGACTAATCTATAGGTTCAAGTGTAGAAGTTGAAAGCTCAATGGGGATCTACTTCAAACATCCGGTTGAAGGTTGGTCTTTTCTCCATTATCGTAGCATTGTCATTTATATAACATGGCATTGGGAATTGAGTTATTTTCTGGTAGTCAAATGTCTGTTGTGGTCTACCCCAAGCCATAGGAAATTTTTCTCCATAACAGAAATGGCGACTCCGCTGGGGAGAACATCCATTTTTGGGTACTTTTAGGCATTTTTCCTTATTTTGAGTTGTTTTTTGTCGAGCTTCTGCGTCATTGGTTGGCCGTCAGGATCTATAGTAGAAAACTAGCTTTTTCTAGGCTATTTGACCTTTTTTGGGCTCATTTTCTTTTCCCTATACGCAGGTCAACCTTGTTTTGACCACGTCTACCTGCCTCTGTCTGAAATATGGCCCGTGTCTACCCACAGTTGTTCTTTGAACAGTTGCGTACAACTTCGACATTGTTTGATTTTTGGCCTTGGGTGTTTGTTGGGTTGATTCTAAGTGTTCCTGAGTCTTAGTTGGTCTGTTTCCTGACTGTTTCATGCCCTATTTGTGACCAGAAACTCCTCTTTCTTTTAGTTTTTGAGCTTTTAGATTTTTCACAATTTCTTGTTTTATAGGTCATTAGCTTGGTTGAATCTTACTATTTGGGTCTTGCTGGGTTGTCTATTTGATATGCTTTGTATTTCTTTACTGAATAGTTATATTTTGCTTGCATTTTTTCATTTCATTATATTGAAAAAATACAAAAACATTGTTTTGCATTTTCCTTACATTTATAAGAGAAAATAGAAAAATATTTGATTTATGTACTGCATCTTGCATCTGAGTGCTTGTGATTTCATCTAGGACTTTCTTGTGCATTGAAACATTAAAGAGATTGCATTTTAGTTCGAACCGTTGGATTGATTGTCATATTAGTGGCATGCTCTTTTATTGATTAGATGAGTCTAGTGTTTTTTGGTTGTGCATACCATTGAATCTTATACATCATCAGTTTCATGACCATATACTTTGAGTAATTACAACCATTAAAATAAATGCTTAATCTTAAAATTGATTAGAAACGATTTTTATTTTATAGGGTGCACCAACTAGCTTAGGTTTAGAGTCTTGGAATAGATAATTGTGAGTTAACAATCCAAGACTATTGAACCAACATTATGTGTCTGACTAGGGAGTGGTGAAACCCATGATATACATCAGTGTTCTTAGGAAGCTCTACTCAAACCAGAGTTAAGCACGAGGTCACGGGAGGTTGGTTACGGAGATATCCCTCCAATACTGGCTGAACATGGGATATATTTCCATGATTTGTTCATGTACGAGGGCTCTTGGGGGATTTGGCCCTCTTGAGCTTCGGGCTTAGATACCCTTCCCATACGATGGACCCCACCTGCGACTGTCCCCCTGAGCATTGGTTATATTGTGGTGACCTTAGTTGCTTTACCTAGGTATCACATAGGTTTCTTGCAGTGGTTACACTGTGCGTATCCTGAGTCAGATAGGGGTTGGACAACACAGTTTCCTCTTGTATAGGGATTTGACCCTGTGCACGTAGTGAAGTTTGGGAACCCTTAAAATTGATTATGTTACCTCTAGTTATAGTTTGGGAGTCTCAAGCCTCTCCTAGGCGAGACATACTGGCTGTAGTGTTGGGAGGTCCCTTGAGCCAGTCTTATTTGTGTGCATTTGGCTGTAGTTTTCTTAGGTGTGTGCTCTTTGATCGATAGTTGGTCATTAGGAGATGTTCTAATTATTTGGATTTATCGTGGAGCAAGATCCACCTCTCCATCGTTCTCGTCATTTAGCTAGTCTGCTAGCTGACGAGGTAGCACGTCCTTTTCATAAGAGACACTGGAGGATCCCCTCCGATACTTTTGATAGTTACGAATAACATCACAACTACATTATGACTTCTGCATCTAGCACACCGGGAATAATTCCTATGACTCCGTCAATGGATGTCGATGGACAACCTATTCCTTCTACTCCAAGGGAACTTGGAGGGGAAGGTTCACCCCCACACGTCACTTTTGCAAATTTTGGGCCATATCCACCCCCCGAGACAAATCCATCTTATGATACTTACCCACAAGGATTCCGATATGGGATGCCAGATCTTAATGACACCACGAACCCTTCGACCACTAATCCTTCTTCACTTGGTATGCCTAGCCTTAATTCGACTGTTACGTCCACTTCGTCGGGTAGTCGAGCTAATAATAGCCTTGGAGTTACGAGCACTGTCCCTTCTAGGGGTGATGCCACCCATTCTTCTCCTTCCCGAGGCGGCACAACTTCTTCTGCTCCCTCCGGGGGTTGCACATCCACTTCCGCTCCGTCCAAAGGCGGCACGACCTTTTATGCTCCTTTTCAATTTACGTCTGGTCATGTCCCTTTATCTTCTATGACTGCTCGGGGAGGACCACGTCCTAGGATTGCCCCTCATTTTAGTGGGAACACTTCACGTAACATGGCTCACGTTACACAACCTAACGCGCATGTTTCTACACATATACCTGTGACTACGACCACGACTGCTAACTAGCATGTCCCTCCTAACGCCGGGAGTGGGCACATTCCTCATGTTGGGGGTGGGCACATTCCTCATACTTGGGGTTGGCACATTCCCAACCCTGGGGGTGGGAACATTCCCAACACTGGGGGTGGGAACATTCCCAACGCGGGAGGAGGGAACATACCTTACAATGGAGGTGGGTACATTCCCAACATTGGGGGTGGACACATTCCCAACACTGGGGGTGGGCACATTCCTAATGTTGGGGGTGGAAACGTACCTTATAATATGTTCATTACTCAATTGCTCCTGCTACAACTAGCATGTATATGCCCCATCGATATGGTGGCAATCATTCTTATAATGTAGCCAGTTATGGCCCTTATTACAACCCTCCTCAACATGGTACTCACAATGCATATATACCCTCGAACCATTATACGGGTCAAGGTGGGGGTGGTTATCAGCCCTATAGTCATGGTCCTGGTTCATATTATCCCTATGGTCTCCAAGGTCAACCTCTATTGGGAGTCTTTAATCAAGTTTCACAGTCACCGCTCTCGTTTCTTGCTTGTTTGAAACTACCCAATCTTTCAAAGCTTACAAATGATCTGGTGTGTCACGATCCTTCTTGGCCTCTAGTCCCTACCAAGCTCCCTTCAGACATTCCTAAGTTTGAAGGGAAGAATGGTGAGGATTTGGGTGATCACGTTACGACTTTTCACCTTTGGTGCTCCTCGAATTCATTAAATCACGATTCTATTCGTCTGAGACTATTTCAATGCTTGGGGTGGGCACATTCCTCATACTTGGGGTTGGCACATTCCCAACCCTGGGGGTGGGAACATTCCCAACACTGGGGGTGGGAACATTCCCAATGCGGGAGGAGGGAACATACCTTACAATGGAGGTGGGTACATTCCCAACATTGGGGGTGGACACATTCCCAACACTGGGGGTGGGCACATTCCTAATGTTGGGGGTGGAAACGTACCTTATAATATGTTCATTACTCAATTGCTCCTGCTACAACTAGCATGTATATGCCCCATCGATATGGTGGCAATCATTCTTATAATGCAGCCAGTTATGGCCCTTATTACAACCCTCTTCAACATGGTACTCACAATGCATATATACCCTCGAACCATTATACGGGTCAAGGTGGGGGTGGTTATCAGCCCTATAGTCATGGTCCTGGTTCATATTATCCCTATGGTCTCCAAGGTCAACCTCTATTGGGAGTCTTTAATCCAGTTTCACAGTCATCGCTCTCGTTTCTTGCTTGTTTGAAACTACCCAATCTTTCAAAGCTTACAAATGATTTGGTGTGTCACGATCCTTCTTGGCCTCTAGTCCCTACCAAGCTCCCTTCAGACATTCCTAAGTTTGAAGGGAAGAATGGTGAGGATTTGGGTGATCACGTTACGACTTTTCACCTTTGGTGCTCCTCGAATTCATTAAATCACGATTCTATTCGTCTGAGACTACTTCAATGCACCCTCACGAGGGCAACCGCGAAGTGGTATGTCGAGTTGCTTGGGGGCACTTATAGAGGTTTCAATGAGATAGCTTTGTTTTTCCTAGAGCACTTTCAGCTGCCGGTTCGTTATGATACTGGCACCAAGATTTTGTCTACCTTCTGCCAAGACAAGGCCACACACATATCTGACCACGTTCAAGAGTGGCGTCGACGGAAGAGGATGGTGAAAGCCAACATTCCTCTAGATTTTCTGTTGGAATATTTTCTTAAGTATTTGCTTCCATATATTTCAAAAGACGTTTCTGTATCTGGCATTATGACTGAGGAACAATCTATACTTAAAGTCCAACAGGTAGACCTAGTATACACTCAGTCTGGCATCCTATATGATATTATTCCTATTGCACCGCGGTCACGATAGGAGCCCAAACATGTTCCTGGACCACATGCTGACGACATTGTTGGATCTACAAGTACTCGACTTGTGGATTTGGTCACCAACCAAATGAAAAATTTGTCTATTGGCCAATCCACACCCGAACAAGCTTATGCCTCGTCCACTCCTACCCATTTGTATGATGTTCATTCTATACAAATGGCGAACCCATAAGGTAATCAACAACCTGGTGGTAAGAAGAAGGGGAGAAATAACCGTAAGGGTGGGAACAATTCGAATAACGGAAGTAATCAAAACACTCCTAGGAAAGAGAATGCCAACCCTCCTCGGGAGGGCGGAAATGCTGGTGAGGACCACAAGCCGAGATGTAAACTGAAATTCCCTTGAAAACTTTGCGGGGAGGATCACCTGACTCACTTGTGTCCTTGAATTTAAGAAGCATCGAAGCATCTTGCATAGAGCCCAACTATGTTGAAATATCCCCTTCTGCATCATCAGAATATGGCTTCGAATGCTCCCTCTACTGGCTATGGGACTAATGAAACTACAACATCTTCTTCTCATGCCGGTGGCTACGGATGTGTAGAAATGGTCCAATCTCAAGTTAGTGTTGCTACTCGCCAACGCAATTATGGTGCACCACAACCGAATATGGGGAATGAGCCTCCTCCTCCTCCTGACACTTCACTGCATATCGAGAAGCCTACTACTATGTCGCGGATACCGAAAGGTGTTCTCAAGCACTCGGCTCATAATCCCAATGCTCGAGCCACCCAGAACTACTCTATTGTAGAAGATTTGGGTCAAACTCCGTGTGCTATGTCGTCTCTTGAGGTGTTACAGGCATGTCCTTCACAACGGCATGCCCTTTTATTTGATTCGGGAGTTCAGGATGGGAATAACCCTACCATCATGAAATTTGACACTACTGACATCCAGCCTCGATTACCTTACCATATTGCTTTTCAAATCCATGTAAGGTTCTTGGATAGGTTTGTTAAATGCACGGTGGTTGGCGAAGGTGCTTCCACCTCGGTAATGTCGTTGGATTACTGGAAAGGTCTTGGTTCTCCTCCCCTGTCTAAATCTATGACTATGCTTACTGCATTCGATGGTCAGTCATTTAGGTTGCATGGTATTATCACTTCCCTTGAGGTCCACTTGGATGGGAAATTCGTTCCTACTGAAGTCGAGGTGGTTGATGTGCCTATCGACTACAACCTTCTTCTGGGATGGAATTGGATCTACGCAATGAAAGCGATCGTATCACTCATATTTAGAGTTATCTGCTTTCCTCATGAAGGTAGAATTGTGACAATCGATCAGCTAGACTTCCCTAGTTCTAATTCCATAGCATCGCCAGGAACTGTCGTTCCCCAGATCAACCATTCTCAGCTGACAACTGGGAACATTGGTGTACGATTGTATTCATCCTTGTTGGGAACATTCGACTTTGTTGCACCAATTGCTTTTATTGGAACTGTTTCCGATAGTGCATCCTCCTAATTGAATAATGTACCATTCTGGACCACGTATTTTAATGATTCGTGGACTGTACCATCCACGAGTACATCATCTGGAGACATTTCGTACGTTGGAATGGCTATGCTGTTATTTGTAGCTGAGCTTGCATACTGTGAAATTCAACAAGCCACTGCAGAGTCGGATCCACCCTCTTCACAGACAGAGGTGGAAGATCCTGTTATGCTGTCGGCATGGGAAACCGACTCGTCTGGCACACGATTGTCTTGATGATACTTTGCCTTCGGATGAAGCCATCATTGAGGCCATGTGTGGTAGTGAGAGGCCTTGGGAATATTTGCATCATCAATCTTATTTTCTTCCTAACCTCGATCTCATTGAGCAAGAAGAGTTTAGGATGACTCTTGCAGAGAAGGTCAGTCACCTTGTGTCTCCTTTGGATTCACATGGGATTTATGCAGAGGGGAATATGGCCAATATCTCCCCAACCATACCAATCAACATATCTCGCACACCTAGGAAGATAGAGAATGTTTCTATCGATGCGGATTGTTCTCCCAAGGATATCTTGATCTACACCGAACTGTTCAAGGAATTTCGGGACATTTTTGCCTGGTCATATGAGGAGATGCCAAGAATAGACCCTAGTATTGTTGAACGCGAGATTAAGACATATCCCAATGCCAATCCGATTCAGCAACGAATTTGTGCTGTAAATCCTCGAAAGGAAGGTGCGATGAAGGAAGAGGTGGAGAAACTACTTAAAGTTGGTTTCATCTACCCAGTTCCCCTTACTGAATGGGTGTCAAATCCCATTCCTATAGATAAGAAGCAAGGAACCATCCGTGTATGCACAGACTTTAGAGATATGAACCACGCATGTCCGAAAGACAACTTTCCCACACCATTCATAGATCAAATCTTGGATACGTGTGGGGGAAGCGATGTTTTTTCATTTATGGACGGTTTCTCTGAATATAATTAGATCCAAATAAAGCATGAGGACCAACATAAAATGGCTTTCATATGTCCTTGGGGTACATTTGCGTACAGGAAAATTCCCTTTGGCCTTAAAAACACCAGAGCTACGTTTCAACGTGCTGTGACCTATGCGTTTCATGACCTTAAGCATATAGTAGAGGCTTACTTGGACGATCTTGCGGGCCATTCTCGTAAGAGAGTGGACCACCCTAAGCACCTTTGCCTCATTTTCGAAAGATGATGATGCTACAAGATCTGTTTGAATCCCAATAAGTGCATCTTTGTTGTGAGAATGGGTCGCCTTTTAGAGTTCATAGTTTCACAAGAGGGTATTAGAGTCGATCCTATTAAGGTTGAGGTAATACTTCGGTTGCCTTCCCACGTAACATAGTTCAACTTCAGAGCCTCCAAGGGAGAGCTAGTTTTCTACGACATTTTGTAGTGAATTATGCTAGTCTTACCAAAGGTTTTGCGTGCCTATTGAAGAAGGACACACCGTTTATCTGGGATGAGCGAGCCTAGCAGTCTTTCGATAATTTGAAGGAAGCTTTGGTATCAACCCCTTTGCTTAGTCCACCCAACTTTGCTAGAGATCTCCTGCTTTATGTGGTCGCGTCTCTTGAGACGATTGGCATGGTCTTAGTTCAGGTAGATGATGCGCTCCAAGAGCATGTAATCTATTATCTTAGTCGAAATTTACTAGACGATGAGCTGAGATACACTCATGTGGAGAAGTTGGCACTTGTGATTGTTCATGCAATCCAACGTTTATGGAACTACATCATGCTTAGGAAAACCATTGTCATAGCACATATCAATCCATTTCAGCTCATGCTATCACGACGTCTTATAGGGGGGAAGTATAATAAATGGATTGTGATTCTTTAGGAGTTTGATCTTGATTTTTCTTTGGCGAAGTTAGTGAAATCCTTGGTTTTCGTTGATCTCATGTCATATTTTCCACGACTTGATGAGGACATCGTTCATGAATATTCCTTTGTGGATGAAAATTTATTCATTATCTCATCGGAGGACCCTTGGTATGGGGATATCATCGTATATCTCCAAATTTTGAAGTTCCCTTCGCACTATTCACGGGATGAATGACGTCATGTGAGACACTAGGCTAAAGATTATGTCATCATCGGTGACACTTTGTATCATCGAGGAAAGGACTCTATCCTCCATTGTTGTTTGAATCATGAAGAAGCGGAGTTAGTACTGAATGACTGTCACAGTGGGGCATGTGGTGGTCACTTATCAGAGCTTGTGACAGCCCAACGCATCATGGGAGCAGGTTACTTCTGGCCATCAATCTTTAAATATTATATGAATGTCATGCAGAGATGTCACCCTTACCAGGTGTTTTCTCAGAATATACACTCGCATGCAGCACCCCTTCACCTAGTCATCACCGTCGGTCCCTTCACCAAGTGGGGGGTGGATTTCATGGATTGCAAACCAGCTTCAGCTGGGGGGCATCACCATATCATAGTGGCCATGGACTAATTTTCCAAATGGGATGAGTCCATGCCTACCGTAAAATCCGATGGTGCTACAACAAGCCACTTTGTGTTCAATCAAATTATCATTCGATTCGGTATCCTGAAAGAGATTGTCACTGACCATGGCAGTCACTTTCAGAACAAGATGATGGTGGATTTGTCACTCAAGCTTGGGTTTCGTCAAGAACATTCATCTTCTTACTACCCCCAAGCGAATGGTCAAGTTGAAGCAGTCAATAAGTCGTTAAAAACCATTCTCCAATTTACCATCCCGCAAAGCAAGAGCAACTGGCATATTATGTTATATCCTGCTTTGTGGTCATATCGAACCACAGTTAATACTGCCACATGTTTCTCACCATTTCAGCTAGTACATGGTGTGGAGTCTATATTACTGATTGAATGCGAAATCCCTTCTTTAAAACTAGCCATAGAGCTCTTTCTTGACAAGTTTGATGTTGAACAACATTTTATCCACCTTGAGCAGCTTGACCAACAACATCGAGATGCCTCCGTGGCTATAGATGCTAACAAACGCTGTATCAAGGTTCAATATGATAGGTCTGTCCATCCCCGATAGTATGATGAAGGTGAATTGGTCCTCTTGTATGACCAAGCTAAGGAACCCATGGGGGCAGGAAAGTTTAACCCCATGTGACACAGTCCTTACATAGTGAGGAGCGTCCTTGAGAAAGGAGCCTACGAGTTGGAAGATTATGAGGAGAATGCCTTGAAGGAGCCTAAAAATGGGCTCTACCTCAAGCGGTATTATGCTCGATCTTCTAGCTCGAGCTAGTACTTTTGTATACTATTGTATAGTTGCTTTTGTACATAGTTTAGATTTCTTTTTGTTTTTCGGATCTGTTGATTCGCTTCATTTTGGTTGACAGATGTCAGTGGAATCTCATGTGTTCTTAGGATTCGCGGATGGTGCTAGCCGTCATATGCAACAACTCACTTCTTCTACGTGGGTTATTTATTCACTGGACCATCAGATTGTGTCTTCGGGAGCTGCTTGTCTAGGTCCTATATCCAATAATGTGGCTGAGTACAGTGTTGTAGTTGAGCTACTTTGGGATGCCATTTCGCATGGTATCCAGTATTTAGAGGTCTACCTGGATTCACAACTAGTTGTGTCTCAATTGAATGGCCAGTATCGCGTAAGGGATCCTACATTACTAATGGAGGTTCTTAAGGGTAAGACTCTTGGCGTGTCATTTTGTTTCCATTACATAAATTCATGTTCCAAGATGTTTTAATCATGTATCTGATGCATACGCTAATTATGTCCTAGATTGGCATTTGTCACATCAATAAAGAAGCACACAAATAAACATTCATTCACACATTTGTACATACACATATAGTAGAACCGAAGAATCATAGTTTTTTATATAAATAACATGTCCAAAAAGGTAGCGTCATAGTACAAAACTTGATCCCGTAGCTCTCAAAAATATACATAATCGATACAAAATATGGGACTCTGAGATATCTAAGTCCTACGAGGAGGCCTAGCTGCCTCGGCAGGATGTGTCTGACAGTAGTAGTGAACTGCTTCGGCTATGCATCGCAGTAGTCGCACCCAGGTGCTCAGTACTCCCACTACATGTCGTTGCATCGCCTCTAGAAAATGCTCCACCTCTATCATGGGTACCCTATTGGTCATGCGGGACAGGTTGAACCGCATGATCTCTAATGTGTGCTCTATTGCAGCGCTAGCTACCTTTCCACCCCTGCCCCATCGACGATATCTTGGGAAGCCCTCTGGTCTTCATGAACCAACATCTGCGAGCAAATAGTAGAATGTCAATATGTGATACTACACCAAAAAATATTTTTGCATTCTCATTTATAATAAAAAATCCCAAAATTTAAATATACAAAACCTAAAAGAGTAACATATCGATATCTCCGAACATGGCCCCTAGAAGTCTATCCCGGCATATGGATAGTCGTCAATGGCAATGACCTACCTGTCCCACTAGTGGAATACGTCATCTGTATATGGTGATGCCTATCGACCACCACCCTGTCGTGTTAGTACCTCAACCCACTGGGTCAAGGCTGGGTCACGAAGACTATGAGGAGGGACTTCAACCCTTGGATTGAGCCCTGGCACTCTCTCGAAGAAAAAGCTGCATAATATACTGTCGTATCACTCAACTGATGGATTAAGTAGTTTTGGGCCCTTAAACCCCCAATGTTCCAGAATTTATAAAGCCGACATGCTTGTAATGCTTGTTGTGTAGGAAAGTCTTGACGAACCATCTCATCCACAACATCATGCTCTCTTTCCCTCCACTCTAGAACCATCTTGGAGGAAGAAACAAAAGATGTTTTAGCTTTTAACACTTAAAAAACCAAACTCACGACTGTACCTGCAAGAAATTGAGAAAACAGAGGCATCTACCCGCGATCAACACAAGTGTTGACCGCATCTAGAAAGCCCTACCCATGACTTGCAAAGCTATAGCCCGTGTACAACATCGTGGAGAAGTAGGGATTGCCCAGACCAATGAAAACTGGAATAAAAGCTATTAAATGAAAGAGGGGGATGAGATGACTAACCTGCTCTAGACAGTTTGTGAAATGGTCGCCCACAACTTCCGGAATCAACAACTGAACTTCGGAGGTGAAAACTAACCAAAACCATTATTTGGATGAAAATGAAAATGAATTGGTAAATAGTAATTTATTTTTACTATTTATAGTTTTACAAATCCACTTTTCTATATTTTTCACCATTTTAAGTTGTTTCAAACTAATGAAATGTCCTGGAGCACTATTTTTAACATATTTTTCCAAGGAGAGTTGAATTTTTGACCGGTTCGTGCCTACGGCAGGTATATTTCACACTCGTCATATAGGTTAGATGTCATTTTCACCTGCATTATGCATTTGACCTTTGACCATTTGTCATTAACCCTAGGTGCGACCCCGCTTTGTAACCGACACATAACCTTCACATTGTTATAGAAGTGTCATTATTTAGCGGTAGGGCTTATCCAAACATGGGTGCCCTAGTTACAGCCTTGTTATGCCTTTTGGTGCCCATGTTGTTTTTTCTCCATAGGATCGGGAGTCCTTTGTAGTTGCGCCATGACTTTGCGATAAAGACTCATACTCTACTTTGTCTTATGTTGGCCCTCTCCCATAAGGACTCCCCCCATTTTTACCAAGTTGTGATTGCATTGCATCATCCTGCTTACTGCTTGAGCCTTGTGATGGATCCCGCTTACTCAATTGTTAGCCTGGTTCCTGAGCACTTCCCTTGTCAAGCCCTGCAGAGCTTTCATTTGCCTTTCACAATTTGATGACCTTTTGACCCTGAGGGAACACCCCCCCGAGTGTCCACACCCTACACATGCTTCCTTGCATTGATCATAGGCATGTTCCATTGCTTGGGACTAGTCTACTCTCTATTTGACACTCGTTCCCTCACTTGTTATACTATAAGCAATTTTATTCTTTTTCAAGCTTTTCCAAATATGAAAAGACAAAAAAAAATCAAATATTCCAAAAAACCGGATAGGAGAATATTTACTTCTTTTTGTTGGCAGTTGTTGTGTCACCTTTGAGTAGAGCTTTCATTCCACTCCATCCATCATGAGTCAGGACTATAGTAGGACCTTAGGATCTGTACTTGTTTCTCAATATTTACTCCACCGATTGGTTCAGCTTGCAGTCATTATGGAGCCCTTTCTTGATGCCTCCTGCGTTGCACAGTTGTTGTTATCTTGAGTCCATGTTTCCTGAGCCTTTCCATTTGTTCATGCTCTTGTTCAAAGGAAGTCCTGAAACTAGAGTCGGCCATTCCTCGGATCTCTTAGCTATTACATGTCAGACATCCTTATTGAGTCAGTCCATTTGTTCGAGTTCTTCCAAATCTTTCAACGTCATTGTTACCTCGTGCTGGTTGATGGGGGATTCCTTAATTCCCTCCTTCTAGCAAGTTTCGTTCCGTCGACTTCAACTAATTTATTATGGAATTGAGACTTAGAGTCAGTTGAGTACCTTGAGGCTTGTAGTCATTAGTGGTAGGTTCTGTTGCCATCGACAGTTTTGGGAATACATCAATGTCCCCTGATCGATGGATTCATCTTAGTGTTCGACTTCAACACATCTATTCACACTTTGATGATTGTACTCTATCCCTTGATGCCCATTTTCATTATTGGTGGGTTATCTCGCGTCTGTTAGCAGTATACATCATTGACCGGTAATTAGACGATGTCACATTAGGTTTGACCTCAACACCTTTATTCACTTGATGGGACTTGCACCACAGATGATTTGTGTAGAAGATCCCAGACGTTAGTAGCATTCATTATGCTGCTCTTGATCATGACTATACTCGTGAGTGCTTATTCTCATACATCAGCAGTTTGTACCTCCAGTATTGCACCAGTTATCTCCTTTTCAGCAGGAAACCACTCATGACATGGTTCATGGCTATGACCACTCATGACATGTATATACTTCCTATCATGCCCATTGTATCAGATTGTTGTATTGTACTGACATGTATTCAGAGAGATTATTGTAGTATGACGAGTGAGAAACTCTCTCCATTTATGTCTCCATCACTCCACTTCTGAGATTTATAATGTATTTCGGCATCACAGTACCTTCTCTGACCTCACACATTAGGCATCTGTTACAACATAATTTTCCACCTTGTGAGCATCAACATTGATTTGCCTTCAGGATCCATTTTACTGACTAAGATCCATCATTTTCCCTCTAGGAACACACAAATCCTTATGTTTGTAACAATTCTTGTCTTATTAACATGATTGTAAGGGGGGAATTTAGTTTGTGAATGCATGTTGTTTTCTTTGTCGGGTTTGCTAGTGGATTGACGAAAATTAAAGAGAATGAGAAGTTTCAAAAACATCGCAGAGGATGTGAGATAACACAATATTCCCCTATACATGTTGTGGAAGAAGCAAAGGAGCACCACAATGTGAAGTTAGTATTATTTTTTATAATTCTCCCTTTTTAGCTTGCGAATGTCTTACACTATTTCAAAATTTAATGTGTGTTTAGCATACCTACCACTTTGATATGCCATATGAATATATGTCTATGTGTAGCACGCCCTTGCTGGTTACTGGGATGGACTCAAACCAACTGTAGCTAGAATGGAGCAATACGATTCCTCCCTTGCTTATCCTGTTCAATGTCCCGAAATTATGGGAAACCAACCAAGTGTTGTTTTGGATAGTCTTTCATTTTATGAATTAGGCCTTGTTCATCCAAAGAAGGTCTACAATTTATACAATGATTTACACAACTATCTCGCATAGGTTGGTGTTGATGTTGTCAAAGTTGATGTTCAAAACATCATTGAAACTTTAGGTGATGGTCACGGGAGTCGTGTGTCTATTACAAGGCAATATCATCAAGCATTAGAAGGTTCAATTGTTCGCAATTTACCTGATAATGGTTGTATCGCTTGTATGTGCCACAATATTGATGGGATTTACAGGTTTGTAATGATATTAATTTGTTAAACTCATTATTACCCGTATCGGGTGATAACAACCAAACTAAAAATTTACAAGGGCTTAAAACAACTTTGTATTGGTACCATCATGCAGTGCAAAGCAAACAACAATTATAAGAGCTTCCAATGATGGTTTTCCAAAATATCGAGTATCTCATACTATTTATATTTCCTCATTTGCTTACAATACCTTGTTTCTAGGAGAGTTCATGCAACCAGATTGGGGTATGTTTCATGTAAGTGGGCTTCAATAGTCATGTTTCATGTAAGTAGGGTTCAAAAGTTATGTTTGAATCTCAGAAATAATTTAAACAAAACGCTTATGTTCAACGTAATTCACAAAACTCCAACCTATTTTTTTAGGGTATCTAAATATTCTTCCTCATTAACATTATTTATCCTCGAAGCAATTAGGTAGGTAATTGATTAAAAGACAAAAGAGCACACAAATAGCATGTTACTTGGCATCCATGTCTTTTATCTAGATTTTAAACAGTATTCTTGCAGCTAATTTCCTCGTAATACAAAACTACATTTGTACAATAGTATTGCTGCAAAAATACTTATAATTAAATATGAGCCATAGTGAAGATGCAATTAAGATAAATAAAACAAAAATTAAAACTAAGGCCTTTCACTCTTTTACCGGTAATAAAAAAAATTCTGAAACTATATTTGAGAGAAATATAGACTTTTTAAACTTGTATGTTTTTAATTCGGACTCTATTAAATATAAATATGTTCATATATATATATAAACCAGCTTTATATGGATTAATTGGAAGATAGTTTAATTATAGTTAATCCTTTAAGTTCTTTTGGGGCACATGATACATCCCTGTCGTGTCGTTTGATTCTGGAGATCCTTAATGGATCCAACGGTGTTAAATATTTCACTTCTCCTTTTTCTATTAGATCTATAGTCCACATAAGCTATGTGTTAAATGGATTTATGCTTAATTTGGTTGTTTGTTTGCATGCCTCTGTTTTTATCTTGTATATGCTTCATAGTTCTGAAGGTAATAAATCTTGCCTATGTTTGTTTGCATGCCTCTGTTTTTATCTTGTATATGCTTCATAGTTCTGAAGGTAATAAATCTTGCATATGCTAGATTCGTTACAACGTTCAGATAAGATATAATGTTATGTTACTCTTAGTGCTAAAAGTTGTTCAATGACTCAAAAAAGATAATTTTAGTACATTAAGGATTAAGAAGGACGAGAGAGGCATGAGAATGTCTACCATAGGAACTTAAATAGCCCTTCACAATGGAATAGTAACATAGCATTGATCAAAAGGCTTTGTAACCATGAATTAAATGTAATCTCAAACGTTTACACAGAGCTAAGATTCTATCTCATAACAACGTTTAGATCGTTTAGATCTGGATGGTAAATGGAAACAGAACAGATATCTCAAGAGTTATGAAACTATCTGGTTATGCAGTGCGTAAACATCGCATAAACATCTTCTAAATCCAAATAAAATAGCTAAACATCCCATAAACATTTTCTGAATCCAAATAAAATAACTAAACATCCCATAAACATCTTCTGAATCCAAATAAAATAGCTAAGACAAAAATATATAATAGGCATAATTTAATGGGTAAACAATTAATGCTAAAATCGTCCCATTAAGTGAGATCGGATTTCCTGGTATGATATGCCTAATGCTCTGGTGTCTTAGAAATCTCAGCTTCTCCCTGTCCTGCAGATCCTACAGCCTCCGGTGCACCATGTCAACAGCTGGTGGTTGTGCATTTTTTCCCTCATCAAGCATTAAGGGGGTCCAATCGAACTCATTATCATACTGAAAACCTTTACTAACAAACAAATCACGGAACAACCCCCTCAAATATGCATAATCTGGCGTCTCCTCAAAACCCAGAGACCGGCAATAATGAAAGTAGGATACAAACTCCTTCGATGGATGGGACTCACATAGAGATTCGATAGAAGTAGACGTTTTCATCTGACGCATCGTTTCATATTTTTGGTTCCCCGTCACATCCTGCCAAGGAAGGCTTCCCCTTAAGAAGCGCAGAAGAAGATATCCAAGGGACTCCATATCATCCCTTCGGCTTGGATCAACGCCATTGTGATTATTGATACTCGCATAGAGCGCATTTCCAATTAAATCATTGGTTGCCTTCTCGGGAATATGAATCAAAGTTCCAGGGTGGCGGAAACTCTTTGCAAGACCAAAATCAATAATGTGGACCACTGCTTTTGTTTGGCCCTTCCCCATAAGAAAATTATCAGGTTTCAAGTCTCTGTGCACAAATCCCCTTTCATGTACATGTTGAATCCTCTCAATCATCTGATCAGCTAACATTAAGACAGTCTTGAGTGAGAATTTATACCCACAAGACTTAAATAATACTCCCAGGGATGGGCCTAGAAGATCCATAACTAGTATGTAATAGTCTCCTTCCGTCCCACGCCATCTAACATTTGGAATACCAGTGCCACCGGAAATAGCTCTATAGACTGTAGATTCATGATGCAACATTGCGTACGTTGCGTCGAAACTTTCCGTCTTAATAGCAACATGCTCATTTCTCTGTAAATCAGTTCCAACGTATACCTGACCAAATGAACCTTCGCCGATCTTGCTTCCGCATTGGTATCTTCCAACAATCACGCCCTGCAACGCCATGGACACCAATCTCAAATCTCAAATATGATATGATTTCGTATCCGCATAGAGTGTATTCTACTATTTATTTTATTAATTCGATGTTGGACATGACAACCTTGGCCAGCTTTATAATCGTTGCATGAATTATTAACATCGCGACGCTCCGATTAATTATTTTACTTATCGTGATTGTCGGTTCAATGAAAGTTGTTATAACAAATTTGGATTAATTTCGTCCAATCCTTTCAGTGTCAATGGATTAATATCTATGTCTTCATAGCCTTAAATATTGACTTCTAAGACTATGGGTGGGGTAATGACTTATATGGGATAATGGCTCCAATATCATCGATACTATATTTTATCTTTGAGGAGGGGAAAAGTTTATGTATTGTGTTTTTGTATATGTCTAAGAGCCCCATTTTGTACATGCCATTGGCATAGCCTATTGGAGGTAGTGTTATGATGTACCCTCATGAGGAATATCTATTTTTTTGTATGTACATGTACAAAGTGGGGCTCTTAGAGAAATACAAAAACACAATACATGAGTGCCCCTAACTTAACGAATGTCCTTGATAATGGAGCACAAGGCCCTAAAATCGCCAAAGGGAGAACTACCTACTCATGCACTATTGGTGGACCCAAAGCTCTCCCTAGACCTAAAGTTGGTGTTGGTCTTGCTCATGGAGGGTCTTTCCTTCTCTAGGTTATTGATGTGATATGTCCTACCACTGCAACCTTGTGCATCACCTAGTGCCATGCAGGACCATAATCTATTGGAAGCCCCACCACCTAGGATAACTACTCGTCCTCGAGAGAAGCCAATGGATGTTCATGCACGCTCATCACTAGGATAGATAACTGCCACTCTAGGTGAGCCAAAACCGTATTAGTCTGGTCCCCTAGAGTAGCTCCCCTAATTGGGGAAACACCACCTATAGGAGCCACTACTCCCCCTACAATTACCTCATATGTTTCCTATGACGATGAGGCCTAGGAGGGTGTGGCACATATACAACAATATATAACATGGCTAGTCTCACAGGTTCGACATCTACGTGAAAACATCATCGAAGTACAATGCCCGATATACACATAGATAAAAGTTGTGCATAAATAAAAATTGTGTGCAAAACATTTATAAATATATCTCACATATGTTGTCCATCCCATCTATCCACTAGTACCGATAGCTCAATATCCACACAGAATCTCATTGTACTCCAAGGATATCTCTCCATCGCTTTGACCCTTTCGCACCACACTTGTAGGTAGTGCTCAATGAAAATCGATCCTACCTCGCCACTACCAGCCCTGGGCATCAAGCACTGCCAAAACATTGTATGTGGTACTCCTATCCCTCTTGGAGTCACTACCACTAATAACCAAAGTGATGGGAACTTCTCAAAGAAGTAGGAGCATAAGACATTACCATAAGTGAAAGTCTCAAAACCCCACATGGACCTATCATTTAGCATCTCAAGATATGTTGCAACATCATGCACCCCCAACCTACTTGATGTCCATCCATAACCTGTGGTGCCAACCCCGAGCGTTGGCAGATGGAAACCTCTCCCTACGTATCCACGAGACCCTGTTCCGACGCCCTCACACCCGGACACACTGCGAACACGGCCTTCAGCTCCTAGTTCTCACAGATGCGCCGTCAATCCCTTCAGCGATTGAGGGATGTAGAGGAGGCTTTGTGCCTGGGCTTTCACCTCACGCAGAAGACTCCCTTCTCTGCGTGGAACTGATCTGCCACGCGACTGAGTGCTCTGCCTCGACCAAGCCTGCATTCAACCTACACATTCAACCGTTCTGTCAAGAAAAACGACTGCAGCAGTTTAAAATTCAGGGATCAGACACCCAGGTGGTCATATTTCATAGACACATGGAAAGAAAACGAGTCGGAGGGAAAAATGATCTGTTCATAACATTAGATTCAACATTCCTGTTACATATCGGGTCTCAGGGATAGAGAGCCATCTGCAAAACAAAAGAGAGTTACAGTTTTCCAAAATGGCCTCCTCACTCACACGGCTCTGCTCTCTATTTTTCCTTCCCTCTCGCCAATGAAAAATGGGGAAATACATATGATATATCCTGGAGCTCTCCAACAGCCCGCGGGGTTCTTCATTTTCAAAATCAACTACCCGCTAGCTCCGATTACAACTCATTAAATGAAAAATAAATACCTCTTACAATTCGAAATTCAAAATATCACAGCTCATGCTTCAAATTTGAGCAAGTTGACGTGTCACCGCGCTTAGGCTGGCACAGGTGTCTATTACATCGAGTTTAGGCCCAATAAACCAAAATTTAGATTTATGACGTGTTTCAGGTTGAGCGAGATGCTCCTGCATCATCCTCCCGGGGAGAGAAAATGAAGTTCTTCACATGTTCTTCAGGGTCTGTCCCGTGCTGGTGAACCTCTGCTTCAGTCATCCATACAGCATCCTCAACAGGCTGCCCTTTCCACTTCACTAAGTACTGATAATAGGTCTTGCTTCTAGTCTTTTTTGTAACTTTCCTGTCCAGCACTGCTTCAACTTGTGGCTGCTCCAGCTGAGGCAGTTGTTCTTGCCAATCCACAACCTGTCCATCACTAGCTGGAAGTCCTCGTTCCTCATCTTGTTCTCCTGCTTCTTTAAAAAGAGACAAATCTGCAACATTGAAGATAGGTGATATACCATACCCAGATGGTAGATCAATCTCATATGCATTAGCAGAGAATTTCCTTAAGATTTTGCAAGGTCCAATCTTCCTGAGTTTCAGTTTGTTGTAGGTTCCCCTTGGGAATCTTTCTTTCTTCAAGTACGCCATCACCATATCTCCCACTTGGAAATTCACCTCCCTTCTCTTCTCATCAGCTTTCTGCTTATACCTGCTTACACTTTCCTCCAGCTTTCTTTTGACATCCTCCTGTAAGTTGTGCATTGCAGATGCAAAATCCTCTCCATCTGAACTTCTAAACTCTTGTTTCTCCAGATTTCTGAGTTCATATACACCTCTGGGGTGCATCCCATAAACAATTTGAAACGGGCTCCTTCCAGTACTTCTATTAGGTGAGTCGTTGTAGGCAAACTCAGCTTGGGCAAGTGCCAAGTCCCATTGCTTAGGATGTTCATACACTAGACTTCTTAAGATGTTTCCGAGACTTCTATTAACTACCTCTGTCTGCCCATCTGTCTGTGGGTGGTAGGCTGAACTAAAATCCAGCTTTGTTCCCAATTTCTTCCATAATGTCCTCCAGAAATGGCCCACAAACTTTACATCTCTATCTGACACGATACTTAATGGTAAGCCATGCAATCTAACAATTTCAGAAAAGAACAAGTTTGCAACATTGGTAGCATCAGTAGTTTTCTTACAAGCAATGAAATGTGCCATCTTTGAGAATCTATCAACCACAACATAAATTGAATCGTTCCCTCTTTGAGTTCTTGGCAGTCCTAAAATAAAATCCATGCTAACAGCATCCCATGGCCTGTCAGGAATGGGCAAAGGCTGATACAATCCTACATTCTGCTTTCCTCCCTTTGCATGTTGGCATACTCTACATCTTTCCACAAACTTCTTGACGTCCTTCCTCATACCTGGCCAATAATAAAATGCATTGACTTGGGCTAATGTCTTATCCCCTCCAAAGTGACCAGCTAGGCTGCCACTATGCTTCTCCTTGATTATATTCTCCCTTACCGAACAATTCGGGATGCATAATTTACTGTTTTTGAACAGCAGACCCTCTTGTAAGGTATACTCCAGCCATTGACTTCTGTTACAAGAAATAGGGCTCACACAAGCTGCATAAATATCCTTAAAGTCCTCATCTTCTTTATAGGCCTCCCTCATGTCTTCAAATCCCACTATGCTCACCTTAACCTCTTCTAACAGTAGATTAACTCTACTTAGAGCGTCCGCAACTCTGTTTGACTTTCCACTGGTGTGCTTGATTACAAATGTGAAATTCTGCATGAACTCCACCCATTTTGCATGTCTTTGGTTCAACTTAGGCTGGCTGTTAATGAACTGCAGTGCATGATTATCAGAATATAAAACAAATTCCCTTGGCATAAGGTAATGTCTCCATTTCTTCATCGATTGAACAACAGCGTACAATTCTTTATCATAAGAAGAATATTTCTGTTTAGCTTCATTCAACTTCTCGCTGAAATATGCTATGGGTCTCTTCTCCTGGGTTAGGACAGCTCCTATGGCAGTTCCACTAGCATCGGTTTCAACTTGAAAAACCTTATCAAAATTCGGCAAAGCTAACACTGGTTGTTCAGTAACCCTTCTTTTCAGCACTTTAAAATTTCTGTCTGCTTCCTCCGTCCACTTAAATGGCTTCCTATTTCCTTTGATGGTATCTATAATAGGTGCACTTATCTGACTGAAATTCTTTATAAATTTTCTGTAAAAATTTGCCAAACCGTGGAAACTCCTCACCTCAAATACACTACCTGGAGTGGGCCAATCCAAGATAGCCTGCACTTTCTCCGGGTCCATTCTTAGTCCACTTCCCGAGATCACAAATCCCAAATATACCAATTCTGTCTGCATAAAACTACACTTCTTCAAATTTATCAGCAGCTTCTCTCTATGTAAAGTTTCCAATACCAATCTAAGATGCTTCAAGTGTTCCTCTCTACTTTGACTGAAAATTAATATGTCATCTAGGTACACTATCACAAACTTCCCCGTGAAATCTTTTAGGACTTCATTCATCAACCTCATAAAAGTACTAGGTGCGTTAGTAAGCCCAAAAGGCATAACTAACCACTCATACAGCCCATCATTGGTTTTAAATGCTGTTTTCCACTCATCTCCCTCTCTAATCCTAATCTGATGGTACCCACTCTTCAAATCTAACTTAGTAAAATACTTTGCTCCACTTAAACAGTCCATTAAATCATCCATTCTGGGCAAAGGAAATCTGTACCTGATTGTTATTTTGTTGATAGCCTTGGAGTCGGTGCACATTCTCCATCCTCCATCTTTCCTCTTGCTGAGCACAGTAGGTACTGCACATGGGCTTAAGCTCTCCTTCACCAAACCCTTCTCTAACAATTCTTGAACCTGATTTTTAACTTCTTCATTTTCTTGTGGTGTCAACCTATATGCTGCTTTGTTAGGTAGACTTGCTCCTGGTATCAAATCAATGTGATGACTGATACTTCTAACTGGTGGTAGCTTACTAGGCAATTCATCTACAACAATTTCTTCAAACTCATCTAGCATATCTTTAATCTCTAGAGGCAGTTCATCTATTGCTGAGGTATTCGAGATTACCTTGGGTTTGCCAACAATGGCAAAGTGCATTTCTTCCTCCTTCTGAACTTCTTGCAATAGCTCCTTTCCACTCATCACCAACACTTTAGGTTCTGCTGCCTCTTGAACCTTCTCTGGCTGCAATGGTAACAGATTCTGTCTTTCTCCATCCCTCTCCACATAATAGGTGTTCCTTCTTCCATCATGAATGGCTTTCCTATCATATTGCCAAGGCCTCCCTAGGAGTATATGGCAAACATCCATGGGCATGATGTCGCACAACACTTCATCCTTGTAATCCCCAATCTGGAATTCAACTTTGCATTGTTCAGTCACTAGGATTTGGTGTCCCTTCTGCAGCCAAGAAACTTTGTAAGGTGCAGGATGCTTCATTCTCTTCAATCCTAGTTTTTCCACCATCTCAGTAGAGACTAGGTTATCAGTGCTTCCGCTGTCTATGATAACTTTGCAGCATTTGCCTTGAGTTTTACATCTAGTTCTGAACAAGCTCTTTCTTTGTGGTGGCTCCTGCAATTCTTTTTCTGCATTAACCAATACTCTCTTTAACATGAGACTCTCTCCATCCTCTGCTGCATTATCTTTTTGTCCTCCCTTATGGGATTCCATTCTTCCTTCTGCAATGTGTGCACTTCTTTGAGTTCGCTGGTTCCTTGGGCAATTGTATGACTTGTGTGTAGGATCCCCACATGTGTAGCACTTCATAACTCTATTTTCCCCTCTTCCTACTGTGCTAAACCTTCCTCCTCTAAATCCACCTCTCTGAGTGTTCTGATTACCTGAGCTGCCAGCCTCATCTTGGTATCCTTGAGACTTCACACTTCTGTTCTGAAACCCTGCATCATTCCTGTAGTCTTGAGCTCTTCCACCCTTATTCGAAGACCATCCACCTCTCATTGCATTTCCTCTTCCTCTAGTTTTCTGATTCTGTTTCCTTACTAACTTCTCCTCCACTTTAGTGGCTGCTTGGTAAGCTTCTTCCACACCCCTGAGGTTCAGCAAACTTATCTCATCTTGGATTTCATATCTCAGCCCATTAACATATTTTGCCACTCTTTCAATATCAGTCTGATTCTGTCCTGATCTGATGCACAACTTGTAGAATTCCTCAGTGTATTCCTTAACCGACATACTTCTCTGTCTCAGGTTTTGCAGCTGTCTTATGAGAGTTAATTGGTAGTCTTTGGGCAGAAACTGGTTTTTTATCTTACCCAGCATCTTGTCCCACCTCTTGATTTTGTTCTTCCCTTGTCTTTCTCTCTGTGCTTGCAGGTCATCCCACCATATGGATGCATATCCCTTCAATCTTGTAGCTACATATTTCACCTTTTTCCTGTCTTCTACCTCCTCAAAGTAAAAATATTTCTCCATTGCACCAATCCAGTCTATCAATTCTTCTGCATCCAGGCTTCCTTCATACATCGGGACTTCCAGTCTTGGTTTATGGCTTGCTGCCATTAACATCCTCCATGCTCTGGTTTCTTCATTTGGAACTTCTGCAACTTCCTCCTGTGCTTCTTCCTCATTGTCACTGATATCAAACATACCAGGGTTTCTCCTTTCCATGGCTTCCATCCTTGCTTCCAGCCTTCTCATTTGCTCCTCTGTAACTGGTTCTCCTCTTCTTCTTCCTCGTCCCCAAACTGGAACTTCAGGTCCTGGTCTTTCTCTTCTCGGTGGCATTCTCACTCCCACGTTTTTCCCTGCGATTCCTTCTCCAAATCTTCCACAGAACCTTTTAACAGGCTCTGATACCAAACTGGTGCCAACCCCGAGCGTTGGCAGATGGAAACCTCTCCCTACGTATCCACGAGACCCTGTTCCGACGCCCTCACACCCGGACACACTGCGAGCACGGCCTTCAGCTCCCAGTTCTCACAGATGCGCCGTCAATCCCTTCAGCGATTGAGGGATGTAGAGGAGGCTTTGTGCCTGGGCTTTCACCTCACGCAGAAGACTCCCTTCTCTGCGTGGAACTGATCTGCCACGCGACTGAGTGCTCCGCCTCGACCAAGCCTGCATTCAACCTACACATTCAACCGTTCTGTCAAGAAAAACGACTGTAGCAGTTTAAAATTCAGGGATCAGACACCCAGGTGGTCATATTTCATAGACACATGGAAAGAAAACGAGTCGGAGGGAAAAATGCTCTGTTCATAACATTAGATTCAACATTCCTGTTACATATCGGGTCTCAGGGATAGAGATCCATCTGCAAAACAAAAGAGAGTTACAGTTTTCCAAAACGGCCTCCTCACTCACACGGCTCTGCTCTCTATTTTTCCTTCCCTCTTGCCAATGAAAAATGGGGAAATACATATGATATATCCTGGAGCTCTCCAACAGCCCGCGGGGTTCTTCATTTTCAAAATCAACTACCCGCTAGCTCCGATTACAACTCATTAAATGAAAAATAAATACCTCTTACAATTCGAAATTCAAAATATCATAGCTCATGCTTCAAATTTGAGCAAGTTGATGTGTCACCACGCTTAGGCTGGCACAGGTGTCTATTACATCGAGTTTAGGCCCAATAAAACAAAATTTAGATTTATGACATGTTTCAGGTTGAGCGAGATGCTCCTGCATCAACCTGCTCCACCAGTAGGGTCTAGCCACTACTAATCATGTTGTTGCTCATGACACCAAGCACTAGAACCAAAATAGCTTCCACTACCCAAACCAATAGGTCCACAGTGTGGCCAATCCCAATCTACCCCAACACCTAGCCCGATGGGTTCCCTCCATAGTACTAAGTGATGAGATGGTCAATAATGTTGTAGCTAGCTAAAGCAGGACAAGTAGGCTCCCTAACCCAATTGATAGGGAGCCCCATCAAGAAGTATATATCCAAACCCTCAATGGTCATATCTTCATTTCCCACTCAGAAACAAATTTGATAGGAATCCCACATATGCACAGTAACCTATAAAATGGCATCCTGAGAACTCATTTATAGACAATAGAAGAACTTGAACATCCCTACATCTTGCAATGTCTGCTTAGCCACCAGAGACCCCACCACATGGTAATTCAACTCGTCATAATGGAACTCTCACCACTCTACATACGTCATCATTACAATCCGAGAGAGCTTAGAAGCATAAACAACCCATACTCAGAGTCAATGTCAACATCTCATAAGAAAAATATTGACTCGAAATAGTGCAAATTTTTCTATACAAAGTAGCTCTATTTAGTGCGACCCTACCATTATAGGTTTGCACTATATACCCACGTGCGAGAAAACATTGACTAGTCGTGCTTAGCATGAATATATCTCAATACAATCACACTATAGATCCATGTGGGAGATACATTATTCGGTTGTGCTTAAGTGTTATTGTTCACTAAACACTAGTGCAATACAAGCATGCATCCAAAGCATGAATGTCCTACATGATGCATGGATTTCGAAGAGGGGCCCATGTAGGGTAGTGTGGGTGACCCTTCGAAACCCACATGACCAGTGGAAAACTAAAATGTTCTTTCATACATCCCAATCATCCCCCAAAGCTAAAAATTAACCGAACAGAAATGAAGAGGGCCAAGTTCAAGGGTTACCTGGAACTCTCATAATCAAAATTTGATGGTCGAATCTCCTAGAAACAATTAAAGTAGATCTAGGGAATCAACATGAGAACTGATACAAATTATTTTGAATAGAAGGTCCCACCCCTATTTATAGTTAGTTGATATGATTTTCAAACAACCCATATGCACATATTATAGCTCTGTTTGGCAAACTATTCACACCATCATGATCAACGTCAGAAGATCTTCAACATGGTACCATCTGTTCCCTTTTCTAGGAAATTTCATTTAGAACCTATTATTTATTTCCATCTCCCTAGTTGCACTATTTTTCATATCAAATTTTCTGGATGGTCAATACTCTTATCATAATCAATATTACACTTGGGTCTATACGACTTGTGTGTAGGATTATCATTAAGAAACAACTCCCATTTTACAACAATGGTGCATGGACTTCAATAATAGGTATATCATCTTGATGTAGCATATATGAAACATTCTCCCTATATTTACATTGCATTTACCCAGTACTCCTACTAATAACCATAGGTTCCTAATTCTCGATAACGACATGCCAACAATGTCATCACCGAGAACAATATGTTCCCCCATGGGTTTGCATGCCATTATAACCCATTCACATTTTGCAACCCATGATGTCGAACCCTTTCAAGTCTGAGGAATGTGATTACTCACCAGATAGCCAAATATGAAGCCACATGTAGTGTCCTTGCATTCTACTCACCTCATCCCCTAGATCCCTTAGCACATGTTACGATTATGATTCATAGATATCCTCCCACCCCCCCATGATGAAAATACCATCTATATTCCTCTTTGTTTCATCAACCCTAAGAATAAATCAGTGGGGCACCACCATCTGAACACACAAATCCCACTAAGTTATTCCCGGAGGAACATTTTGCATGACATTGATTCCCAGGGCACCCATCTTCTCATTTTCACAAAATCATTACATCATCATCGAAATGATTCCCCAACTACCTCAAACTCGTGCGAATACCATCATATTATTCTTTTAGGAAGCATCCCTTGGTATCCCTTGATCGATGTATTTGAGTCCACTTAGCCCCATCATTATCAGTTTTGTCATTCACATCAACATTCTATCTTTGATAAATCCCTTCATTTGTAGTATGTTTCCCTGTATTTCAACCTGTATCATCATTTGAAGAATTCTTTTTTCAACCACCGTACTCATGTTTATATCGATCAAGGGAAGTCATGATCCCCATGCTTATCAATCAGTCTTGTGTTAGGTCCAGCGGTTTCCTAGTTGGTTACAAGATGATCTCGGTTCTTGAGATAAGGCCCTTGTCTTATCATATGCTTCATCTATCATCGACGTCAACTCACCATATTCTAAGAGTTGCAATTATTACAGTTTGTACCTTGGGGTTCCTTCTCATCCATATAAGTTATTTCCTCCAACTAGGTAGGGGGAGTCATTAGTGTTCTCTAACTTAGTGGTTTCCCCTATGCTTGACACCAACAACTCTATTGCATCAAGAGGAGTCGTACATTCCAATGGTAGCAATGTTTACATTTATGATTCATGGGAGAAGAAAATATGCTATACTGAAGTTTTTCTGACAACTTGACCACTATTCAAATTCCCCACACCCGTCGGATGTTTGTGATCATCAACAGTTCCACTTCTTCAACAGTAGTAACACATTTCTAGTATTCATTTATTCATACAACGATCAAATCCATGTTCATTCTGGTAGTAGCAATATCAAGAGTCGACCCCTCGGCCCCCTCTTATTGTAATTTATTCTGACAAATTTTCACAAGAATAGGTATGCTTGTCTTGTTTGTATAAAACACCATATATTATTTATAGCTTCAATGGTCATCACCAACAATCTTCCCCTACGGGTAGGTCCTTTCACCCTCAAGTGCTTGCTAACTTATTAGAAAATGGATAGAAAGAAACGATGATGCATTTTGGTCCTACAGTACCCTCTAAACCTCATACATTAGAGGGCATCTATTAACACTTAAATATCGCACACATTTGACATTTTTGATAATATTGCAGAAAGGTGTCATCACCATACAACATGTAGCTCATCGAAGACATCCTGATCATATCCAAAAGACAAATTGAACCCTAAAATTTCAATGGCATCTGATATGGAAAATCATGCAGCTAAAATCAATGGACACCAGCACTGATTAACATGACCTTCCTATTTAGTCACACGCACATACCCACATAGTTTGAAACCTATGTGATTCTCAAAAGGGTAGGACAATGTCATTTGACAACATAGTCAAAGCTCAAAATGGCTCTCTTAGATCCAAAATTCGAATGAGACTCCTCACATACTTGGGAGCATTCAATATCGCCCCTCGTGTACTTAGAGATCAAGTTCAAAGGAAAGAGTGCTCGTATTTGCATCTTGATGTTTCTCAGCCTCCATTTGGCCTATAAAAGGAAGCCATGAACATGTATTCTATAGGATAAAATCAAAGTAAAGCTATGCTAATGGAATTCCATCAATAGTAAATGATCCAATTGATGAAGAATATATTCAAGCTTTGGTAGATTGTAGGTATTCACATGGGGATATTAGATAAGATTATCCTCATGTGCAAGCTAAATTTGAACAGTTATATGTTCAACATATAGACCACACACATATCCAATACATTCTGAATATCAATTCTCAACCATGGATAATTTTAAGGACCCTTACTTATTTAAAAGTGTATAAACCTTGACAAATCTTACCAATTCTTAAAATGTCAACTATAGAATATTTGGCGATATTTTTCTAAAATTATTTCAATTTATAACGATTTTATATAGTTTATATAATAATTTTGCGATTTTTAGAGTGAAAAAAGTTTACCCCATCAAAATTGGGTGAAATGGGGCTTCAAAAAATTTAAATTGGCGAATCGTTTTTTGGAAAAAAACATGGAAAAATAGCCCATGGGCTAAATTTCGCCCCTAAAATTATCCTTGTGAATCTCAACTCAATGCAATGGTACAATCTACTGGTGATGGGATTCACACATCTTGTACACCTTTCTTACCTCAAATATCTAGTGCATGACACATCCCTAGTTCGCCGCTCCTCAATGTGGTGGCCATATCACATGTAGGATAGGATTCCCTACACAAGCCCTATGCAATGACGCAGGTTACTATGCAAATACCATGAGCCCCAAACAAAAATGTTTTATCCCAACAACGTGCGGGTTTTAGTATAAAACCATGGGTTAGTGACCAAAACGTTCCCATGATGTGACAAACCTAAACCATAAAACATTATTTACATTATGAGAACCATTCTTGGTTTACATAAACTATACATATCAAACCATGGTTGGTTTATTGGTTTACAGAACCATGGACAAATTAGCAATGACAATCATGACGACAATGATGATAATGATGATCATGATCACAAGAAGGATGATGACGTGATTATATGATGATGAGGGTGAGGATATTGATAATGAAAATGATGATGATGATGACAATGAAAATCACATGAATGATAATTATGATGGTGATGAGGATGATGATGAAAATTATGTTGATTATGATGATGACAATGATGATGATGAAAATGAAGTTGAAAGGATAACTATGATGATGATGATGAAAACAATGATGATGATGATAATGATAATGATAATGATGATGACAATGATAAATACAATGATGATGATGATGATGGCTATGACAATGATAAACCCTAACTCCTTATAAACCCCATAACCCAAAATAACCCAACCACTTAACCCATTAAACCCTAACCCCTAAGGACCCTAATTGTTAAATGTCACCATAGTGACCATAAACCCATAAAAAAATAACCCTAACTCCTTATAAAACCCCTAACCCACTAAACCCTAACCCCTAAGTCCGCAAACCCCTAACGCCCCTAACCACTAAATGTGACCATAGTGATTATGTATATTGTGCAACGCATTCATATGACATACCGTGACCTTAAGGCCCCTAACCACTAAAACCCCTAACAACTAATCCCTTGACCCCTTAAACCTAAACCTACTTATACAGCTCATTCCTAATCCCCCTAATGTGACCATAATGACCATAGTGACCATAACCTTATTGAACCCTAACCCTAACTCCTTATAAACCCCTTGAGCCCAAATCCCCTAACCCATTAACCAATTAAGCCCTAACCCCTAAAGCCCCAAATTGCTAATTAATGTGACCATAGTGACTATGTATATTGCGCAATGCATGCATCATAACATGACCATAAGGACCCTAACAACTCAAACCCTCAACAGCTAAGCATTGATTTATGTAGAACCTTCTATCCCAAACTATCAATATAAGTAAATAAAAGTCCAATCCTCATTACTTTTGGAGGTGCTTTTTTAAATTAAACCACCCCCTAACTCCCTACCTACCCTAATGTGATCATAACCCCATTAATCCATAACCCTAATTCCTTCTAAAACTCCTAATCCTAAATCCCCTAAGCCCTTAACCAATTAATCCCTAATCCCTAAATCCCCTAACCCATAAGGCCCCTACGGTTATCATAGTGACCATAATGTGACCATAGTCACTATGCATATTGCGCAACACATGCATATGATATAATGTGACCATAAGGACCTTAATCACTAAAACCCTTAATAGCTAAGCATTGAATTATGCAAAACCTTCTATCCCAAATTGTGAAGATAGGTAAATAAAAGTTCAATCCTCGTGACTTTTGGATGTTTTTTTTTTTTAAATTGCCCCCAAAAGTCCAATCCTCATGACTTTTGGGGGCATTTTTAAACTCCCCCCACCAAAGAATTTCATGAGGATTGGACTTTTGGGGTGGTTTTTTATAAACTACCCCCAAAAGTCCAATGTTCTTGACTTTTGGGGGTGTTTTTCTTTTTAAATTGCCTCGAAAAGTATAATGTTCTTGAATTTTGTTTTTTCTTTTTAAATTGCCCCCAAAAGTCCAATCCTTGTGAATTTTGAGGGTGTTTCTTAACCCCCCCCCTCAAAAATTTCAATGCTCATGACTTTTGGGTGAAATTTTGTGAGAACCTCCCCCAAAAGTACATTCCTCATGACTTTTGGGGGTGTTTTTTTAAGACCCGCCCCCAAAATTCCATTCCTCATTACTTTTGGGGGAGTTTTAAAAAAAAAGGCCCCCAAAATTCATGAGGAATGGACTTTTGGGGGCGGTTCTTAAAAAACCTCCCCCAAAAGTAATGAGGAATGGACTTTGGGGGCCGGTTCTAAAAAAACCGCACCACAAAAGTCATGAGGAATGGACTTTTGGGGGTGCTTCTTAAAAAAACCGCCCCCAAACGTCAAATTATCAAGACTTTTGGGGGCGGTTTTTAAGAACCTCCCCTAAATACCCCAAAGAAATTTTGGGGTCGGTTTTTCTAAGACCGTCTTAAGGAAAAACAACCCCTAAAGGGGTAAATTGTTGTAGTGTCATGAACTCTTAGATTTTGGAAAGAAATATATCACATCAAACTCATAAGTGCTTAAGCTAACCCTTATGACCCTAAAATGAAAAGTGACCCTAAATAGACAAATCATGTAACCTCAAATGGTTGTGTAAGGTTCCACTTCCTATATAATTTCCTAGTCGTGAAAAGCACCAGTCTCTTCGGGCCACAATTTGCTTTGCTCATTGTTTTCAGAAGAATAATAATCTTCCTTCTACTAGGTAGCTTCGCCATCTCCATCCCAGTTGTTTACAGTGGGAATCACTTCCTACATACAAAGAAAAATTTTATAAGGAAATTAGGTTTGAAGATTTCATAAATATAACTGCGGAGGAAATATAAACTACTAGAAGGAAAATTCTCTAACCAGATATAGAATTTAAATCTTACCGGGCATTGGACGGCTGTAGTAGCAACGCACATCCAGGGAGAGTGAGCCACATTGGCATTTTTAGCGGGTTTCAATTTGCTTTGCTCATTCTTTTGAATACCATAATCCTCATTATGTTGGGTAGCTTCACCTTCTCCTTCCTCGTATTTTACAGTGGGAATCACTCCCTACATATAAATAAAATGCTTAGAATGAAATTATGTTTGTAGATTGCAACAAATACGCACTTGCAAAAGAAATATTTGTTTGAAAAATTTCTATAAAAACCTAATTTAATGTTTACCAGACTTTGTATTGATGCAAGAGTGAGGTCCATCCGGAGGGGGGACTGAGATATATTGGTGGACAAGCCTTTGATAGAACGGTTGTTTGATTTGAGCGGAGGAGGGATTGGCTGTGTCATATCCCACATCGTCGAAAATGTGATCGCAAATATATGGATATGTCTCCGGAGAATGGAGGAATGGAGACATTCAACCTCTTTGACTGTGCATAGGTATCTGCAACACTAAATCTGAAGGATGAAACACTCTAGCATGCATACCTCCCTCTTTGTACACTACCATGCATAATCAAGCAAGACACGAAACAACCAGCCTTCATCCATGTTCATAGTCCGAACCAAATACGAGGCCAAATAAATTGCATATAAAAATAAGGATCCAGTGGTCAATAATTAGACATTGTTTCTCCCATTTTATGTTATATTTCATATTAACCAGGGAAAGAAAATTTACAAAATAAGTCAACTAAGGTGTGAAAGGAACAAGATAGCAATCAAACATTTCAAGGCAAACAAATATTAGTCATGTTACCATACATACTAGCTACTGGAAAATTCATAGAGCTTCCCTCTTTGGGAAAATATAATAAGTTATAATAACTTTTTCCTTTTGCATGTTTGTGTTTACTGACCAAATATTTCAATATTCAAGTTGAATGAACCCTCTCATCTCAACTAAGCTGCATATATTAGGATGAAGGCATAATAAAACCTTGCATTTTATTTCATGTATTTTTTGTAATAGTGTTCTGAAAAAAATAAACTGCATATACAAAACTACCTTGCAAATTCAAAATACCACCATTACAGTACTCAATCCCTATGCCTATAACTGGACATGTTAAGATAAATTCAAGTCATGATGGTCTGGTAAACTATACTAAAAACCATAGGAACAAAAAACAGTTGTTTTGCTTACTAGTGCAAAATGGCCCTAGTTCTCCCTTTTGTTGTTGCTGAAAATATTAAAACAACCAGAATCAATCAGTGGTATTCCATTGACTTCAAGCTAGGGTTAAAAGCAGTTGATTTTTTTCAAACATTTATGCCATAGGGTTTTGGGCTCATATTTGTTATGCAATGTTTTTTGTCGAGGAATTTTAAAATATGGATGAAATTAATAAAAAAAATTATATTTTTCAAATGGTGTAATTGACCCTTTTTCTTTTCGCATATATCATATTTATTCGGTGGTACTAAAGTTGTGATTATGATATATATCTAACATTATATGGATGAAATTAATAAAAAAATTACATTTTTCAAATGGTGTAATTGAACCTTTTTATTTTCGCATCTATCCTATTTATTCGGTGGTACGGAAGTTGTGCTTATGCTACAGATCTAACATTATATGGAATACATACAGATTATAATTAAAATATAATTTTTATATAATTTAAATAAGTATAGACTATAATACACATTTTTCAAATGCTAGAGGGATTCAAAGGGCCATAATATTCCACCTAATGAAGCTAAATCAAGAATATCACTCAGAAAAAACTCATCACCATTATTACAAAAGAATTAGAATTAGATTATATTAACATGAATTTTTTCCATTTTATTGCAGCACTCAAAGACTTGTTTGTGAGCACACCGAAGAAGAAGAAGTGAGTCCACGGGAATGGTCTAATTCTTGCTTTATGTAAAGGATTCTCACTTCCCTAATCAAATAAAATATAAATTTAGCATCATCTGGCTATGATGATCGAGTCCATCATACTAATAATTTCATTGAAAATAAAAATAAAAATAAAAACCACCTGATACCTTACTAGTTCATTTCGCTATTAAAAAGTATTACACATGAAATATCCTTCATGGTACTCAGCTGCTGCTGCAACATAGTTGCTATTTGGCTATGATCCGCAATAACTCCACCTCTAAATATCCTCTCAGATTGGTGCATATTTCATCACAATAGAAAAGAATAGACTAATTTTTATTTATGTGGTTTGGACAAAGACGTACATAATCCCAGCCATGGTAAGTATTTTTCTTAAGACACTTGATGGAACCAAGGTATGTACTAAATACATTGTTATAAATAATTTCATGGTTTAAAAATCACAATAGAAATAAATGTTAGTTTAATAATTTCATAGAAATAATTGAGCTCAGTTGAGCCGTGAGCTTACTGAATTGATTAGCTCCACTTCCCTATCCTTTTAGTTTAGAGATTTGCATTGAGCTGGGGGATCTTTGCGCAACTTCCTCATGAAAGGGAAAACATTCTTGATTGAGTAGCTCCATGAAAAATCTTTGAACAACTATGTTGTTTACAATACACTTTGATAATCACCTTGACAACTGGGTTGTTCTAGGACTTTTAGAATTGCATCCACAGGCCATAGTAGGCCTGTACCATATTCATGGCTAGAATGAAAGTACCAAACAAAAAAGCTATGAAACTCCATGATTTTGATAAATATTGTTGATAATAATACTTCGTGATGAGCACTTCGTCCTGTGCCGATTTTAGCTCCTTAGGAGGCTCGACGTGCTTCTGAAAGAAGGATCCACACATGGTCTCCCATATCTCAACTATGTCATATGTTTGCATAGTTCTGATACTAATGGCATAAGATTTCTTGAGCACTTGAAACTAAAATTGTACTTGTAAAGCAAGCTGCAGGAAGGCAAAACATTCATTTTCTACAACATAGAATCTAGTCATTAAGAAAAAGTTCATTAACTACAATACCAAATCGGAAGAGTTCTTTGGACTTCCAAACTAAATCTATAGATCTCAAGACTCCCATTGAAAATAGAGAGTTGATACCAAACAATAAATAAGATCGACATGTTGGATCACCTCAAATGTGAAAGGAAGAAAACCATGTATAGCTTCTAATACATGAAAATCAAATCTCTCTCTCAGGCGGGGAGGCACGTTGAAACAGTTTTCTCACGGGTGTGGTGATTCGATCATGAGGTTGATCCCATGCCATGTCACCGAATTACAAAACCTCCAGATTCATCTTGCGCATCTTGATTGGTTATGCTACCTTCGCTATATGGTGCTAGGATGCACTTGGCAAGATATTGAATACGGTCCCTTCATTGTTGGTGCTATGAAGCACTTGGAAAAGTATTTATGAAATTGATTGGTGTGTGCATGCAACACATGAATGGAAGGGATGTTGTGGGATGCAAAACACTTCTCCATCTCCTCGGGTAGGGGAGCTATTGGTGTCTTATCTATTTTTCTTGGAAATAATAATTTTTTTTCTAGTATTACACTAAGAAGAATCAATAATTTGAGTCTCACTACCTTCGTCTGTCTTTTCCTGTTTGTCCTAACATGTGATATCTCTACAATACAAAGAATAAACATGTCATCAAGAGACTTGTAATACCCCCATTTTGACCCTTAGGAAATATTGGCTTTTAATGTAAATATTGTATACATGTGATGTATGTTTTCCCTAGCATGGAGCTCAAGGCCAAGGCCCTGCTAGTGTAGGCTCATATTTGGTTAAAAAGACAAATATTTGATATTTTGCTATCCATGTGCTATTAAGTAATGGAACATTGTATAATGATGTAAATATTAATATTGCAATAAAATACCAACAAGTGGCTATGGAAGCAACTAATAAGAGGGGGCATGCGTATCCAATAGGGAGTGGTGAGGGGGATTATGGGGTTGAACCATATGATTCCAAATGTCATCTTGGGAACCCATTTGACTTTCTTGATAACATTTAATTCTATTGTAAGGAAGTAGTTGAAGAAATTAGTCCATGGCTTCAATGGAGCATGGACAACCCAAAAATTAATATGGCAAAGTATGGGATCTGTTTCCTTCACCCACAAGTCACTCTACCTCATGGGAATTCGTCCTTCCTCATTCCCATTCCATTGTTGAACATATAAGCTTCAGTTTTCATACATTACACATTGCCAGCAGTCAGAAAAACAAGAAATCGAAACTATGAATTAAGACACGTTTTGAAGTGCCAAAAGCGCCTAAAAACATGTGTGGACAGTGAAATCCAATGGGTGATCCATAGAAATTAACCTTGGGGCGAATTTGAGAGTGTTAGATTCCCACAAATTCATGAGAAACCCCAGTTTTGATAGCCTAAAAATCCAATTACGAGATTGAGTCATTTGGTCACCGAATTGTGAGAATCCGAGTGTGAATGATAGAACAGAGGTTGGGATTGCTTGATAAACCTAGTGAAAGCTAGAATATTAAGCATTTAGTAGCTTGGACCTTTCTATGCCCACCCTTAAGATCACTAGAGGGAAGGGACGCCTAAGGGACTGTGCAACGGAGAAGGGGACCTTCCTTGTGTTGGGTGTGGTAGGTATTGTTAGATTGTGGTAACTTCGGGATGTCCTCCATGGTTTAGATGCTATACATGGAGGTACATTAGCTACATAGGAATAAGTATGGAGTAGAGAGTGGGATGCACTCTACTCAGTGGCATGAGTCCAGTGGTGGCTGCATGCGGACCTTCCGCAGTGATTTAACCCTTGCATGCATGAGTTTTGCATGCACTATCAACTTTTATTGGATGGATGCAAAAGTGAATTTTGCATGCACCGAGAATTAGGGTTTTGGAAAACCTAATTCATTGGTGAGATTATTTATAGAGACAGGGGGTCACCGGATGAGTTTGCTCAGTTGTATTATCAGAGAGTGATAGTGTTTGAGTGAGGAGGGCACAGTTGTGCATGTAGGGTGACTTTCTGAGAGAGAAAGGAGCTGTTGCATGAGCTAGGAAGGTTATATCTGAGCTGGATCAGTGACCTTCAAATCCATAGTCACTAGGCACCCAGGTCTGTGGGTTGAGATAGTCCATCGGAGAGAATTATGCTCAGTTTAGAGGAGGACGTGTTCACTTGGATGAGGGCACATTTCCCAAGGAGGGAGAAGCTCATTTGGAGACAAATCGACCGATTCACAGTTTGAGACTTCCAGGATAGCCTTGCCTCAACATTTGAGGAAGGTTAGGGATGATCAGAGCTCAGATCTGTTGAGATCTGGTCCAGTACGAGCATCAGAGATTCATATGGGAGGGCACACTTCTGCATGCAGAGGATGTAGCATTCTTCGAAGGGCTCTATTCAGAGAGAGCACATCAGAGCAGTGTGATATAGAGAGGCAGATCAATCAGAGGCACCTGCAGAGATAATCAAATCCAATTTACCAGTTAGGGCTTAATCTTCTAGTGCATGCATCAGCTAATGCATGCAAATCTAGATTTTGTCTAGTTCAGGAATTGAGTTACCTTTGAGGTAACACTGTATTGTATTGTCCATTTATATATATGCTCTGGGCTCGAGAGAGAAGATAGCCCCATAGTTTGCTAGTTTTCCCCGGTTGGGGTTTCTAGGGTATATTTGGTGTTCTTTGTGTGATTTCATGTGTTTTAATTTGGTAATGCAGATCTAGCAATTCAGTTTATATTTATATGAGTATGTATTGATATTGAGACTCAAACTGCTTGAGATCTCAAGGTGATTCAGAGGGAGTAGTGATATCTGAATCAAATTTTTACATGGTATCAGAGCCCTGGTAAGGGTCGGAGGGAAATCATACAGATATTAGTGATGATAGAGACCATATCTACCAGATCTAAAGAGAGGAGCTCAAATATGAGGTTGTAGAGGTCTGATCTATCATATCTGTGGTGTTGGAGACTAGATATGGGATAGATCTAGTAGATCAGTGACAATAGAGGCCAAATCTACCAGATCTAAGGATCACAGCTCAAATCTGAGGTTGTAGAGGTTGGATCTATCAGATCTATGAGTTTGCAGGTGAGATCTGAGATGGATCTTTCAGATCTGGCATGAGCAGAGTCCATATCTGTGGCAGATATATCAAATCTGAAGCGTAGAGTTCATATCTGTGAGAGCAAAGTCTAGATCTGAAGAGCAGAGCTCAGATCTGTGAGAGCAAAGTCTAGATCTGAAGAGCAGAGCTCAGATCTGTGAGTGCAGACATCAGATATGTTAGGATAGATACCAGATCTATTAGATCTGTGAGAACATAGATCAAATTTGGGAGAGAGAACCCCAGATATGAGAAAGAGAGGATTAACTTGTTCACCAAGGCATAGATTTATAGGTTGGTTCTGATTCAGAGATTTTGAATCAGCAATGTTATCAATTTTGTAGATTTATGACCACTAGCTTGAGAGTAGAGTATAGGTTGTTGGGAAAGCGTATATGTGGCCCTAGGGAGACCTTGGAAACAGTTTCAGTATTAGTGACAGAGGGAGAGCATGATGCTTCTCTCAAGATGACATTGATAGAGGAGGAGCGTAGATCTGCATATCAGAGTGTAGAAGATCCAACCAAAAAGTCTTCTAATTTAGAGGGAGTATCTCCAATAGCTTATGATGTGTTTGATCCTAGCGGATGCTTCTCCAGCACTACCTTCCTCTTTAAGAGGGAGTGTTACCGCATGAGATCTTGCATGATGCATTGCATGAGATATGCATGCTACATGTGCATGAGATATGCATGCACATGAATATTGAGAGATGGTTGATTGAGGATGAGTAGAAAGAAGCAACAAAGGAGGTTGATTAGTTTATTTCTTGGTTTGAGAAGGAATTCTCATTAGGCTCAGTTCAGTCAGGACATGATAGTAGTCTACCAGTGGCTCATGTTGATTAGAGTTGGAGGGTTGACTGCATGCTCATCAGTCACATGACAGAAGTGCGGGATGCATTTCTTATCCTATAGCACACACCCTTGCAGTTGGCTCGAGATGTGCAGGGGGTTGACGACTTGGTAACTGTTGTGGGCAGAGTGAGATTTCTGCTTGACCTTGGGGAACTCCTTGAGGTATTAGAAGTTCTATTTTTTCAAGGACTAAGAGGGATTATCCTCTCAGTCACATCTTTGGTAGCTGTTGGCTACTCAATAGTGTTCCAGTGGGATCATAACTTCACCTATCCTAGAGGAGTAGACCTAGTCTTCTTGGGTCACAGGATTGACGGTGAATACTTGGTTTATGGAAATCCTACTACGGGCACATCAGGATGGCTGAGTACATCCTCTTCAGATGCAGAGGAGGATGATGAACGAGATTCTTAGAGCAGAGATGAGGCCAGGAGGAGTGGGTCTGGACAACAGATGGGTGAGCGAGATTCTCACCATGATGAGGAGGATCAGGGGAGTGATTTTGGAGTTCATATGGATGAGTGAGATGCTCTTGATAGTGATGAGGCTTAGGAAATTGAGCCCTTGGGCTCATATAAGATGGATGAGCATGTTGCTCATGCAGTCACCAGTCACAGATTGAGCTAGTATGCGATGGTTGAGATGGATTTAGCTCAGGAGAGAGCTAATCCAGTTTGGAGATAGAGGATGTTGACTTACAGAGCTGAGTCAAATCATGGACATAGACAAATCACCTATAGAGCAGTGGGCCCACTTGATAGAGGTCTTGAAGACTGGTTGCAGCATCAGAGATTCAGAGGGAGTCTGAGTTAGAGTGCAATGAGAGAGTCAGCCGGGGTTGATCAGGGGGCTTCTTTTAAAGCAACACTCATGGAGATTGATTAGTTTTCTTTAGGCCATAGGGCAACAGTAAAAGGAAGATCAACTAGATCAGTGCTAGTAGCAGGGGACTTGTTGGATCCAGGAATTAGTGGCAGGACTTCCCTCGTTAAGAGGGAGTGTTAGATTGTGGTAATTTCGGGATGTCCTCCATGATTCAGATGTCTTACCTGGAGGTACATTAGATGCATATGCATCAGTATGGAGTAGAGGGTGGGATGTACTCTACTTAGTGGCATGAGTCCAGTGGTGGCTGCATGCGGACCTTCCGCAGTGATTTGACCCTTGCATGCACTATCATCTTTTATTGGATGCATGCAAAAGTGACTTTTGCATGCACTGAGAATGAGGGTTTTGGAAAACCTAATTCATCGGTGAGATTATATAGAGAAACAGGGGTTCACCGGATGAGGTTTCTTAGTTGTATTATCAGATAGTGATAGTGCTAGAGTGAGGAGGGCGCAGTTGTGCATGCAGCGCAACCTTTTGAGAGAGAGGAGCTACTGCAGGATGTAGGAAGGTCAGATCTAAGTTGGATCAGTGACGTTCAGCTCTAAAGTCTCTAGGCACCCAGGTCTGTGAACTGAGACAGTCCATCACTGAGCATTCTGCTCAGTTTAGAGGAGGACGTGTTCAGATGGAGGAGGGCACATTTCCCAAGGAGGGAGAAGCTCATTTGGATCCATATCACTCGATTCTGAATCTGATACTTCTAGGATAGCCTTGCCTCAACATTCGAGGAAGGTTATGGATGATCAAAGCTCATATCTATTGAGATCCATTCCGGTATGAGCATTAGAGATCCAGAGGGGAGGGCACACTTCTGCATCCAGTGGAGTCGCATTCTTCAGAGGGATGTCTTCAGAGGGATGTATTCAGAGAGAGTAGATCAGAGCAGTGTGATACAAAGAGGCAGATCAGTCAGAGGCACCTGTAGAGATGCTCAAATCCAATTTACCAGTTAGGGATTACTCTTCCAGTGCATGCATCAACAAATGCATGCAGATCTAGATTCTGTCCGGTTCAGGGATTGAGTTATCTTTGAGGTAACACTGTATTGTATTGTCCATTTATATATATGCTCTGGGATTGAGAGAGAAGATAGCCCCACAGCTTGTTGGTTTTCTCGGGTGGGGGTTTCTAGGGTATATTTGGTGTTCTTTGTGTGATTGCATGTGTTTCAGTTTGGTAATGCAGATCTAGCAGTTGAGTTTATATTTATATGAGTATGTATTGATATCGAGACTCAAACTGCTTGAGATCTCAGGGTGATTTAGAGGGAGTAGTGATCTCTAAATCAAAGTTTTACAGGTCTTGTGGGTGCCAAGGCTGTTTGAGTTTAGCTTGAGATGCATGTAGCTCTGTGGTTGAGCTCACTGGCTTAGCATCCTCCTCCTTTGTTTCCTACATGCTTGATAAACCCAACTATTTGTTGGTTTAGCATGATTGTTTGTGTGAAAACATGGCTGTGAGTGAGCCTATTTAGTTCGTCCTTAGTGGATACACAACCTATCTCAAGGGTGGTCTCTCTGTTGAAAGAATATGGGCTGGACAGAGACCTATGGTTGGGTGGAACGTTTCTCTCACATAGGTAGTTGCTTGGACAGTTTCATCTTAAAGATAAGTTTTCTCCGTGGTTTAAATTATGATCATTCTGTGTTCTGCTTTTAATGTTTAATTATTCATGTTAATTTAATGAAGTGATTATGTTCATATTAGTTGGCATGAAGCTTGTGTTTAGCATGAGAAGGGGATTGATTCTCTACATGTTGTTTCATCATTCTGTTTGGGATAAATATGTTGATGCATTGCATTCTGTGTGTGTGTTAAAAATTAAACACCCCCATGGTGTGGTCATGTTCCCTTTGCGGGTCAGGATGACGGGAGGGGACGTGACAAGACTTTCTGGTAAGGACTTGGTGCTATTGGGTGGGTGGAAGTATGCTTTCCATGCAAATCTATTTAAATGACTATTATTTTCATTTCTGTTGTTTGATGTGCAATTGTATTTTCATTTATGTTGTTTGATGTGCAATTCAATTTTTTGTTTGAAGCAAACACTAGTATCAAATTCAGCGTGTAAACTAACCTAAAACAAAAAAATAGACACGTGGTTCTTCATAGTGGGATTTCATCACCCACGTGGACGATTCATCGCCAGAGGTAGCTCAAATTCCAGAAAAAACGTGTTAAATATGCCATCATTGATAGAGGGCAATCTACAATCCAATACACAGGTATAATAGAAACCCAATGTATAATATAAAAAAGTGATGCCACCTACTATAATAGAGAAACTAGTGAGAGAAGTGGGTGGTTGCATCACCAAATTGATTTCCAATTCCATCCAATTAACTTCTGTTCCCCAACCTATTCAATTTGTAATTGTTTTGATCTTAGATTGAGCTGATAAATGGTTTTTAACATAAATGTAGTGCATGCCTTACATACTTGTCCGATAAATGGTTTTTCACATTAATGTAGTGCATGCCTTACTTACTTGTCATTCAATCAAATTATGATATCTTATCAATTACCTTGTCATGGTAGATCATGCCTTACGTACTTGTCAATGATAGGATAGTAACTCCAGTCTGCTCGGACTTCCGCATTTTCTTATAAACATAAAATGTAAGATTCTATAAACAAATTTGCAGTGTATAAGCTAACCCTAATTCGAAATAGTGGAAATTCCTTGCTATCTTTTAAAATCATTGCAAGAAATGTAGTCAATTGTAACTGAGAAACATATTCAAAGGGCGACTAAATTGATAAAAGATCTTAACACTCTTTAAAAAAGGATTTGGTTCACTTGGAATAAAAAAATATTTTGTTCTAGTTTTCTAATTTAATTGAAACTTAAAAAATATTAAACATCATATGTTATACTATATAGCTTTTGAAAATATACGATTTATAAAAGGATATTTATGCAATTTCAAGGAGAAAAAATAAATAACCTTTTTAGAAAAATATTAAAAATTAATTAATTAAAAACACCTTTTTAAACAAATATTAAAAATTAATTAAATTGAAGAAAATAAATTACTCAAAGATGCATATGATGCGATTAACACATGCAAATAAACATGTTTACCTGAAAAAATTACAACGATTAATTTAGACGCAAGGGTAATCGTGTTACGGAACATGCCATGGATCTATTCAAGTAGTCAAGTATAGTATTAAATTTCTTATGAGCTAGAATTCAGTCAATTGTATTGTTTTCATTTGGGGTTTAGAGCTTCCAGTATTTAGCAACAATTATTTGAAAACAATTTCAACGTTGATTCAATCAGTGGATTAATTCTAGATCATAGTTATTTATATAATTGGTTTGTATTCCACGAACAAGGGACATGCAAAATGATATTGGGATTTATGCTCTTTAAAACAATCTTTTTCCTATCATTAAATTCTAGAAAGGAAATCCAACTGACATTTTGACATGAATGAAATGTTATTTTCCATTCAGGACTAGAGGAGTTAGCACTAGTTTTGATCAACATCTTGTCAAATGATGCATTAGCCCAGGACTTTGTTATGCCTTTACACATATGGTACATCAAATAGCCAAGGATTTCCTCCCTTCCTTATCCTCACATGAGTGAAAACTTGGGCTTGATTATCATAATTTTTAGCCACATATTTATCACTCCATCAGCCACTCAAGATTTCATAATTCGCTAGGGAGAAAAAATTCCAAGGACCCTATTAAAATCTATTGACGACATAAAAACTAATTTATTATTTAAATTTTTTACCCACTACATGTAATATATACGTGGAGATCTCTCAGCTTTGATATTTCTTTGATCGATGTCTTGGAACTTTCTGGTGTGCATCTTTGAAGAAATGCTAGTGCTATTATGCTTTTATATTACTTCTATGTCCAGTTCTGATGCAGGGGCATCGGGACCTTGGCAGATCAGTCGAAGTTGGTCGACTGAAGGAGAGCCAACCAGCGGGAGTGACGATGACCACTGGTGCGGGAAGTAGGTTGACTTGTCAAAGTCAGCAAGTCGAGCAAAAGCAGTCGAAGTGCGATCGACTGAAGGAATAGCGGATGTCACGAGAGGTCAAGGATCGACAGGAAATGGTCGACAAATGATGAGCGATGTAAGAGGTCGGGTAGTCGACAAGTGGTCAAACTATGACACGACAGGGTTTGGAGAAGCCAGATACATTGGGAAAGGAGCAAATCGATGCGGCAGTCGAGATGGGACTGTATTGCTATTGAAGGGTCGAAAGGACAGAAAGTCAATAAACTGTACTTAGTAACTGTTCGGGGTTGCTGAGGAAGTTAGGACAATTATGGTGAGTTGGTGAAGGACGTGACAAAAGACGTCATGGATGGAGGTTGTACAGCACATCTAGAAGCTGGCAGTGTAGATTCGTAGGATTTGGATAGAATCAGCGAACGGAGGGAACACGTGTCTCGGGATTGTAATAATCTTGGAAACAACACCCGCAGAGGAGAGGAGAAGAAAAGACCTTCATTCTGAAGAGGGAAAGAGAGGGAGCCAAGAGTAGAGAAAGCGGAGCAGAACAGAGCGCAGAGCCGAGAGAGTTGTGAAGAGTCACATAGGCCGAGTGCAGATTGTTGAGATCGAACCATAGCTCAGAGTTCCGTTCGTGAACCAGGAGAAGGTGAGGTCGACACACAGGGAGAACACACCACAGTTACTTCGTTACTGTAACGGCTGAGGCCGATTGTAGTTAGTTATTTGCTTACGGTTATTTTACATTGTAACTGATTTCAAAGAAGTAATATAAGCCAATCCAGGCATCTTGTTCTACACCTTGTTTGTGTGAGCATTGTGGTTTGTGTCGTGTGTATTGTTAAGTAAGAACCTTATTTCCGTAGGGCGACTTGCATCAGTTGGTATCAGAGCCCGGAGGTGAGTCCGGTTGGAGAAAAGAAGATCATACCAACCTGACTTGCGTCAGTTGGTATCAGAGCCGAGAGGCGAGTCCGGTTGGAGAAAAGAAGACCATACCAACATGACTTGCGTCAGTGTTGAAGGTGTGAGGATTTTCAGCGAAAGTTGGAGATGGCTCATAGAGGCATTAATGTCCAAGGACGAAGAGCGCATGGTGCAGCAGCCATCACAGTGGATCGTGACATGTTCGACGAATGCGTCCGAATGATGTGAACTTTGACAAATGAAGTCGCAACGATCAAAGAAAACCAAAGGTGTGATTGCATTCCTGAAGCGCTAGACCACAGCAACGAGGAAGTCAAGGAAGTGGAAGCTCGGGAAGCCGCAGCAGAAGAACCAGAGGAAAAACTCATCAAGCTTCTGACAGAGATGAGAGGTCGGGCGAAGATAGATGTGCGTACGTAATCGGGAAGCCTAGACCAAAAAGACTTGATCGACTGGTTCAGAGAGATGGAGAAATACTTCGACGTAGAGCAGATCGAGGATCCTAAATGGGTTACGACTGCGTGTCTAAGGTTGAAGGGTCATGCCTCGTTGTGGTGGGACAACGTACAGGCTGACAGACTCAAGAAAGGCAAAGAGAAAATCAAATCTTGGGACAAGATGGTTTCCAAGTTGAAGTGGAATTTCTTGCCAAGCGACTATGCAATTTCCTTGTTCCGGAAGTTACAAAACTTTCAACAAAAAGAGATGACCGTCAAAGAGTAAACGGAGGAGTTCTATCTATTTTCGATTCGGTCAAGACAGACTGATGAAGGAGAAGAAGCTATCGCCAGGTATGTAAACAGCCTGAAGTATGCTATTCAGGATGAATTTAGCATGTCGAGATTCAGAGTAGTCGGCGAAGCCTATCAGTTAGCTCTGAAGGCAGAAGAGAAATTGTCAAGGAAGTCTGCAGCGACCAGAGGCAGGATGACTAGTCGAGTTGGAAACACTGTCTCCATGAAAGGTCGAGGTAGTGGCTACAAGAAAGAAGGTGTCGAATATAGTCGATGCATGGAAGGGACATCGACGAAGGAAAGAGCGTAAGAGAACCGATGCGATGGTCGTGAGAACCGCGGTCGAGGCGCATATGGTGGAATTAGTTCATCCGACAAGAAAGGAGTTAACAGACTAGCTATAATCTGTTACAAATGTCGAGGGGTCACAAGGCATATGAATGTCCAAAAAACCTACATGCTACTGAAGAGTCAAAACCCAGACATCGAAAGGATGAACAAGTCGACGAGAGAGAAGAGTCGGCATCAGACAACAATGGAGGAGAGAAAAGGAAGAACCAGAATTTGACGGTTTAGAGAGCCTTGATCCAGGAAGATCAACACGATCCAGTGGAACCAACACAATGGAAGGCAATCTTTTGAACAAAGGTGTGGATTGGAGAATGGCAATGTAAGACCATAGTTGATGGTGGAAGCATAGAGAATCATGTGTCGACAGAAGTCATTGACAAGATCAAGTTGAAGTGTCGAAAACACCCACACCCTTATAAGATCTCATGGTTGCACAAAGGACACCATGTTAAGGTGACCAGACAATGCCTGATCAACTTCAGAGTTGAAGGATTGGAGGACAGCGTACTGTGTGATGTAGTTCCCATGGATGCATGCCATCTATTGTTGGGGAGGCCATGGCAATATGATCGAAAAATGATCTATGATAGTCAACTAACACAGTTACAGTGTGGAAGAATGGTGTGAAAAGGACTCTTAAGCCGAGGCAAGGAGAGCCAGCCGATAGTAAAGACGGCGAGAGCAATCTTTGGGAAAAGTGTGTGTTGATGAGCATCGCCAAGGAATTCCTTGTAGAGGAGGAAAAATAGTCGAGATGTTATACAATCATTACAAAAGGACCATATGTCGAAGGAACGACCAACATGGGGAGCATTCCGATCGAAGTCGAGAAGTTGCTCGAAGAGTTTCAGGACATAATGGGTGAAGAGAACCTGATGGGATTGCCGCCGACAAGGAGCATATCTCATCAAATCGACTTGATTCCAGGGTCGAGTCTACGAAATAAAGCACCATATAGGATGAGTCCAGCAGAGAGACAGGAGCTCAATCGACAGGTCCAAGAGTTGTTGGACAGGGGATTGATCCGAGAAAGCTTGAGTCCGTGTGCAGTACCAGCAGTACTGACACCAAAGAAATGCGGAGAATGGAGGATGTGTACTGACTCCAGAGCCATCAACAGAATCATGATCAAGTATAGATTTCCATTGCCAAGGATGGATGACTTGATGGACTTCCTGAGTGGAGCGACATACTTCATGAAGTTATACCTGAAGAGTGGATATCACCAGATCAGGGTTAGAGAAGGAGATGAATGGAAGACAACATTCAAAGCAAGAGAAGGGTTATATGAGTGCTTAGTCATGCCTTTCAGATTGACTAATGCACCCAGTACATTCATGAGATTGATGAATGAGGTACTGAAACCATTTTTGGGAAAGTTTGTCATAGTCTATCTAGACGACATTCTAATTTTTAGTCAGACCAAGTCAGAACACTTGGAGCACGTTCAACAAGTATTGCAGAGATTGCAGGGAGAGAAGCTGATGGTTAACCTGCAAAAGTGTTTCTTCATGAAGAAGGAATTAGTGTACTTGGGATTTGTAATTTCAGGTAAGGGGTTGGAGATGGACCCAGAGAAGGTGAAGGAAATAGTAGATTGGATGGAACCGACAAGTACGACTGCAGTAAGAAGTTTCCATGGACTCACTAGTTTCTACCGGAAGTTCATTCATGGATTCAGTCGGATTTGTGCACCATTGTCAGAATGCATGAGAAAGGGCGAGTTCAAGTGGACGGATAAGGCCCAGGAAGCTTTCAACAAATTGAAGGAAAAGGTCATTGAGAGACCAGTGTTGGCGATCCCAGACTTTGACAAATTTTTCCAGGTCGATTGTGATGCGAGTGGAACAGTAATTGGGGCAGTGTTGAGCCAGGAAGGACAGCCAATTGCATACTCTAGTGAAAAAATTTGCGGAGTGAAGCAGAAATATTCGGTCTATGACCAAGAATTCTATGCTATCATACAAGCATTGAATAAATGGAGGCATTATTTGTTGCCATAGGAATTTTTGTTATAAACCGATCATCAAGCGCTAAGGTATCTGAATACTTAGTCAAAGTTGGATCAGAGACACATGAAGTGGGTGGAATTACTCCAGAGATATACGTTCGTGTTGCGACATAGGTCGGGAAAGTCAAACAAAGTTGGCGATGCGTTGAGTAGGAGAGTTGCGTTATTGAGCACAATAACTGTTCAGGCATCAGGAATAGAGTCGATAAAGATGGAGTATGACGACGAAGAAGATTTTGCGAAGACATGGAAGGCGTGTCATGAGCCTTGGAGCACCGACATGACTCCATATTTGATTTATCTCATTCAAGAAGGTTACCTGTTAAGAGGAAGTCAGTTGTTATTCCCAGAGGATCAGTGAGGGAGAACCTAATCCGAGAATTTCATAATGGAGTGTTAGCAGGACACTTTGGGATCGCCAAGACCAAAGCGTTGTTTGAAAAAAAGCATTTTTGGCCAAGGATGTCGACAGATGTCAGAAAATGGGTTCGACAATGTCAATTTTGCCAGTTGGCAAAAGGAAGGAGTCAGAACGCGGGGTTGTATACACCATTTCCAGTACCAGAGAACCCTTGGGAGCATCTTACCATGGATTTTGTGTTAGGATTTCCAAGGACACATAGGGAGAACACACCATAGTTAATTCATTACTGTAACGATTGAGGTCGATTGTAGTTAGTTATTTGCTTACATTTATTTTACATTGTAACCGATTTCAGAGAAGTAATATAAGCCAATCCAGGCATCTTGTTCTACACCTTGTTTGTGTGAGCATTGGGGTTTTTGTCATGTGTATTGTTAAGCAAGAACCTTATTTTCGTAGGGCGACTTGCGTTAGGTTCACAAGGACACAATTTTGGTGCATGGTACTCTTGGAAAAGGAGACTCAAACAAAGGAAACAAGGTCAAAGGGATTCATATTCTTTCTAAAATGCACCATGTATCTATCTTACAGACGCCCGGACTAAGTTGCTTTGCAACTCTGAATGACTATAAATGTAATAAGAATCGTATTCAATGTAGCTTAGTAGTTTAACGATTGTTGAAAGATCTTTCTTACGTCTAGTTGTGAAGAAATATCCAGCTAAATTATCATTGATTGCAATAATGTGTTTGTTTGGAGTAGTGTAGTCATGTGTACTTGCTTTGGTTTTTTAGCATAAGACATCAAGTGTCTTGGCCATCTGCTGGAATATTGAGCTTCTCAGCTATGTGTATACGGTACAATGGAATACAATATATACTATATAGCATTATAGAAAATGATATTCGAAACTTCGTTTCTTTTTCAAGGACTGATATGTTTAGAAATGGTGTTCTTTTTGCAAATGTGGTGTATTAAAAAAAGGGACCATTGTTTGCAGCAATTTTCAATCCAATGAGTATGATACTAATGGAAATGTTGGAATATTTCATTTTTCATCATAACCCTCACACGGGAAGGTTAGTATTGAACTTTTAAAGTCCTGCATTGGCTAACCTGGTTTGATTATATATAGTTTTGTTACAAATTTGTATGAGGTTGTTTCAAGTTGTTTCAGGTTGTTTTAGGTTGTCCGGTCTTCATTTTCATAACAGATCACTGACCGTGATTTCAAAAAACATTTCCAAATCTAATTCAGATTTTCTTGTCATGTTTCCTGTTTACAGTGTGTTGGGCATGATCTTTATCTTGGTGGGTCTGTTAACTATGCAATTCTGTGGGGCAAAGCAAGAGACCATCAAAACTACAAGGATGGTGAGAGCAAGGGTGATCCAAGTGAAGCAGAAAATTTCAACAATAATATGGTTGAGGATTTTCTATGATGATCAAGACTCAACAAATGGTTGGGGATTTCTATGATGATCAACACATAGTTATTGACATTACACGACCACTATTACAACCTGGGGCACAATTAAATGAGCTAGTCGCCCACAACAAAGGCTTCAAAGGATTCTATTGATTGTTAAAGTTGGTCTTTATGAATTGTTTCCTATCCAATTGTTTATAAATTCTCCATATCCATATTAAATCAAGAAATTTTAAGAATTGTTTAGTTATAGTATTACGGTGCAATAGATTTGAAGGGAAAAAGGGGCACGCACAGTCAATTAAAAATTCACTACGCAATGCATGAATACTTTTATTTTATTTTGCTATGGACATGTGCTAGACCTAGAAAATACTTTGCTTTAATTTTCTTCCACTTTATAAAACACTTTTACTTCACAAATTGGTCTCGCGGAGATTACATGCGCGATTCACCTTCACAAAGATTACTGCGCAAAGATTAACTGCGCGATTCCACTTTCTATTATTCACTTGAACTTTGGGAAAATTCACAAATCTTAACTTCGTGCAATACTTTACTTTGCATAAATGTGCGCTTCCCTAATTTTGTGGAACTTGACTTTGCGCACTTTATACAAATTACCTTTTGCACTCTCCTTTTACTTTTACAAACATTAACTGCGCCGTTAACTTTGTATGCCTATCTAACTGCGCATAACTCAAAATTAAAAAAACTTTGTCTTAAATCATTTCTTCTTAAAACATATGAACCGAAATATATGTAGAAGTTACTGCGCGTTAAACTAGGGCATTCACCACCATGAAATACTTGGGAATTCTTGATTTGATCTACTGCGCGTAAATGTAAACAACATTCACACAACTAAATATGAATAAGATGTGCGCAACACAACATTTAACATTCTTGAGAATGAATTTGAAACTATAGACTTATATATATTACTTAGTAAAACAGATTAACTTTGTGCACTTACAGAGAGATGATATTAACTTCAATCTTTCACCGTTTACACAGAGTTTGGGCTCTTGAATTACTTCACGTATTTTCACTTCTTCTTCTTCTTTCACTCCCTCTCCTCTTTTCATCTCTTCTTCTATCTCTGTGAATGATTTAAATTTATAGAGTTTCAGTTCATCGATCCAAGATGACTTCTCTTGGAAGCTAGAGGGATTCATTAAAGATTGTAATAAATTCTACCTAAGAAAATCTAATCTTGCCGAATACAAGAGCAGCTACTTAAATACTAACTTGTCGTGACTGGGATTGGCTGCAAACTGACTAACTAACAAAATGATCGATTTGGGTCTGACAGAGCCGACGCATATCTGATACGCTATCAGCTCATTAATTATGATATTTCCAACACTCACCCTTAATTATGAGCGGATGGGGATCATTAAATAAAAATACAATATTACAAAATATTTTAGAGCTGAAACATGCTATGTTCATGACAAAGTTCACTGTGCAAAACTTGTCACTCCCAAACAACTTCATAGAAATTGGAATGGGTCCTTTGCCAATGATTTTGTAAATATGTCTGCTACCTGATCTTCAGACCTGCAAAATTCTAAACAGATTTCCTTGTTGTTTATCAATTCTCTGATGAAGTGATACCTTGTTTCGATGTGCTTGGTTCTCGTGTGAAACACATGATTTTTTGACAGTGTAATTGCTGAATTGTTGTCGCAGTAAATGACTGTGGGTTCTTGCTGGTTCTGCGACAGATCACTTAACACACTAGTACAAAATGAAGAATTAATGACTAAAATTTGACTATAAACGACTATTTTTGAGTCAATGACTAATAGTATCCGGTTTCCACTATCTTATCTCTAGTCGTATTTCACTAGTCATTAATTGGTTGATTTATTAGTCATTCATAGTCATTGATTTAGTCATTGATAGTCACTGATTAAGTCATTGATTTAGTCATTGATACTCACTGATTTAGTCACTGATTTAGTCATTGATTGCCACAATTGATGACCAAATATACGACTAAATAAACTACAAGATGATAACATATTAATGACTAAGCTAAATACGACTAAATGTTAGTCGCTCTATAAGATACTGGAAATTAGCTACTAATAGTCGTATATATGCGAATTTAGTCGTTTTCTTAGTCACTAATTTATGTCAGGGTACGAAGGAATCGAACCACCAATCTCCTGCCTATAATTAGGTAGGTGCTATACCATTGAGCTATCACCCTTTAAGAAGTTGTTATTGATTGACAATTATGATATTCAGACAAATTTTGCATCATTCAAGCATACAAAATAATGATTACCAAGTTACTATAGATCCATAATGGCTTACCTTGTACTAGTCCTTCAAGTCTTTCAACTGCATTTATTAAGTGCAACTAAATAATCATGTGCAGAGAAATATGTAAGATTATGTATGGGAGGAGCGAGTAACAAATTTTTCCCATCCTACAGCCTATTAGCGGGTATCTTATAGGTACTTGTTATGTTTCTAGATGACCTAGTTTATTCAGGATATATATAACAAACAATACGTATTAAGGAAATATAACGATGGACTGTATATGAAGTTGGGAAGTTCTAGCAGAATTTCTCATGTTTAGGAATTCCAAATGATTGTTTCTAACAAAGTATAATATGATGAAATCTATGAGATATTTATGACTGTCACCAATTGTATCTTTTTGTTGAAGCTATGGTATGCATATGTGAGAGAGGTATAACATTCCTCATCATACTTTTGGACAATCCTTAATGAGAATCTACTGAATGTATCTTTATTATATCTTTAAAAAGTATGATTTTTTTTCCACGAGAAAACAAACAAACAAATAAATAACCTACAATGCAAAACATACTTGACCATCACGGCGAGAGTCTAGATCAATTTGCAAGCATCTCTCATATGCATATATCACAAGTGTGATATTACCTGCATCCCTATGCAAAACCCCTATAAAGACAAACATACAGATGCATGCATGAAAAGTAAATAATTGTTAAAGACCAGCACAAGAAAAACAACATAAAGGAAAACACATCAAAGAAGATTAAATGGAAAAATAATCGCGGGCCTGTATGATGAGTGTAGCATTGTTTTTAAATAATGCATAAACAACTGAAAAAATGCATGTGATGTATGTATGCATTGTAGGCTAATTCGGGTTTGAAAACACAAATATGCAACACGAATCTTGTCATTACTTAATTAAAGGTCACAAAATCCAGGCAAACATCAATATATATAGAAGAAAGTATTAACACTTTTAACACAAGTCACATACTTAAATCCATTTTTTTTTAAATAATCCAATCAAATTACATGGCATGAATGGATGCTACAGTAAGCATCAACCATAATTGTCTAGAACACCACCAACATCAATTTTGAAAAGCTAATGCATGTCTTATCCATTGGGAAAATGGGATCAACCAAGGTTCATATGAAGGTTCTTTGGGGATTTAATCACACATTCTAGTTCAAGTTGTAACACCTCGTACAATAAAATAATAATAAACTACTAGATCTAGCCAGGGAGGAGTAAAGAAACCAAAATAATGCAACTACTCCAACACCATACATAAAATAATGTAGTCAAAGGCACATGTACAAGCTTGGAATGTACTTATACAATGTGTACTTATTTATTTCCTGGAATGTACTTCTTTTTGTATAACAAAAGTATTATCAGTGATTTTATTTTTCTCCAAAACCCTCCTTGGTTCTAAGATGACATTTGGGAGGATCTTCTTAATCCTATTGGACATAATCTTGGTTAGGATTTCGTAGGCAGAATTATAGCGAGATGTAGACCTAAATGTTTAGAAAGATGTGGTTCTAGAATATTTGGGGATCAAATCTATAAATGAAGAATTAGTGCTACCTTATGTTTTTGGCCTACTCCTAGTCCAATTAAAAGCCTCAATGAAACACCATTGTGTGGACTGTAATGCTTATGAAATATGCCCATAATGGTAGGGTGGACAAAGATCAACAATGTTTAATAACATGCTTGAGCATGATGTTGTTTCAAAGAATGTTGTGATTTTGAATTGCATATAAAGTGGAAAAATCAAGGAGGCTCACAAATTGTTTAAAGAATGTCACAATGGAGATATGCATCATTTCAAGCGTGGAGAGCTACATGTTCTTACATTGGTCTTGTTGTTTCTTTAGGTGGACCTAACATATACTTGCAGCATCTTAATTGACATACCACTTACAATTACAAACAAAAATTGCCAACAGGTGAGGGCATTCCATCATGGTACCTTTTAAGATTATCATCATAGTTTGGACATTGATCTTCATTTATCTACGTGAGTAGTGAGGAATTTGATGGAGGAAAATAATGTAATATGTGTTTAATGTGTCAAGGAAAAAGGGACAATTAATACAAGGAAAACATTGTCTATTTACAAGGTGGGAGGACACATTAATAAAACTCAAAGCCCCGCACATCCAAATATGCCATGTAAGTAAGGATAATTTTTTTGCATCAACCTTACCTTAGGCCATAGCATTTGGAATACTAAGGATGGTTCTCATGGCCTAGTCCTTGTTCTAGGGTAAACATATAAAGTCCTAGGCCAGAACATTGTCCTCAAGGGATTAGGGCCCATGCATGGGGCCCTAGTCCATAACGTCATCCATATGTGGGGAATCCTTCAAAATCCAATATTCCCTTCTTAGAAAACTCATTCTAAATCATATATTCATGTTTTAGTCCTACATAAGTTTCTTGACATACCTAATAACTAAATTAATCCCATTTCATAGATTTTTAGGATAATTAAGAAGCAATATGGATTATGAAATTTATGCTTTGCATGGTGCTAAGAACCCCCATGGATATAAATATCAAATCAAAGAAAATTATACATCATGTTTGGTCAACGATGAAAGGCAAGGGTTCACATGGATCAAGGAACAAGATGAGAGAATTACTTAAGGATCGTGTGGTAATCTCACATGTTGCCACACCACCATGATAATATTGTTAGTTCCAAGTTGTAAACATGACTACTCCAAGTTCTAAAATGTAGACTTTTCACATTATGGCATAATGCCTTCAAGGAGGTCCTTGTATCACAAAATATAAGAAACGATTTTTTCTTGGGAACCTAAGCCTAAAAGTACTTCGAAACATTATTAACTATGGGTGTTGGATTTGTATGAGGAATTATGAAATGCCATGACTAGGCCTAGAAATTCACATCCCATCCACCCATCAAATGGAAATTTCAAAATTGTGTATAATTATCAGTGCTCAATAAAATCAAATGTTGTAAGGGACAGTGAAGCAATATAGATTAGCAGTTGATTAATATTAACCAAATTTTCTTATTTATTCTAAATATTGATATGTTGTGTACTTGATAAATAGGATAAGAAGGAGCGCCTATATGCTTTTTCCTCTTCTTTTTAGCACTAAGGACTGTATATTTTATCAAGAATGAATTAAAAAAATAGGCTAAGAAGGTATTTTGTTGGCTTGCATCAATGTTCCACACTACAAACTTATGTATTTAAAAGAGGATTGGTTAATGCATTCATATTCTTCATGTGTCTATTAACATAGTTTATTGAGAAGGTTCTTATATGTGTGAATACTTTCAAGGCCATGCTCACTATATAAGTGAATTCATTAACGCCACACCGGTTTGGGTAAATCCCCGTCATAAATATGAAAGTGCCAAGTCAATTGCTAGAATTCTTGGATAATGTCAATTACAAGACCTGGGTTGAGCATAATACAATTTTAGATCATTTTCGTGTGGTCATGTTAGAAACCTGCATATCTAGTGTTCTAAATTTCAAAATGAGCAGTACCACATCCCACTTCTGAGCCAAATATACCCTATGGAGGGACAATATGGTGGTTTGGGACCACACACATGCACCATGACCCCCATAGTAAGATCTCTAAATCCATCTACATTGTTAAAATTTAGTAAAATTTTGTACAAATTCATTATCAAAATTGTAATTTTCCATTAATGCCAGTGTGACACAACTAAATATGACTAACATAAATGAATGATTCACATTAATCGTTGTTAGCTAGTCATATTTATATTCTCGTGACTAAATTAGTCATTTATGTTAGTCATTTATGTTAGTCATTTTTATTTTAGTCACTTGTTATCTAGTCATATATTTTATCCTGTGACTATATTAGTCGTTTTTAGTTGACTTATTTAAAATTGCTCAATTTTAGTCATTTATCCCTTGAAAAAAAATGGTGACTAACCTTTTTAGTCTCCTAGTCACTTATCTCTCATTTTGTACTAGTGACATCCTCCTCATCCAAACTGCTTGACATGCAACGCTTGTAGCTGCAACATACTCTGCTTCTGCTGAAGAAAGAGTTACTATAGGCTGCTTCTTTGAAGCCCATGATACAACACCTGTTCCTACATGAAATGTATTCTCAGATGTGCTTTTCCTGTCATCCATGTTGCCTCCATTATCTCTGTCAGTGTATCCAATGAGTTTGAAATTTTCTAAGGTTGAATACAAAATAACAAAGTCTTTTGTTCCACTCACATACCTCGGAATTCTTTTACCTGCTTTCCAATGCGATTCTTTTGGTGAATCCATGAATCTTGAGATTAAACTGACACCATACATGATGTCTGGCCTTATTGCTGTCAGATACATAAGGTTGCCAACGAGCCTTTTAAACAGTGTAGGATCTACAGTGGATCCATCATTACCCTTGCTTAATTTCAAACCTGTTATCACTGGTGTTGGAGCTATCTTGCAATTTAACATCTTAAACCTGTTCAAGACATCACTTGCATACTTTGACTGTGATATGAAAATACCATTTTCAGTTTGTTGGACTTCAATGCCCAGAAAATACTTCATAAGCCCCAAATTAGTCATTTCAAATTCACTTTCCATGACTGTTTTGAATTCTTCTATTCCAAAATCACTAGTAAATATTAAATCATCTACGTACAGGCAGACAATCATCTTATTACCTTCCTTGTTGATTTTTGTGTACAATGTTGGCTCACATTCACTTCTGTGAAATCCATCTTGAATGAGATATGAGTCAATGTGACTATACCAAGCTCTGGGAGCTTGCTTCAAACCATACAGTGCCTTTTTCAATCTATATACTCTGTGTCCTTGTCCTGGGACTTCATAGCCTTGTGGCTATCCATTTGATAAGAGGGCCATTTCTTTTGTGCTGCGATGGCCAAAACTGTTATGATAGTGTCCATTCGCACTACACGTGCAAAAGTTTAATTGAAGTCAATGTCAGGCTACTGAGTGAACCCTCTTGCTACCAATCTTGCCTTGTGCTTCTGCACATTTCCTTCAACATCTTGCTTGGTCCTATAAATCCATTTCACGCTTATCACATCCTTGTCTTCACGAACATCAACTAATTCCCATGTTTGATTCTTCTCAATGCATTCTATTTCTTCATCCATGGCTTGTGTCCAAACTTTGTCTTCAACTGCTTCTTCAAATGTTAAAGGATCATTAACTTGAGAAAATAATGCAAAACATGAGAATGAATTAGGTGTACCATCCTCATATATATCGCGCAGACTTCTTGTCCTTGGTGGAGTTGCTGGTGTTGAGCTGCGCAGACTATTTGATGGAGTTTGTTGTGCACTTGGTGTGCTTGATGGAGTAGCTTGAGCCGCGCCTTGTATTGGAGTACTTTGTGTTGGATCATGTTGCGCAATCCTTGGAGTAGATGGAGCTGCGCAATTCTGATTTACATGCGGAGTCTCATCCATCCCATTCTTCATTTTCCACAAACTGAACATCGTGACTGATAATGACTTTCCTTGTAATAGGATCATACAACTTGTATGCTTTTGTGTCTTCACAATATCCAATAAAAAAATATTTCTGTCCCTTATTGTCTAATTTTCTTCTTAGATCATCTGCAACATGCACGTATGCTCCGCAACCAAAAAATTTTAAATGCGAAACAATATGTTTCGTACCTATCCATGCTTCCTGCAGAACCTTGTTCTTCACGCTTTTTGTCGGACATCGATTCATGATGTATACTGCAGTTTCCACTGCTTCAGCCCAGTATTCATTTGATAGATGCATGACTTCCAACATGCTGCGCGCCATCTCCATAATGGTTCTGTTCTTCCTCTCTGCGATACCATTCTGCTGTGGTGTATACCGCACAATGAAATGCTTCTGTATGCCATGACTTCTGCAAAAGTTTAAGAAATCATTTGAAACATACTCACCACACCTATCTGTTCTTAATATCTTGATGCTGTAACCACTCTGCTTCTCCACGAGTGCCTTGAACTGCGGAAAACAAATAAACGCATTAGATTTATGCTTTAAGAAATAAAACTATGTTTTTCTTGTGAAATCATCAATGAATGTGAGAAGATAAGTGCATCCTCCCATGGACAATGTTTGCATCGGTCCACAAATATCAGAATGCACAATTTCAAGTGATGTACGAGCTCTGTATGACTTTTCGACTGGAAAAGTCTCTCTGTGCTATTTGCCAAAAATACAGCCTTCATAAATTTTCTCTGGTCTTTCGATCAATGGTAATCCTTTCACCATGTCCTTCGTGTGTAGTAGCTTCAGCCCACCAAAATTCAAATGTCCAAATATGAAGTGCCATAACCAGGATTCACCCTTCATTTCTGTTTGAAATGCTGCTTGATTGTGTTGTCCTTCTCTTCCTCTGTGTAATCAATTTCTGCTCCTTTGCTTTATGTGTGGAGCGCAGTTCCAGAATTCTCATTCTTAAGGGAATAAGCTAAATTTGTAAAATGCAGCGGAAAACAAGCTTGCTGGAGTGGTGGAGGCTTATCTATAAGAAGAGATGTGATGGCTACGCTCATTTCACAAGAAGATGGTTACAATGAGGCTCTCAAGGCCTTTTACAATAAATAGGAATGTCAAAAACCCTAGACATCCAAAAACCTAACCCTAGGAGATGAAGCACCAAAAGTCATGCGGGCCCCGTTTGGGTAAGTTAGTACATCAACTTCCCGGGGTCGTAACTTTTGCATACGATCTCGGTTTGGGGTGCTTGGTAGCTCGTTGGAAAGGTTTATCCGAGATTTACAATTTTTGCCTAGAATTAAATATATGTCAGAGGAAACCATTTGGCCACCCAAATCAACAAAAAAGGTCGTTTAGGGCCTCAAAATGGCCCCGGAAGTTCAGGACCCAAAAAAATGCTAAAAATAGTACAATACCAAAATTGCCAAAAAACTATTTTGAGCCTATTGGAAAGATGGGTGGCCAATGATATCCACTTGGATCAATTTTCCCTCCTTAGGAAGCAATGGTCTCCATTGCGTTGAGTCCCCCCATCAGATGAGTAAATTTCTACTGAATTTTGCCCCGGGTGAGCCACTTGCCTTGGTCTAGGACTTGCCCTGCTTTGACAACTCGATAAAGCTGGATCCTTTGATGTCGAGTACCCTTGATCTATGTGTCTGTAATATGATCACTGGATGCTTGTTGTAGGCAGTTAGGGTTGAGCTTTGTAAGTGTCAACTTCTCTGCTATCTCTGGGGTGTCTAATGGTGGGAAATATGGCTGAAGGAGAGCCACGTTGAATACTGGATGTAGACCAAGGAAGGGGGGACTGTTGAGCTCAAAAGCGTTGTCACCCACCGCCTTGGTGATGGTGTACAACCCATAACAAAGTGGGCAAAGCTTTCGATGGGGCCCTATAAGGTGTTCTTTCTGCAAATACAACCAAACTTTGTTTCCCACCTGAAACTTATGTGGCACCCGATGTTGATCATGGCACTACTTGTACTTGGCACTAGACTTCTATAGAATATCCTGAACCTATTGGCAGATATGCTAGATCCATTCAACAAACTAGGCGGCTTTGTCAGCTTCTGGGGATGAGTCGACTGAGGTGGTCGCGAGGGGAAGTGCAACATCGATGGGGCCCAATGGTCGGAATCCAAACCCCACCTAAAAGGGGCTGTGGCCAGTTGAGCTATGCAGGGCTGGGTCGTAGCTATGTTGGACATTGGGAAGACTCTCATCCCATCTGTAGGGGTGTGTTGAATTGTACATGTGTAGGATATGTACGACCATCCGGTTGATGACCCCGGTTTGGCCATCGGTCTGGGGGTGGAAGGCAGTGGATTTGGTGAGCTTGGTATCCAGCAGTGACCAGAGGCTCGACCAGAATGAGCTGAGGAACCAACTATCACGGTCTGAGATAATGGTCTGTGGGATCCCAAAATGTACCCATACTCGTTCAAAGAAGAGCTTGGCAGTGGCTTCTGCTGTGATGTTCTTCTTTCAAGCGGCTAGAATTGCCATCTAGGAAAAGTGATCAACAACCAAAAAAATACAGTCGTTTCCCCTCTTGGTGGATGGGAGGTCCGACATGTGGTCCATTGAGATGGATTCCCATGGCCTGTCAGTAGTAGGCATAGGAGTGTATAGGCCCTATTTCTTAGTGGTCGGTTTGGCAATAACACAAGCGGTGCAGGACCTGATATACTTGCCGACATCCTGTCGAAGTTTCGTCCAGTAGAAATGTTTCTGCAACACTTCCATTGTCTTTTGGACACCAAAGTGTTCTGCCACGCGACTGTAGTGAGCATCCCAAATCAGCTTCGCATGCTCACTTGATGGAATGCAGAGATGGCCCAAATGAGACAACAAGCCATCCTGAAGATGGAAATTAGCAACCACTCAGTTGGTGCCCAACATTTGATAGGTGGTGGAGAAGTCAGGGTCTATCTCGTAGAGGTGGGGCCATCCGGAGGTCTCATGGCTGCAAGAGTCTAGTACCATGGTGAGCGCTATGACTGGAGGTCGACTGAGGCAGTCAGGAACTCGGTTAGAACTCCTTGTTTTATATTTGATGTTAAGGTGGAACTGCTATAAATATGTTGACCACTTCTGATGGAGGTCATTCTGCAAATTTCCTTGGGAATGCATGAACTGTAGTGGCTTGTGATCAGTGTGGATGATTGTATCCTTCCCAAGAATGTAATGTCTCCACTGGCGGTAGGCTTATACAATGGACTACATTTCTTTGTCATAGGTAGGGTACTTACGAACAACATCTGATAGTGTCCCACTATGATATGCCACGGGGTGGTCGTGTTGAGTGAGAACGGCGCCCACAGCATAATCTAAAGCATCTGTATCAATCTCAAAGGGATGTTGCAGGTCTAGTAATGAGAGTACCGGCAATGACCACAAATGATTCTTCAAGTCATCGAAGGCTTGTTGTTCGGATAGGCCCCACACAAATTTTTCCTTCCCACCACCCCTAGTCACTTGGCTGAGGGCCCATGCGATATGAGAGAATCCCAGCATGAACCGGCGATAGAAATTGGCAAGGCCCAAGAAGCTCTGAAGTTCAGTGAGTGTGGTTGGGGCTGGCCAGTCACTGATGACCTAGATCTTGGCTGGATCCACATGCACACCATGTCGATCAATGATGTAGCCTAAGTAATGGACCCTGACCATGATGAAGGAGCATTTTTCCAAGTTTGTATATAGTTTTTGCTTCTGCAAGGTGTGCAGAACCTGTTGAATATGCTGTGAGTGTTCCTCCCCAGTCTTGCTAAAGATGAGGATGTCATCCAGATACACTACTACAAAACTATTGGTGAAAGGTTGTAGGATATCGTCCATCATCTTCATACAAGTTGTTTGAGCATTTGTCAAACAAAAAGGCATGACCAACCATTCAAAAAGACCTTCTTTTGAATTGAAGGCAGTCGTCCATACATCTGTTTGTTCTATTGGGACCTGGTAGTAGCCAGACTTCAGATCAATCTTACTGAAGTATTTGGCCCCCGTGAGCTGATCAAGGAGGTCTTCGATTCGAGGAATCGGGTACCGATTGCGGACTGTGATTTTATTCAAGGCCCTGTAATCAATGCAGAGTTGCCACATCCCATCTTTCTTCTGCACCAACACGATTGGGCTCCCACAAGGTGATGACCTAGGATGGATGTGCCCCTTATGGAGCAATTCTTGGATCTGCCTCTTGATCTCCTCTTCTTCCAACAGAGAGCAGCGATAGACTAGCCCCTTGCGTAGGGGTGCACCTGGGGTCAGATCGATGGGATGCTTGACCTGGCAGTGCAGAGGTACCCCAATAGGAGAGGAGAAGATATCTAAGTATCCTTCCACCACCTTATCCACTTTATTTTGTTGTGTGGAGAGATCGGTCGTGGAGGCCCTAGATGTGGCTGCGATCTTTCTCTCACTCTGAGAGCGAATCACGAAGAAGAAAAATTTCCCGGTCTGAGAGATGACCTTCCTGCATTGATTGGAAGAGATCAAGGAAATAGCACTAGGAGGGACTGCCTCGGGTATCCTGTACAATTTCCTATTCAAAGAAATAATAACACTACAAAGCCTAGAATCATATATAGCATGACGTTTCCATAAATAAGGTTGGACCAAAAGAACATCTGAAACTTCGAGAGGAGCAACATCACACAATACCTCATCCTTGAAGGGCTTGATGCCACATGACAGTCGTCACTGTTGGTTGACGTGGAGATCACTTCCTTTGTGGAGCCATCCAATGGTGTAGGGTTACGGGTGCGGCATTGTCGGCAGGGCCAGGCGCTTGACGACCTTTGCTAAGATGAGATTCTTCTAGCTACCACTATCAACGATGAAGTGTAGCGGGGTGCGTTTTACCCACATCTATGAATGGAAGAAGAGTTCTCCTTCTTCTGGCGCATTTGGTTCATCAGGCTAGAGCTTGGTGGTAGAAATGGTGGGACTGGGTTCCGCGTCAATGATCCATCTTTCCCTTTCTGGTTCGAACTCAGAGTCAGAACCCACATCTGATTTAGATGCTTTCACTTTGGCCACCAGCAACTGCTTTGAGCGGCAATCAAGAGTGTTATGCCAAGGGCTCTTATGGAAGTCACACCACTTCTCGGTATCTTTCTTTGTCTTTCTGGTGCCCTTCTTTGCTTGTGGCTTGGACTAGTTGTCCTGATACTGTCCATATTTGCTCTGTCCCTTATTCTATGGGTTGGGGCCGCCCTTTCCTATCTTTTGCTGTGAGGGGTTCCCAGGCCCAAATTGCCACGTCTTTTGTTTGAGCTACTGCTCGATATTGACGGCATATCAGTAGGTCGCGCCCAAGGAAGAGATGTGCAAAAATTCCATTTCAGTCAGGATGTATCTATGCAGACCACCACGATACTTGAGCACTAGATGTCGCTTTGAATCTTTGATACCCAGCTTGGTGGGCAAGGTACGGAAGATATTTGTGAACTTTGGCACTACTTGATCTCTTTCTTGTCGCAGCGTGGTCCATTTGGTATACAAGTCATCATAACTTCCAACAGGGTAGTATTGTTCCTTAATAACATCCCTGAAGGATTCCCAGGTGGCCGTGACTTAAAATAATGAGGCTTCTTCTATGTCCTTTTGCTCGCAGAATGTTTCCCACCAATCTTTGACATGGGGAATGGCTTTGAGGAGCACAAAATTAATCTTTTTCTATTCGAAAAGTTATGGACAAAAAATACCCTTCTAGTATATTCAACCACTTATCTGCAACATCTGCGTCTATCTATCCTTCAAATATAGGAATATCAAAGTTGATTTCTACCTTGAAGGGAGCGACGCCTCTAATCGAGGAAGATGCGTCGCTTGTTGGTAGTCGTTGAAGGATTTGCGTGAAACTATCCATCATCTCGTTCCTCTGCTGAGTGAGGGCTTCCTCAAGCAACATTTTGATAGGATCTCTTGTCTTGTTATCTTTCTTTTCTCCTGCCATTAGAGGTCACTTGGGCATGCGAGAGCTTTTGTCCTCAAGAGAAACAAGCTCGAGACCCAATTCTTTGTATTGTGACCTCGTTGGGGACATGTATTAAGACGACAAGGAACAGACCGCTCTGCTACCACTGATCCGGATTTTATGAGTAGAACAAAATGAATACAGATTATTGTCAAATGCTTAACACAAAATAGCAGAGATACAGTAAAATTGGTTTTCTATTCAGTAAGGGAATAAGCTAAAACTGTAAAATGCAGCGGAAAACAAGCTTGCTGGAATGGTGGTGGCTTATCTCTGAGAAGAGATGTGAAGACTACGGTCATTTCGCAAGAAGATGGTTACAATGAGGCTCTCAAGGCCTTTTACAATAAACAGGAATGTCAAAAACTCTAGACATCTAAAAACCTAACCCTAGGAGATGAAGCACCAAAAGTCATGCGGGCCCCGTTTGGGTAAGTTAGTACATCAACTTCCTGGGGTCGTAACTTTTGCATACGATCTCTGTTTGGGGCACTCGATAGCCCGTTGGAAACTTATATCCGAGATTTAAAACTTTTGACTGGATCCAAATGCATGTCGATGGTGGCCATTTGTCCCCCAAATCAACAAAAAAGGTCGTTTAGGGCCTCAAAATGGCCCCAGAATTTCACGACCCGAAAAACTGCTAAAAATAGTACAATACAAAAATTGCCAGAAAATTGTTTTGAGCCAGTTGGAAAGGTGGGTGGCCATCGATATCCACCTGGATCAATCCTCCCTCCTTAGGAAGCAATGGTCTACATTGCGTTGAGTTCCCCCATCAGATGAGGAAATTTCTGCTTAATTTGGCCCTAGGTGAGCCACTTGCCTTAGTGTAGGAGCTGCCCTGCTTTGAAAACTCGATAAAGCTGGATCCTTTGATGTAGAGTTCCCTTGATCTGTGTGTCTGCAATATGATCACTGGATGCTTGTTGTAGGAAGTCAGGGTTGAGCTCTATTTGTGTCAACTTCTCTTCTATATCTGAGGTGTCTAATAATGGTGGGAAATATGGCCGAAGGAGAGCCACGTTAAAGACTGGATGCAAACCAAGGAAGGGGGGAATGTTGAGCTCAAAAGCATTGTCACCCACCACCTTGGTGATGGTGTATGGCCCATAACGGGATGGGAAAATCTTTCGATGGGGCCCTGTAAGGCATTCTTTCTGCAAATGCAACCAAACTTTGTCGCCCACCTAAAACTTATGTGGCACCTGATGTTGATCATGGTGCTGCTTGTAATTGGCATTAGACTTCTGTAGAATATCCTGAACCTATTGGTGGATATGATGGATCCGTTCAATGAAATTGGCGGCTTTGTCAGCTTCTAGGGACGATTCGGCCCAGGTCGTCGCAAGGGGAAGTGCAACATCCATGGGGCCCAATGGTTGGAATCCCAACCCCACCTGAAAGGGGCTAGGGCTAGTTGAGCTATGCAGGGCTCGGTTGTAGCTATGTTGGGAATAGGGAACACTCTCATCCCATGTGCGGGGATGTGTTGAATTGTACATGCGCAGGATATATACGACCATCCGGTTGATGACCTCAGTTTGGCCATCGGTCTAGGGGTGGAAGGCAGTGGATTTGGTGAGCTTGGTATCCAGCAGTGACCAGAGGCTCGACCATAATAAGTTGAGTAATCGACTATCACGGTCTAAGATAATGGTCTGTGGGATCCAAAAATGCACCCATACTCATTCAAAGAAGAGCTTGGCAGTGGCTTCTGCTATGATGTTCTTCTTGCAAGCGGCTAGAATCACCATCTTGGAAAAGTGATCAACAACCACAAAAACATAGTCATTTCCCCTCTTGGTGGACGGGAGGCCCAACATGTAGTCCATTGAGATGGATTCCCATGGCCCGTCAGGAGTAGGCAGAGGGGTGTATAGGCCCTGTTTCTTAGTGGTCGGTTTGGAAATAGCGCAAGCAGTGCAGGACCTGATATACTTGCCGACATCCTGTGGAAGTTTCGACCAGTAGAAATGTTTCTACAGCACTGCCACTATCTTTTCGACATCAAAGTGCCCTGGCACCCGACTGTAGTGAGCTTCCCAAATCAGCTTCGCGCACTCACTTGATGGAACGTGGAGATGGCCCAGACGACACAACAACCCGTCCTGAAGATGGAAATTAGCAACCACTCAGTTGGTGCCCAACATTTGATAGGTGGTGGAGAAGTCAGGGTCTGTCTCGTAGAGCTGGGGCCATCTGGAGGTCTCATGGCCACAAGAGTCTAGCACCGTGGTGAGTGTCACGACTGGAAGTCGACTGAGGAAGTCAACAACTCGGTTGGTACTCCCTATTTTATATCTGATGTTAAGGTGGAACTGCTATAAATACGTTGACCACTTCTAATGGTGGTCATTCTGCAACTTTCTTTGGGTTTGCATCAACTATAGTGGCTTGTGATTAGTGTGGATGACTATCTCCTTCCCAAGAATGTAATGGCTCCACTCGCGGTAGGCTTATACAATGGAGTACATTTATTTGTCGTAAGTAGGGTACTTACAGACAGCATCTGATAGTGTCTCACTATGATATGCCACGGGGTGGCCGTGTTGAGTGAGAACGACGCCCATAGCATATTCTAAAGCATCTGTCTCGATCTCAAAGAGATGTTGTAGGTCCGGTAATGAGAGTACCGGTGACGAGCACAAATGCTTGTTCAAGTCATCGAAGGCTTGTTGTTGGGATAGGACCCACACAAATTTTTCCTTCCCAGCACGAATCGGCGATAGAAATTGGCGAGGCCCAAGAAGTTCCGAAGTTCAGTGAGTGTGGTTGGGGTTGGCTAGTCATGGATGACCTAGATCTTGGCAGGATCCATATGCACACCGTGTTGATCAACGATGTAGCCTAAGTAATGGACCCTCTACATTCCGAAGGAGCATTTTTCCAAGTTTGCATATAGTTTGTGCTTCCATAGGGTGTGCAGAACCTGTTGAATATGCTGCAAGTGTTCATCCCAAGTCTTCTTGTAGATGAGGATTTCATCTAGATACACCACTACAAAAGTATTGGCGAAAGGTCGTAGGATATCGTCCATCATCTTCATAAAAGTTGTTGGAGCATTTGTCAAAACAAAAGGCATGACCAGCCATTCAAAAAGACCTTCTTTTGACTTGAAAGCAGTCTTCCATACATCTATCTTTTCTATTGGGACCTGGTGGTAGCCATACTTTAGATCAATCTTAATAAATTATTTGGCCCCCGTGAGCTAATCAAGGAGGTCATCGATTCGGGGAATCGGGGTAACAGTTGCGGACTGTGATTTTATTCAGTTCCCGGTAATCAATCCAGAGTCGCCAGGTACCATCTTTCTTCTGCACCAGCACGATTGGGCTACCAAAAGGTGATGAGCTAGGATGGATGTGCCCCTTGTAGAGCAATTCTTGGATCTGCCTCTTGATCTCCTCATTTTCCAACAGAGAGCGGCGATGAACTGGCCAATTGGGTAGCAGTGCGCCTATGGGGTCAAATCGATGAGATGCTTGACCTGGCAGTGCAGAGGTACCCCGGTAGGAGAGGAGAAGATATTTGAGTATCCTTCCACCACCTTATCCACTTACTTCTATTGTGCAGAGAGATTGATCGTGGAGGCCCTGGATGTGGCTACGATCTTTCTCTCACTCTGAGAGTGAATCACGAAGAAGACAAATTTCCCGGTCTGAGAGATGACCTTCTTGCATTGCTTGGCAGAGATCAAGGAAATAGCACTAGGAGGCACTGCCTCGGATGTCCTGTACAATTTCCTGTTCAAAGAAATAATAACAGTACAAGGCCTATACTCATATATAGCATGACGTTTCCATAAATAAGGTTGGCCCAAAAGAACATCTGAAACTTCAAGAGGAGCAACATCACACAATACCTCGTCCTTGAAGGGCTTGATGCTGTCTGACAGTTGGCACTGTTGGCATATGTGGAGATTGCTTCTTTTGCGGATCCATCTAATGGTGTAGGGTTGTGGGTGCAACATTGTTGGCAGGGCCAGGAGCTTGACGACCTCTGTTGAGATGAGATTCGTCTAGAGACCGCTATCAACGATGAAGTGTAGCGGGGTGCCTTTTACCCACATCTGTTAATGGAAGAGGCGTTCTCCTTCTTCTGGATCATCTGGTTCATCAGGATGGAGCTACTGGTAGCAATGGTGGCACTGGGTTCTGTGTAAATGATCTGTATTCCCCTTTCTGGTTTGGACTCAGAGTCAGAACCCGCATCTGATTTAGACGCTTTCACTTCGGCCACCAGTGACTGCTTTGAGCGGCAATCAGCAGTGTTATGCGAAGGGCTCTTATGGAAGTCGTACCACTTCCCAGTATCTTTCTTTTGTCTTTTCGGTCCCCTTCTTTGCTTGTGTCTTGGACTAGTTGTCCTGATACTGTCCATCTTTTCTCTGCTGTGGGTTGGGGCCGCCCTTCCTGTCTTTTGATGTGAGGGCTTCCCAGAACCAAATTGCCACATCTTTTGTTTGAGCTTCTACTTGATTTTGAGGGCATATCGGTAGGCCGCGCCCAAGGAAGAGATGTCCTGAAATTCCATTTTGGTATGGATGTATCTATGGAGACCACCGCAATACTTGAGCGCCAGATGTCGCTCTGAATCTTTGATACGTAGCTTGGTGCGCAAGGTATGGAAGATATTTGTGAACTCTGTCACAGCTTGGTCTCTTTCTTGTCACAGTGTGGTCCATTTGGTATACAAGTCGTCATAACTTCTAACAATGTATTATTGTTCCTTAATAGTATCCCTGAAGGATTCCCAGGTGGCCATGACTGAAAATAATGAGGCTTCTTCTGTGTCATTTTGCTCATAGAATGTTTCCCACCAATCTTTGACATGGGGAATGGCTTTGAGGAGCCCAAAAGTAATATTTTCTCTATTTGAAAAGTTATGGATAGAAAAATACCCTTCTAGTAGATTCAACCACTTATCTACAGCATCTGCTTCTATCTGTCCTTCAAATATAGGAATATCGAAGTTGATTTCTACCTTGAAGGGGGAGGCGCCTCCACTCAAGGAAGATGCATCGCTTGTTGGTAGTCGCCAAAGGATTTGCACGAAACTATCCATCATCTCGTTCCTCTGCTGCTTGAGGGTTTCCTCAAGCAACATTTTGATAGGATGTCTTGTCCCGTCATCTTTATTTTCTCCTACCATGAGAGGTCGCTTAGGCGTGCGAGAGCTTTTTTCCTCAAGAGAAACAAGCTCGAGACCCAATTCTTTGTACATTGACCTCGTTGGGGACATGCATTAAGACGACAAGTATTAGGCCGCTCTGATACCATTGATCCGGATTTCATGAGAATAATGAAATGAATACAGATTATTATTAGATGCTTAACAAAAAATAACAGAGATACAGTAAAATTGGTTTTCTATTCAATAAAGAATAAGCTAAAACTGTAAAATGCAGTAGAAAACAAACTTGTTGGAATGGTGGCGACTTATCTCTGAGAAGAGATGTGACGGCTACGCTCATTTTGCAAGACGATGGTTACAATGAGGCTCTCAAGTCCTTTTACAATAAATAGGAATGTCAAAAACCCTAGACATCCAAAAACCTAACCCTAGGAGATGAAGCGCCAAAAGTCATGTGGGCCCCGTTTGGGTAAGTTAGTACATCAACTTCCAGGGGTCGTAATTTTTGCATACGATCTCCGTTTGGGGTTCTCGTTAGCCCGTTGGAAAGGTCTATCTGAGATTTACAACTTTCAACTAGAACCAAATGTATGTCAAAGGAAACTATTTGGCCCCCCAAATCGCCAAAAAGGTTATTTAGGGCCTCAAAATGGCCCTCGAAGTTCAGGACCCGAAAAACTGCTAAAAATAGTACAATACCAAAATTTCCAGAAAACTATTTTGAGCCAGTTGGAAAGGTGGGTGACCACCAATATCCACCTGGATCATTGAAGGTCTTAATGCAGTTATTTCGACTTGGATTTTTTATAGCATGTAGAGGTCGATGCCTTCTAGTGCAGCATACAAGTTTTTTTTAAATGGTTGTGAAATAAAAAAGTTGCGGAATAAACACTAATAGTATTTTTTTTTACCAACGGAGTGATGAAACAAGAAAATTAGTAAATAAATAGAAAATCTCAATATTTTTTTTTTTAAATTACATATTTGCAATATGCATAAAAATTCTATCTATGCCTAAAATTTCGTCAATAATGGTCATGTATGGCATGCTGTAGAGAGCAGTGAAAAACATGCATATTTAGGTGCAGAATTGCACCTAAAGGGTCCCTCAACTTTGTGCACAAACCTTGATCCCCGGTGGTGATGGATGGTCACTAGAGCCTGCAAACACCTGCGCGAACACTACAATTTTTAGATTGAATTTATAAAAACAGTATTAACAATATTAAACACAATGCCAATGAGAATGGAAACGATAGTACTTAAAAACATGACTGCAATTAATTTAGATTCAAGTAGATGATAGTGGTTTGATGGGCTTTGGATATTATATAAAGTTTTAATTTTATTGGTGCAATCTATTTGGTCAACACTTGTTAAATAACATGGTTGTGGGGATCATGTCCTTTTACCCACAATGGATTGGGACCATGATAGGAACAAATGATCCATTTTGTGGTAATTCATTGAAGATAATGTTGCAAAGAAGATTGAGAATTTATGCTTGAAGTGTTTGATGGCCAAAGTTGTCATTGATGACAACACATTAATGACAAAGGTCAAAGTGATGACATGACAAAGACTTGAATGGGAAAATGGTAAACATGACAAGCTTTGATGACTTAACAAGTGGCAAGCAAGCATGAAAAGTGTATAAGACTTGACAAAGTGAAGACATGACAAAGGATTGATGACAAGGACTTGATAATGACATTGATGACAATATATTAATGACAAAGGAATGGAAGAGTTAAGAACATGGACCATACACATTATGGCAAGAAGAATGAATATGGTGACATGGCTTGAGGAATGGAAAGGCGACAAGTATGACACACTTGGCAAGAGTCAAACATGGCAAGCATTGAAGAAGGACATGGCAAGAGAAGGACAAGACAAAGAGTAGTGAATAGAAAGTAAGCTTGATGACTTGTCAAGCATGGTGTTTGATGACATGGAACATGACAAGGAGGACATGCTTGATGAAAAGAAAGATTGATAACTTGGTGACATGGAGGACGGTGAATTGGACAACATAAGATTAGAGGACAAAGACAAGATGATGAGGTGGACAAGGAAGATGTGCGGAAATTTGGAATGCCCCTTGCGGGGATTTCAAAGCCCCATTGTGGGCATAATCAAAAGGACCTTTCGGGAATCATTTAAAGCACCCACTGTGGGCATAAAAGTGGAGCCCACTGTGGACATTTTTAAGAGTTCATTGCGGGCATCTTAAGGGAATATCTGTGTCTTACATTTAATATTATGAAAGGATAGAAGGTGACGTGGCATGAAATTAAAATTATTATTAACTCCCTGATTGATGGATGGATAGGATTAAATAAATCATATTTGATTTATTTAATCATCTTAATGATAAAATTAAAATAAAGAGGACATGTCGGACTCCTAATTTATGGTGATGAAAAGTATAAATAGAAGATAAGTTTCATTTTTAAGAAAGCAATGTGTGAAGATTTCGGGAGATTGAGGAGAGCTCTGATTTCGGGGGTAAGGATGACTAAGGAAGGTTCGGTGAAGTAGCAGCAGCAACAGGAGCAGTGGTGCAGTAGTAAACTAATTTTTATCTCTAATCTTTTGGGCTTCACTAGGGCAGCAGCAGTGGTAGACTAATGACAGCATGACCATGGACAAATGAAGATATGTTTGGGGATAGAATGAGCACATGCTATTAAATAGAATGAAGCTGATCATCATATGGACAGATTGCTGATGGAAAAAATGATGGCAATGTCACCTACAACAAATTGATGATGGAAATTTCTCTCATCATTGGTGAAGTAAAAATGACAGGTTTTGGAAATTTATCTCCCATGTCTATAATCATTAGAGGTATTAATGGTATAGCTACAAATTTTGAATTTGTTGAATATTTTCATATTCTTTGTTCATATGATACAAAATTTACATAAACCATGGTGATCTCAATGGAGACTTAGGCAATTTCTTTGCAATTTAGGTTATTTCTCCAAGCACCCTTTTTCTTGTACATTATGTTGGTACTATGGAAGAAAACAACCAAAATGATGATTGTGTTCATTGTGGATTTAGAGAGCTTCACAACATCGTAAGGTGCTTATCACCACAGATGAACAACTTACACGAGGTAATTTTGCATATTAATCAAAGTATATGTAGTCATCATGAAGACCAATTTGCTAGGCTTTTGGAAATGGAAAAGAGAATGGAAACTGAGAGTGAAAGGCTAGATAAGTTGGCCACAAATTTAGAAATGCCTCATAATATTACACCCTGTCGTTTCCATATGTTCAGTGAATGGTATTCGTCCAAAAGACTTTGCAATTCAACAAGATGTTGGTGATTATGAAGACATGAGAATAAGCACAAGTAGCATCATAAATGAAAGAAGTTAAAAATGGGGAAGCAAAGGATGCCTAAAGTTAACATGAACACATGTCTAGTTTTATTAGGTTTTCATGTTTTATAACGTTTCATTTTTCTTTGGTTGGACTATATGAATTTATAGCTCTCAAATAATTTAGACAATATGATAAACACAATTGTAAAATCCAATGATAATATGATAGACATGTGTGAGAATTATTCATTTTCATTTTAGTTTTAAACAATGGTAATATAAAAAAATGGTCACTCAGTGCTAATTAATTTCTAATTAGTGAACACAAATTACTCATAACTGGAACTAATTATTCAAAGTAAAGAAGTTACTTGTGTTTATGGTGCCACAATCTCCTCTGTTGTTGCCATGGCTCAGTCTAGGTCAAAGGAACCGATGTCCTCCCACTTGGAGTATGGAGACTCTGTTAGGAACCCATGTCAACCCTTCTATTTACTTTGTTAGTATATTGTTGTTGGATGCATATGCTTTTTAAGTCGTCCCGTAGTATTTGTTGACCCATAGTTTGTATTATTGTTGTTGGACGCATATGCTTTGTAATTCGTCCCATAGTAATTGTTGATGCATATTTTGTATTGGCCCATGGTTTGTATTGACACATGGTATTGACCCATGGTATTGGCACCTAGACTTAGTATATAAGTTTGTGTTGAGACCAATGAAGGTACCGTAAAGTTATTTGTATTGAGCTTTCTCAAAAGAGGTTCTCCCTCGAAGTGGCCTGCGATCAATATAAAAGTGATTCTGAGTTTTCTTATTTCTGCTATATCGTGTGTTTTCATTAATTAATTATTGCAGGTTCTTCACATCTGGTATCAGAGCACTTTCTTCGGCTTGCTAGGTGAAATTTCTGCCAAATTTTTTTTTTCGCATCTGTTGCAGCTTCAGATCTGGGAATAATCCCTATCCGCTTAACTGTGGGAAGTAATTATGCATAAGCCCTAAAAATCATTTTGAGGAGTACCACAGGAACCCCAAAGTAGCTAGCCCATTAAGAGGACCTGCTAGCGAAAAGGGCAACGACCCCTACCTGATTGACTAGTTCCCACCCGCGACGTAAACCAAGAGCTGTCGTTTGTGGCAAAGAGGTTATCAGTTTTACCTAAGTCATGGAGTGAGGGGTAATGCCCCAATACGCAAGCCGTCAGACAGCATTGGTGGCCGAGTGAAACCCCTGAACTGTTAGGAAACCGCACATACCTGGGGTCCATATCTATTTTCAGCTGAACTGTTGTCGATCAGTGCCACACCATTTCAGATCCATTCTGAAATCCGTTCCAGATCCAGCCATTTTAGATCTATTTCAAATCCAGTCCTTTTCGATCCAGTCGGTGCCACTTCAGACCCCTCTATTTCCGTTCACTTTCACGTCATTGCAGATCTATCTGTTTCAGATCCCTTCCGTGCCTTTGCAGATCCATTCCTAAAAAAAAAAGTATAAAATTCTATTTTTTGGCCATATCTCCCTTATTTTCACTTCGTTTCCCTTGAAACTTCCCTGACACCTCCGTAATCTCATTCTGCATATTTCATTCTTGAGGACCCTATCCCAAATTCCACTTCCCAAATCCCAAAATCCCACATTTGTCTATTTTTAGAGTTTGCCGTAACTTCTTCCAATTTCATCCAATCGCCTTCAAATTTTACCACCAAGTTCCATTCCTAATTCTGCGTCTTTGTCCCTCTCTGCCAAATTTTCTCATTCTTTCACCCCGCTTCTGAAATCCCCATTTTTTGCTTCCCTGTCCATCAGAAAGTATCCAAAACCTACTCAAACCCCAATTACCCCTCCGAGTTTTTCCCAAATCCAAATTTCTCTTTATTAAATAAGCTTTTGTTTGTGTTTTTCTATCCATTCCCCCCCCCCCCCCAAAAAAAAAAAACTCTTGGTTATGGTTGTCAATCGTGCAGGAGAATCAACCATGGAGGAAGCACTTGCAGCCATCCAAACCAAACTCCAAGATCTAGATGAAAAATTTCTCATCCTCCATCTTCAGCATTCAACCATGAACAATAACCGATAGCACAAATCTTCGGCAGCCAATGGGTTCTCTTCTTCGAGTAATTTATGTGGTCCGAAGCTTGAATTTCCTTGCTTTAATTGTACTGATCCAACTAGATGGATCTATCGTGCAGAACAATATTTCAGTCTCCATAATACTTTTGATGTCCAAAAAGTGCCACTTGCATCCTTTCATTTGGAACAAGAAGCCTTTCAATGGTACCGTTGGTACATCAAGGCTCATGACGAGCCAAAATGGACAGATGTTTTCCAACTCCTTTTGCAATGATTTGATCCTAGTGCTTTTGATGACTTCACTGGAGCACTCACTAAACTTCGTCAAAATGGCATTGTGAGAGAGTATCAAATAGAATTTGAGAAACTGACCAATCACACAGAAGGATTGTCTAATGAATTCTACAGGAGTTGTTTTATCACTAGTCTTAAGGATGAAATCCAGTCAGAGGTTAAAATATTATGTCCCAAAACAATGATGGAAGTCCTAGGGTTCTCTAAGTTAGTAGAGGACAAGATTGTAGCCCAACAACGCTCCAAACCCACTTTTGTTCCCTTCTGAAATATGGGTTCTCAACGACCTCCCATCCCGCCTGCTCTTATCAAGCATTTGTCTGAAACAGAGATGCAGGCACGCAGAGAAAAAGGGCTTTGTTATAATTGTGATGAGAAATTCACTCAAGGACATAGATGTGTTTAACAAAAGCTCTATCTCTTGGATATGGATTCTCCGCTTGCCTCTACAATTGGTGAAGAAACTCCAGATATAATGGATGATCAGGTCGACATTCAAGAGCCACTGATTGACCCCCCATCTTAGGATGAACAACCAGAGATATCTCTCCATGTTGTATCCGGCATCACCACCCCCCAAACAATGCGGGTCAAGGGTTACTTCAAGAAGCTTCCTCTTACAATACTCATTGATTCTGGTAGCACTCATAACTTCATTGACCCTCGGATCGCCAAACATGCTGATTGTTTTGTCCATCCTTGCTCCGACTTTGAATTCATGGTTTCCAATGGGGGCAACTTACCTTGCAAGGGGAAGTGTCACAATGTGCGTGTCTCTGTGGAAGATTATAAACTGCGCTTTGACATGTTTGCCTTGTCCCTAGGAGGATGTGATGTGGTTTTGGGCGTTCAATGGTTATGCACACTTGGCCCCATCTTATGGGATTTTGCTGAACTTTGGATGCAATTTTTAGTCAATGGGAAACAACACAAATTTAAGGGCTTACAAGAAGGGTCTCTCCGTATCATTAGTTCACATCGCTGGGGTAATATCCTTAAGAAGAATTCACATGGTGTCATTTCTCAATTCCATTCCATTAAGATGCTCCCATCAACGGTCTCCCCTACTTCCTTTGATAGATATGCAGGTGTCCTTGCTGAACCAGTGAGCTTGTCAACTTCAGGAGACCTTTCCGGTACAAATTTAGCCGCGTCTACATCTCAGCAGGAAATGATGGCTATTTTGCATGCAGTACAAAAGTGGTAGCCATACCTATTAGGGAATTATTTTTGCTTCAAGACTGATCTCCAGAGTCTCTAAAATTTCCTCGAGCAATGGGTCTCCTCCCCAACACACCTAAAATGGGTTATCCAACTCATGGGTTATGCCTATGTGATCACTTACAAGAAGGGTAAGGACAATATGGTGACAGATGCTCCTTCTCGCACATTTGATGACCCAATTTCTCTTACAGTTATTTCTCTGCTTGTTCCAAATTGGTTGCACTCTACTCAACATGGCTATCTCTTCTATGAACTCCATGCTTCTTCGTTAGCAGGGCACTCTGGGTTCCTCAAAATGTATGACAAGGAACATTGTAACTTCTTTTGGCAGGAACTGAAAATGACAATTCAACAGATGGTGGCTGACTATGATACTTTCCAGGTCAACAAGGGTGAAACGACACTCCTTTCGGGACTGCTTGAACCCTTTCCCATCCCTACATAGATGTGGACATCTATTTCTATGGATTTCCTAGAAGCACTCCAGTGGTAGAATACCACATCTAAAAGGACACCATATGAAACAGTTTATGGACAGGCACCGCCATTTTTTCTTCCATACATGCTCAACAGCTCCCCAATTCAGGCATATGACTCGTTTCTTCGAAACCGCGATCAAATTCTTCTCATTCTACAGGAAAATCTTCACATGGCAAGAATTTGACTGAAACAACAAGCCGATCTGCACCATTCTGAGCACACTTTTCACATAGCTGATATGGTCCTTCTTCATCTACAGCCTTCCAAGCAATCCTCCTTGTAATGCAAAAGGCATCATTGGGCCGGAATGCAACCCGAGGATGCTACAAGGGAACCACTCCTTCAGATTCTGCATCAATTTCCACATCTAAAGCTTTGAGGACAAAGCTTTTTCTAAGGGAGAGGGGATGTTAGGAACCCATGTCAACCCTTCTATTTACTTTGTTAGTATATTTTTGTTGGATGCATATGCTTTGTAAGTTGTCCCATAGTATTTGTTGACCCATAGTTAGTATTATTGTTGTTGGACGCATATGCTTTGTAAGTCGTCCCATAGTAATTGTTGATCCATATTTTGTATTGGCCCATGGTTTGTATTGACACATGGTATTGGCACCTAGACTTAGTATATAAGTTTGTGTTGAGACCAACGAAGGTACCATGAAGTTATTGTATTGAGCTTGCTCAAAGGAGGTTGCCCCCTCAAAGTGGCTTGCGATCAATATAAAAGTGATTATGAGTTCTCTTATTTATGCTATATCGTGTGTTTTCATTAATTAATTATTGCATGTTCTTCACAGACTCGGCCCTGAATAACTATACATTAAAACAAATAAATTCAACAATGTGTAATTCAAAGTTAAATATATTAAAAAATGTGATATCAAATAAAATACAATAAATACTTGAACATTAAAAAAACAATAGCTAACCTAGTCCATGTAGCTCTCTTTGGCATGTTGTTGTGTAGGACCATGGCAAGAATGACCATAGTGAGAACAACGATGTGCCATTGTTCCAGTCGAACTAGATGGCCTTGCCTGAGTTCCACCTATACATGGCATGTCTTGGCCACCACCATAGACTGTGGAGCTGTGTGTGTCTCATTGATATCCTCCCAACTCTGTGAAGGCATAGCCAGAAATGTGGTATGTCTTAGCAAATGACGTGTGGCACATCTAACTAAGTCATCAATCTCATTTAGGCCGCTACCAAACCCAGGTGGCTAAGGAGGAGGGTTTGGCTCTCTCCTAGGTGCAAGAGGTCCTCTGAGTGGGTTGCGGTGGACTTGAGGTCGATCTTGGGCAGAGCCAAGACCGACACCCTGAAACTCAATGATGTCAAAATAATTGACATGGTAGCCTAGCTCAAGCTCAACCCATAATTTCTTAAGAAAATACTGCGGGACCTCCAAATTATTGCATGGGGGCTTATCAAACACCATAAACCATCTCTTTCTCTAGTTATCTCTCCATGGATGGTAAATACACTAGTCCATCCAAACCCATCTCTTCCTCACATCTGGAGGATGTCTTATCTTGGGATCTATGAATTTGTTGTACAACTATGCTTTCGCAATGTTGAGGTCTTTAATTTGTTCTTTGGATATACCAGTGGAATAGTGCTCCCTCATTCAACCCTTGTATTGGCTCAAATTTGTGATCTCACTGTCGGTAATGTTGATGGATTCAATGATGTTTTGCAATGATGAAGCCAAGGAAACCTGAGAGGGTTCCTTGGTGCTCTTCAATTCATCGCTCAATACCGTTAATTCATTTAAATATTGGTGTAATTGATCCTCGGGGTTTTCACATGGTTCATTGTCCGTTCCAGTGTTGATGTTATCTTCTGATGGTTCGGTTTGAACATTGGTTTCCTCTAATGGTTGTGGTATGCTTGTCATTTTGTTAGGTGTATTTAATCTGCAATGACAATTTCTTGGTTTTTTAATTGATTGTAATTTTTTTTTAAATTTAAAATTGTAACGGAAAACAAAAAACAACAAAAACTTGATTCATTGAGCACCTACCTGGAGGCAATGTCGACAATGTAGTGGAGGTTCAGATTGATGCTGAGTAGGAGGCTTGGGGTGCTCCAAAACGCGCTCACGAGGTCTTTGTTTGGCCACTCCACGCTCGCGGGTTTGTTAAACAGTTTTTTATTTATAAAAAAAAGCAGGGACACGCACACATTAATAATGTGTGCACGCATATGTTTGTGTACGTGTGAATAACACGTGTGTGCACATTTTGTCCATGTCAACTTAACAATGTGGACATTCGACATTCCCGAAGCAGGGGCGCATACGCATGTTTGAATGTGTGTGGGTGCCCCTATTTTTTTCCACTTGGGCGCTTCTACTACGGCCTTTTTAGATACCAACTTCATGTAGATACCCACTAATAATAAAATTAAATAATATTTAATAAATTGAGTTAATATTAGTATTAATAATAATACAAAATAAAATAAGGGAAAAAAAGGAAGTTAGCCTTATTTAATAATTAATAAATGAGAATATGATCACTACGATCATTACATTATAGGTAACAAGTGGATTCACAATGCCAGGGTTAAAATAGTAAGGAGAGGGAAAATGAAATGTAAAAAACTTTCGTTAAATATTGAGATTAAAAATAAAGTACACAAAAGTAGAAACAAAAATGAAACAAGGAGGATAATAAAAAAAAGAAAGTAAGGATCGAGATAATGGTTCTTTAAGACCTGTTTTCGATGTTTTTGCAGTTTGAACTATACAGGATTTACCATAGTCACAAGAGATTAAACTTTTTCAAAAAAGTTGTTTTAGGGTTTTCCTTAAAAAAAATATAATATTTTTTTAAATTTGGATTTGAACATTTCGGTGTTTTGCATCCCTTAAAAGATTGAAATTCATACCGACACTGGTCTTGCAATTTGACTTTTCGGTCTTTTCCATCCCTTGAAGACTCGAGAGTTATATTGAAATGTGATTCATACCGCGACTCCCATTGCTATAAACCCTACAACATCACTATCGGCGGCGGCGTCGTTCTTCTTCCATTGTTATCACCTATTAATTCACCCAGGTGGCCATGAGTATTCGAAAGCATCTTCGATCTCCGGCTTTCGTTTCTGCTCGTTCTGATCCTCCAGCGGCACCAGCCTTTGAAACTTCTTTTCATAATTCCCTAATCTCCAATACACTCTGCGTCAAATTGTTTACAGAGTCCGGTAATCCTACGCCAAGTATAGTAATGCGAAACCTCCCCAGCTCGAATCATATTGCAACAAACATTGCGGGCCTCACGAAGCTAAACGATAAGGACTCGGATTCTGTCGAGTTAATGCAAACCCCTATAGCCAACAAGGAGGAAGAGATAGAGAAACCTAGGGTTTTCACTTTGAACAAGTCTCCATGGGATGATCCCGCCTTTGTCCAAGGATTCTTCACAAAACCCACCATTGAGCCAGCTGATGATTAGTCTATGCAAAATTGTAGAAGGACGATGAAGAAGCGGAGGAGATCAAATCTCACCAGCGATACAAAGGCAATTGCTGAGGCAAAGCAGCAGGTAAGTCCGATCTATTTTCAAATCTAATCCCATATTAGGTTATATTCAATCAATTATTAGAATTTACATCTTTGAGCGACATGCATTAACCAGGTTAGATTATTTGTGAGGAGAAAGATCTCATTCTTTTGTACGAAGTAAATACTATATACTAAATATGATTATGTGTGTGTGGCTGTGTAACTGTGTAGCCTAAGGTTCATGTGGAGGATGAAGAAAACGATTTCAACAAAACTGATATGTCCAGGTGATAGTCTATCTCTCTTCTTGGCTGTAATATTGTCCAGTACTGTCACAACTACACTGCATCAGTTTTCTTGTAGAATTATGGGAATGTAGCTACCTGAACAAACTCTGGTCATAATCTAGTTTCCTACCATATACTGAAATCACATCTCGTATGAATTGGTGTTCCTAAATAAATGCCTCGCCAGAAAATAGAGCATGGACTAAGCAGCTGTTACCAGTCAGTTTTGTTTGGTTTACTATAATAATTTGGCTGACATGGGTGCTGTGTATTTGATTTTGATGTTTTGTTGTGTTGTAATCATGTTATCCAAAAGACACGCGCGCAATCGCAGAGCGGGTATGCGACTCTTACATGTTCATGCACTCCATTGCTTCTTTTGTAATTTATTTCAGTAATATAGTTAGATGTTTTTACTTATGGCCCTGCCTAGTTTTTTCAGAAATGAAAAAAAATGGCCATGGAAAGGAGGTGTTGAATGTACCAGAAGCAGAAGAATTGCTTGAATCAGCCCCGACGAATATAAAAACAAATGCAATAGCTTACGGAAAGGAGGTGTTGCAAGTAGCAGAAAATAAAGAGCAGGTGCTTGAATCAGCTCTAAGGAGAGTATTTTCTGAAAAAGTTAGTTTAACAGTGAGAGAAGCTGGGTGCAAGCTTAATATGCTAGGGAATGCCAATAACATAATTTCTGAAGGTCTTCCTCTGTCAGTGCAGGTGAGAAGGACGTTGCTCAATGGTCCATACTTTGTAAAGATGGACGATGGGAAATTTGCATTGTGGGACAATTTTCTTAACAGTAAGGTGGGTAGGAAAGATGAAGAAAAGATCAGTAGTTCCAAAATAGAGAAAAGAATGCGCATCCACAAATTTGACGGAGATGAGGATTGTGCTACTTATAAGGAACCTGCAAAAGAATTGGGTCAATCGGAGACTAAACAAGAACATAGAATTCTCAAAACGATCCTCAAGAAAGGAAAAAGAAGTAGAAGAGCATATGAAACAGCACAAGGTGAAAGAAGAGATTGACATTTGCAAGCAAGCATATGGTAAAAGGAAGAACTTATGTGGCCAGGAAGTTGAACTTATGTGGCCAGGAAGATGCAGCAGCTGCCTCTGATTTTCAATGTTATTATCGTCATAGTAAAATAATTGCAGTTGTGATAAAGATGCAGCAGCCGCCTTTGATTTTCATTGTTATTATCATCATAGTAGGTCATATGGAAATGGCAAGACCAATCCAACCCAACTAAGGGTCTCCCATGAAGGTTCTCCTTTATATTCGCTTTACTGTCTAGGACTTACTAACTTTCCAGTATTTATGTGTATAATAGTGATCAGTAATTTAGAACCTTAATACTGACTGCAAATTTATAACTTTTTGAACATGCTCCATAGTCAATCATGTGTTTGCTTTCGCTTCATCCATTTGTTTGTTTTTGGTTTTCTGGTTTTATAAAGAATTTTATATATATATATATATAATTTTTATGTATTTTAAATTAGCTTAGATCCAAATCTCAGGATTTATCAGGTCGAGAGGGATCGACACTTGATAAAGCCTAGGATTTGGAGCTTCATAGAGCCTAGGATTTGGATCTAGGCTGATTCCAATAGTGGGTGGTGACACAAAGTTAGAGTTTGATCAGCATTGTAAGGAATGGGTTAAGTTGAAAATACAGATAGAATTATGAGGATTATCATAATGTAAGTAATAAGTATTAAGGATTGAGTAATTGTTAAAGCGGAAAATGGAAACAATACATTTGCAAGGATTAAATAAATGAAAATATGGTTCATAGCATGATCATTCTCAATCTATCTTCTTCATCTTTTCTCATCTTCACACCTAGTAGTTTTGACATCTTCTCATATTGATCATATGGGAATGGAGGTTGAAATCGTAGACTTGCCAAATCTTTAACTCGAGACATTGTTGTAAATGTCATACCCTACCTCTCTTGCTTTCCAATATTAATAGTAGCTTTCTCCAATGTCAATCATTGTGACTTATGGATTGTTAAAACCCAAGTGAGTTTCAATGGAATTTCTTTTTATTACCTCTTTGGATAGATCTAATAGGAACAACTTGAGTAAATGATTCATCCCATGGTCCCCCCACATAATTATCAAATTTTATTAAAACATAGGTGGGTGGTTCTCGAAGCGAACTTCCAGGGTTATATGCAATTTGTTGTATAACTCCAGGAGCACCATTGATGAGTCGTGCATCAATCCATAGGTTTGATGTGAGCATTAGCCTTGCTCCTATGGCTATAAGTAATTCAAGTTCCAACCCTTCTTCATCTCATTCCATAGAATAGTGGCTTCTTACAGATGTAGTAATACTCATCGCAATGGGACAATTTAGGCTTCTTATTAAACGCTTGTTATGACAGTTTACATCATCATTTGTCGCAAACAAATCTATCGCCTTATCGAACGAATTTTTCATTGAAGCATGTAAGGAAGTATTTGTACGAGTCATCAATAATTTACAATTCTCTATTGTTAGAATTGCATCTCTAATATTCATTAACAAATTACGAAAACATATTTGTTCATTGCTTTGTCCATTTCGTTGAAACACGGTATCGAGGGTCACAACTGTTGTGAATGTGTTCCACAATTCTTTTGCTATACTTTCCGATGCATATACAGGCTTATCCATGACAAGTGGAAATTGTTCCAAATCACCAACCAATATAATTGATCTTCCACCAAAAGGTAAATTAGCATTTTCTCAGAAGGCTTGGCGAAGTCTTGAATCTATTCTGATTAATAGATTTTTTCCAATAAAACTCAATTCATCGATCAAAATATATTTAACATTCCTGAACTCTTCTTGTAAGTTAATTAAACTCGGTCCTCATAAAGGATTAATTTCTTTGATCGGTATATGAAGTGAAGAATGAACTGTTCTTGCGGATATGTTGAAAGTTGCCACCCATGTAGGAGCTAGAAGAAGTAATGGAATTTTCCGTGGATGCGAGAGATTTTCAAGTGTATTTTTAATGGCTCCAATCAAATATGACTTTCGGGTACATGCACTTCCTTGGATTATCATGCGTAGTGGATCAACACTCATTCTATATCATATGCTATTCTTTGCTTATCCCCCAAACTATCAATTGAGTAATGCTTTGCATGTTCATTAGTAGAAATATTTTTCAATTTTCGCATATGAGAGATGAAATGAATTGCATGACTGGAGGTCTCTTCATCTACAAAAGCAGTGTTCCAACCATTCATACGATCAATATCCCTATGTCCAACCATCTCAAACTCATTATAATTTATAAATTGATTTTTATATAATCCACATATGATCTCCCGTTCATGCTTCCTCGAATCTCTTTGTGGATTTGGATGTTCTTCTTCTTCGTTGGATTCAACTTGAGCATATGTAGGCACAGGTTTCCAATCAACATGCCAAGGTATATATTGCAAATTTTTCCAATTCTGTACTATTTCATCAGATCTGTGGCCTATATCTTTTCTAAAGTCACGAAATGTCTTGCACAAAACCAACTCAGACCATCAGAATTCGACAAACTTCTCATCTTTTTGATTGGGAATAGAGTTAAATCTAGGAAATACACGTACAATAGATGCATTCCTTCGTGGTAACCATTTCCCCCCGTCAACATTTGTCATAGTGACCAATGTTTTGCAACATATATCAATGTAAGTTGCTCCATATTCTCAGGTTGCTTAGTATATGCGAGTCAATCAGAGAATTATCATTTTCGGCATTATATGTATCAACTTGTACTTGTTTGAAAACCTTCATACCAAGATTTAGAACCACAAAACGATGGCTACATTTTGAAAGAGGAAGCTCTAGAAGCAAATGGCATGTCTCTTGTGCACCAATGTCCCTATCATCAATGGATTCACACAACAAAATTTTATATGCACGTGCTGTTGGTTCATTCGGATTATGGATAGAAGAGACCCACATCAACATATTGGGGAAAGTTTTAGATCCCTTTTCAGATTTAGCAGCGTATTTTGCTATGTAATTAATAACCACGAGCTTGGAAAGTACAGGTTGTAAATGTATATTATCCCTCCATATCATCAGTGTTTCACGATTGTGTGTATTCACTCTCGCATCATTTGGTCTAGGTTCATACTTTTTTTCTCCTTGTTCATTAATGTAAAGTTTTGACTCGTCACATAGATCCCATGGTGCGTGGTACCGATATACCATTTTTCCTCCCTTCTTTCAAAGACAACTTTTCTCATTGCAAGTAATATGACGCTCAACACAATTAAGAAGTTCTCCGTAATCAATCATTGGATCCGATTGAAATATTTGTTCTGTGTCTTTTATAGAAGGATGATCATCTCCATTATCTCCAATTTGAATCTTTTGTTGATGTTCGTGACATGGATTTATTGCATGCACTCATTTTTTGCAGATATAACTTCTCTAGGATCATCCTAATTCAAAGTCTCCATGTTGGGATAATCTTTTAACCAAAGAAACCCATGGACATGAGGAGATCCATGATTTTTCCATTCGTAGCGACTCCAATAATCTGTAGCTTGATAAAAATGTTCGAAAACCTCTTCTCGAAACATTGCATGTCTCAAGTGCATATAATGTGCTACGATGTGAGGATTATCAATTACATTTTGACATCGTCATTTTTTCGTTTCACATGGATCTGTAGGACTTGTGCCTCGCATTAATTTATGCAAATCAGGCCACTACATATCCGCTGCACTTAGTGTGAAGAATATTGTCGGACAACCTATCTGATCAATCAAGTCAGATAACTCTTGACGACACTTGCTCAAATATGCACGTGCACCTCTTAATACCATTCCAAACCTCATTAATCTTTCTCCCAATATTGAATCTGGAAGATTACGTAAATGTCGTCGTAACTTTTCCATTGTCGTGGGTAGGTCACTAATATGTTTTTTGACAAAAAATTTTGATGAAGCTTGAGGACAATGTCTTATTATGATATTTAGTAAAAAATATTTGAAGTGGGGATGCCTTCCAAATCTGTTATCATGATATCTGAGAAGATGTTTTGCGTACTCATGTAGATGGACATTTCGCATTCGCGGTTGTAACCAATCTGCCTTTCCTTTAGGGAACAATGTTGGAAATTCCATATCAAATAATCAAACAGTGTTATACTCGTTAATCGGAGATGAGCCAATCCCAAGCAAGTTAATCACATCAGTCAATTCATCATTTATGTTATTTTCATCTGGATTAGGATTATTTGCCCATGCTCTAATAATTTCTATCTCTCGTGGTGCACTTGGAATCCTTGATGCAAAAGAAGTTGTTTGTAAACCATCTAACATGCCATCAACTCTTGGTATCCCTTCGAACATTGCTAATTCTCTGTCGTCGTCAATATCGGGAAGAGTAACAGAATTAAGCATATGTGAGATATCTGTTGCATTCTCAGGTAACTCTTCTTCTGCGTCATAATCAACTCGAACATATGGATAATATGGATCATTCTGAATCTTAAATAATAATGCATCCATAACTCTTTGTATTCTAACGGTGAAATCATAACTAGATCCTGGTCGTCTTTTTTTTCGCACAATGACCATTAAGTCCATGTTGTTAGTATGGCAGGGAAATATATTGGCAACATCTTTAATCTCTTGCAGAAAAATAATGGTGTGTCCTCCATATTTGTATTGTCCACCTATTGAATGCATCACCTACAAAATTGGACTTGCATGTGCTATCAACATCTCTTCAACTTGTGTGAGATCCTTAAGGACATGAGGTTGAGTTCCTGGATCCATGTGGTTCCTAGCTGAGAATCTGTGATTAGATCCCTCTCTTATACATCGCACGCACGTTGGAACCCTACTTGTATTACGTATCTGTATTCCAACATATGAGTCCTAACAGACATGACACATTTGAACTTCTCCTAATTGATCAATTCGTTCACGGAATTTTCGATGTCTACTATACATTTCTTCAGATGGTACCGATATATTATCTTCAATTTCAATCTCCATTTCTCAAACCATGTCATCAACATGTCCCTCTATGACCGTTGCACATTGAGCATCTCCCACAGTTTGTTCCATGGGTATATTGGTCGAATATTGTCTTTGTTGTTCTACATTTTGATTTCTTTTGTTGTTCTACAATTTGATTTCTTTGTTCTTCCAATTGCTTCAACTTTCTCTCTTGATATGCTCTTTGTCGGTCAATGTTTTGTTTTCTTTGTTCTTTGCATTCTTCTGTTGTCAATTCATCTAACTTTGTTTTTTGATATTCCTCTTGTTGATCTCCATTTCGTTTTCTTCGTTCTTCTCATTCTTATGTTGTCATTTCGTCCAGTTTTCTTTTTCGATATTCTTTTTGTTGTTCTACTTCTCGTTTCAAGTGTTCTCGTTCTTTTGCTGTCATTTCGTTAGATTTTCTTTGTTGAGCATCTCCCACTGTTGGTTCTACGGGTATATTGGTCGAATATTGTCTTTGTTGTTCTACATTTTGATTTCTTTGTTGTTCTACAAATTGATTTCTTTGCTCTTCTGACTGCTTCAACTTTCTCTCTCGGTATGCTCTTTGTCGATCAATGTTTCATTTTCTTCGTTCTTCTAGTTCTTCTGTTGTCATTTCGTCCAACTTCCTTTTTCGATATTCTTTTTGTTGTTCTACTTTTCATTTCAAGTCTTCTTCTCATTATTTTGTTGTCATTTTGTTAGATTTTCTTCGTTGAGCATCTCCCACAGTTGGTTCTACAGGTATATTGGTCGAACATTGTTTTTGTTGTTCTACATTTTGATTTCTTTGTTCTTCCGACTGCTTCAAATTTCTCTCTCGATATGCTATTTGTCGATCAATGTTTCATTTTCTCTATTCTTGTCGATCAGCTTTTCATTTCAAGTCTTCTTCTCATTCTTTTGATGTCATTTTGTTAGATTTTCTTCCTTGATTTTCGAGGTTCTGTATTTTTTGTTCTTCCCCTGTTTGTCTCATAGCATCTTCCATATGCACATCTTCCATTTCAAGTTCAGACTCTATATCAAAAATGTCAAACATTAACATATACGCTGAAATCTATGCAAGGATAAAACACCATACACTGAAATCTATGCAAGTATAAAACTCACTTAACATGATTATCAAATTCACTATATTTTCAAAATTCAATATATTTAAAAAAAAATTCAATATATTTTCAAAAAAATTAGGTGATCTAGGAGGATCGAACCTTGGACCTCACACCCATTATCCCAACACCCTTACTACTATACCACAGGTAGTTCTTGTTATACATAACGAACAACTTATATATAAACCGAAATATTATTGAATTTGGCAAAAATGGGGGAAGGGTGGATCAAGAGGGTTTGACCCCATGACCTACCTATAACCACCACAATGTGTTACCAATGGGATACACCTAGTTGTTTGGAAGTTAAATGATATAATATATTTATATCTTTGAATTGGGAGTTAAATTTATATTTAAATTTAATATTTATATGAAATTTAAATTTATTATAAATATTAAATTGAAAGTTAATATAAATATTAAATTTTAATTTCAATTAAAATTAAAATGTAATATAAACTTATATTATATTTAAAATTAAATTAAAATATAATTATTTTTTAATATGAGGGTGTAGGCATCATGGAGGGAGGAGGGTTACGCAGGGAGGGAGGAGGGTGTAGGCAGAATGGAGGGAGGAGTGTTGCACGTGGAGTTATGAGGGTGCAGGAAGCATGGAGGGAGGAGTGTTGCACATGGAGTTATGAGGGTGCAGGAAGCGTGGAGGGAGGAGGGATGCGCAGGGACGCCATTATGGAGGGAGGAGCTGGGAGGAGGGGAGCTTGTGCAGGGAGGGGTGCTCGTGCAGGGAGATCAGCGTGGAGGGAGGAGGGATGTGTAGGAGGAGGGGAGGGAAGAGGGTTCATGCAGCGTGGAGGGAGGAGGGTTGCGCAGGGAGGGAGGACGATTGTGCAGGGAGGGAGGAGGGTGCAGGAAACATGGAGGGAGGAGGGCTATGCGGGAAGGTCAGTGTGGAGAAAGGATTTGGGAGGAGGGGATCTCACGTAGGTAGGGGATCTCGCGCAAGGAGGTTAGCATGGAGGGAGGAGGGGAGATTGTGCAGGGAAGGGAGCTCATGCATGGAGGTCAATGTGGAGGTAGGAGATGGGAGGTCGACATGGCGAGATGGAGATGGGTCTGCGTGGAGGGGAAGAGTTGCGTTGAGGGGAGGTTTTCCGACTGGAGGAGATGGGAGGTGCAATTCGTTAAAACTAAAAAAAATGACAAAGAAGCTATATTGCAAAATACCTGTTCGCAGAAATTGCTCAGATCTATTTGCCGCAGATTCTTGACCCAAATTATTTTTTTTTATAATTTTTTTGATGTTATGTATATTAGTTTCAGTGTATTATAAATTCATTGATTTCGTTTCAAAAATACAAGTCTTTTTATTTTTATTAATGGCCAACGTTACAATATTTTATTTTTATTATTTTATTATTATTTTGTTACTTGACAAACACTCGATAAACGTTATAAGAGCTCCCTCATAATAGGTTGTAGAGCGCCTCTCGACGCAAAAATTTTCAATTTATAATATGGTTTTTACACTAAATGCTTGAATTTTTTAATAATTTTTATTTATTTTAATAATAAATTTAATCAATTAAATAAGTCGTTCATATTTTACTTCAATATTTTTTTATCTTTTTATGTGTATTTCATTTTCAATATTTTTTAAAGAAAAATAAGTATATAGGTTATCCTAGTTAATCTCACATTTATATCTCAAGTAGATAATGGTTTATTCCAAAAAGAAACTATTGCACATTGTCATGTGCATAAGAATGTGCACACAAAGAGAGATAATGTTAACAATTATTATAAAATTTAAATTGAAGGAAATTTTAACAAAGAGAGATAATGTTAAAAATTATTATAAAATTTAAATTAAAGGAAATTCTAACAAACATTGTAATCACTTATGAAAAGATACAAATTTCCTCTAGCTGTCACATCTTTGATACAAGTATATGATCACTATGGTAAATGAAAAAAAACTATCCTCCCATTATTTATATAAAAGGTGAGGCTCACCAAGAAAAATTGAATAATGTCTACAACAAGAAACCTAAAAAATCTCTAAATAGGTTCACTTGTGAAGACACACACATATAATGTAATTTCTTATAAAATTTAAATTAAAGGAAATTCTAACAAACATGGTAAGCCATGGTGAAAAGAGACAAGCTTCCTATAGCTCTCACATCTTTGATACAAGTATATGGTCACTATGATGAATGAAATGAATTCCTCCTTCCATTATTTATATAAAAGGTGAGGCTCGACAAGAATAATTAGATAATGTGGACAACAAGCAACTTTACAATTCCCTAAACATTGTACACAATGGTGAAAAGAGACAAGTTCCTCTAGCTCTCACATCTTTTGATACAAGTATATGATCGCTACAATGAATGAAAAAAAGTATCTCCTCCCATTATTTATATAAAAGGTGAGGCTCTCCAAGAAGCAACCTAACAAATCCATAGATAGGTTCACTTGTAAAGCACTTTAACTCCAAATGATAGAAGTCAAGCTCCAAGTATGCACATCCATCAAGCACGGGTTCCAAGGTCAGCACTCCACAATAGAGGTCCCTCATAAGCCATGTGTATCTTTGGGTCCATCACACCTACAAGATCACTTCTCAATAGAAGCATCCTCAAGTCAAGAAAAATCCTTCACACAAGATACTGAGTGTCCCCATGCTACCTAGGGATCAATGACCTCTCAAATTCTCAATGCTCCTCCTCTACATGGGTTATCCTCTGATGCAAGAAACCAAAATCCATGTGCACAACTCATCATGAATGTTTCCAAGCCACATAGGCATCCAACCTCCTAATGCAGTATTCCACACATGCATCAAGCCAAGGTATATCACTCCATGAGTAAGTTATGTCCAATTTGTATCTCCAACACGATACAACCAAAGGTAGTAAGCACACCATGCATCCCATATCTTATGCGACACCTTAAATCATGCCAAAATTACTTTTATTTTATTTTAATTAAGATGGTTTGTATTAAGAGTTCACTAGGAAATTTTTGGAAAATTCTTTTGGTTGGGAGTTTATTCATCATAGGAACATAGGGTGAGATTATAGGATCAACTACATGGATCCCAACTTCTTCTTCTAGACCGGGCTATATATAACACAAGTAAGAACACCTTACATCAATACTACTACATGATGGACAAAGAAAATTTTAGGGACTGAATATAGACCATGGGCTAATTTTTGAGGTTTTTTTCCAAAAAAAGTATTTGTCATTTCCATTTTTTTCCAATATGATTAGGCCAAATTCCATACTATTAAATTTTTTACTCTAAAAATTGCAAAATTTTTCCAAAAACTATATAAAACCCTTATAAAGTTGAATATTGTTTAAAAAATATTGCCAAACATTTTATTGTTGGATAAATTTGATATTTACTAAGATTCACAAACATTTCTACACTTTTATAAAATTATGGATCCTTAAAATTTTCCTTGATGATGGATTATGAGAATTTTTATTATGTAAAATAATTTACATGAAACTATGGGAGGGATTCTAGGCTCAAGTTTATCTAAGTCAAAAGGTCACTAATTGTGAATCCAAAGGCTCAATAGTTCTCATGGATGATTTGAATGTGTTCCATTATGAAGGGAGGATATGAAGGACCTAAAAATCTAGGATGATGAATGGTGGCTGGGTCATCTCATTGATAATATAAGGGTATTTATTTTTGGCCCTTGCACGTAGGTTATGTGTATTTCGGCACAATGAAACTTTTGACACATGTGGTGTGGAGTATGCATTGAGATGGGATATTTGTTAAACAACACTAGTAGAGGGTCGGTTCTTCTATCTCTTGGTTGGATTAGGAAATTCGATGCATTCATGTGTGATTTTGAAGGTGAATGTCAATGGAGTTCATCTAAAAGTTCTAAAAAGAAGGTTCACGAGTATTAGAAGAGCTAGTGGCATGGGACAATCTCGGGGCTTATTGTTCGTTGGTGGATAAATTTTGTTGGGAAAATGGGTTCCATTGTCATTGTGGATTGTGGAGGATTATTGTGCCCCTCTAGAAATGCATTATTTTCTAATGGGGGACTAGCCCTTAAATTACACACTAGTCTTCATAATAATTCAATTTGGGTAACCTTGGAAAATGACGGGTGTATTGCCCATATTTACAACAAATGTTGTAATCAAAGATGATTTGAATTTTATTGTTCTTTGATTAGTTAGGGAGACTATTGTTCTTTTGGTGTCGATTGTTATTTTTCTATTAGTTTGTAGTACTTGGGTTACACTCATCATTTTTAATTTTTTTGGGATGCTTGCCCCCTTGTCCCAAGTTCTCATTTGGTTCTCATTTTCATGGCCCTTCTTATTTCCATTGTTTTGTTCGAGTGGATTTTTGGTCTAGTGTTTTTCTATGTAAAATAATATTTTTCTTGGGACATAACTCGTTAAAGTAGGTTGATGTTAGATGATACAAAGTGGAGTTGTGGGGTCAGTAGGACCTATAGAGAAGTAGGTAAAGGGTAATACATGTTAAGAGGGTTGGGGTTGGTGAGGATGAGGGAGGGAGGTGCACAATCAGAGGTGTTTAGTTTGTAACTTTACTTGAGGTAATGGAGCATATATTGGAGGGTTTCCCTCTATATGAGGGGTTGCATCCATTGGAAGAGTAGTGAGTTTCAATGTCGGATATACTTGGGCCCTAGTATGGAGGGTGGGAGGCACCATCAATAATATTTGGGTTCCCATGTGGAATATTAGGTTTATGATGTCCTATAATGATTTTCATATTGACTAGTGCTCATGTGAAAGGAAATTTGATGAAATTCATTGGTGGCCTAAGAAAGTGATGTAATAATGTCATTAACCACATGAGGGGTCCCCAATATTAATCATGTACAAGTACCATGACTAGGCATAGACAAGGTTCAATTGTTACACTTTAAATAATTCCTCTACTTTATTTTTAGGCATGGTCACGATTATGTCTTTAGAAATAGTAGAGATGAGAGATTTAAAAAACTAGTCTAATGAGGAGGGGACCTTTCAAGTAAATTTCACATATGCTACCTCATCAACGCTACTCATCAATATGATACGTGATATAGGTGGTAGTGGTTTTGCAATAGATAACGAAAATTTGGATCTTGATGTCATGTCATATCAATAATTCAAAAGAGGTCTAGAACGCCTTAGATAGTTACTCAAAAGTGGCATGAATATATCTGGGTTCCTCAATATAAAAATTGGTGGATTCTCTCGTGATATTGTTATATGAACACTATATAATGGAAAAGTCATCACGTGGTTTTTTATCAATAATTCAACTAAGACTTACGAACAATATATATATGAGACTTACGATTAGACTTGTGGCAATGTAACTACACACATTCACTAGGCATGAGGTGAAGGGGTATGTACCCTTTGATCTTTCATTAGGATACATTTATTGTTGTTTTTGTTACCATTATATTTCTATTCATGTTAAATACTCTAACCCTACCAAGGATTGATTTTCCCTCAAAGCATAATAAATATGATTCTCTTTGGCTAAGCATACTATCGTGGTAACAACATCTTAATGTTTCTCTAGTTGTAGGGACTTGACTTTGTTCTTTTTTTGAGAATTGACAATTTTCCTTTGTAAGATGTGCATCATAGCTTGAAGTATTTGGACCTATTATGTTGAAGTTGAATTGTTGATGTTCCTTTGTTGCATAGATTACCTACTTCCATTATTGTATGCTTGTATGTGCTTCATGCAATTTTTTCCTTTGCAACCCTTCCACACCATATAATTTGTAATTTTGGCCTTTCCAGTTACGCTCCATGAACTATTCTTCAATCAATGTTTCTATTTTAAGTGCCCCATTGCATCAATCATTCGATAATTAGCACCATATCCATTTCTTCAATTCATAGACTATAGATTCTTGTTTTCAGTTCCAGTTATTTTATTTGAACTAAGACTTTATGGCATCTTCAAAGTTCTTTGACCTTTTGTCCATCAATTAGCATACTATGAGGTCCTTGGTAGGGTACTTACAAAAAAATTTAGTTGTTTAGAAACAATGACATCTATACAATTATGAATACTACTAGAATCTAAGAGTATATTAGACTTAGATTTCTTATGATTCCATTTAGGTTCAAGGTATTGGGTTGTGATTTCCTAGTCATGGTTGTAAGTTGAAGTGTAGGCTTGCTTAATTCCTCTTTTATTGGAACATGGATCTTTACAACCTTCTTGATATGAGATGGAATCGACTTTCTGGGTGGTTCTTAAGTTTGTTCCTTTCAATAAGTAGCTCCTTTTTGTATGTATAATTCTCATCCCTATTTGGTAGTGTGCATGAGATTGATGATAGTGAAAATTTAGTAGTGTTTTGTCATGGTCAAAAACATGAGTTTGAAGTTACTGACCATTTTTCGTAAGTGTCTAGTTGGATTGTTGACTCATCTTGTCTTTTAGATTGGTAGTCAATCCTTTTTATGAACATTAATTATCATTGATGGTTTTTCCTTGTTGGATTTTCACTCATATAAATGTCTTGGATTCCATATCTTATCGCATTCATGATAAATGTCTCCCTTCTTTATTAATGTTGTCCATCATCTCCGAGAAATTTCAATAAAATTATTGGTTCTATTGTTCATATCTTCATTTAATTTGTCAATTTTATACCCTAATTCTTCATTAATAATAACCTTGTTCCTTCACTTACTCATTATTACTACCCAGGGATTTGATGGCTTCTTGTCAGGCCGACTTTAAATTGGACTTCTCATATATTAAAAACAAAATGGCAAAGTAACTTTTAAAAAAATTACACTTGATTTTTAAACCAAGCTTACTACGATTATGAAAGAGAAAATAAAAAAATTTAGTCGATTTGAGGGGATGGGACTAATTTATGGAAGGCCATGATTTGGAAAAATGGATTGATGCATAGATTGAAAAGAATAGACAAGTTTGAGTGTAATTAGACTTACATACACACATTGGAAGGTTTTCAAGTGGAAAATTATTAAGGTTTTTGCAATGGAAAACTATGAGTGATTGGGTGGCTAAGTAAGAAGATGAGTCGAGTATGAAAATGTACAAAAAGTAAACATGTGGCTATATATGTATGGTTGTATAGCAAACTAATCATGGGAAAGTAAGGATAAAAATCATACGGAGTTATAGAGATGCTATGCATGTATTTTACAATCGTATCAACCTATATAGACATACATATAGAATTATGCCAATGTGTGGCATGGTACAATGAATGCAAGTCTATGGACAACCATATGGGATGTTTTCTTTGTGGATTAATTTACAACCTTCATTGTATGGAAATAGATATATAGGTACAAATATGAGAGTGGAAAGATGTCATCATACATAAATCGTATTGAAGATTGGTAGCGATATTAATGTGGGAACGCATGGGTTGGTGAAGTCAAGTATTGATAATGAAATATGTATAATTCTGTGTGATTTTGGTGGTGCAATGAAGGTTTTGGAAATAATATCTTATATTTAAAGGATTTTACATATATATAGAATGATGAGAGTATAAGTTGCAATGTACGTATAGAATAAAAATATGGAACATTGCCATAAAATACATATACAAAACACCAATTGAGGTATATAAATACTGGTAATAACCCACAACCTGGACTTGATACCAAATGAGATAGAACGAATCATATTTATCATTGATTACAAGAATATTTCTACAAATATATAAGAATATATTGAATATTGAATAATTGATAAAATGACTATATTTACATTTAGTCTCATGATGATGTACTTGTTGGAATATCCTCACCATCATTTTTTATATTCTGCATGCATTTGCATGCATCCAGTCATCAGTATGGTGGTCTCCCCAGCAGCTGGAGCCTATTTTCAGCCCCTTAGACCCTGTGTCGAGTCCTCATTAGCCCTCCTACCTACCGAGTGCGCCTTGTTTTCCTCACCTGGATTAAATATGCACCCTACTACACTACTCAGATCACTAACACTCAGTTGCAGCATTGATTGAACAGTTCTTACATTTATTGCTAAGTTTAACTGCATGTAGCTTCCATTTGTCTGGATCGAAGTGCAACTTAACCTACTGACAGCCTCATGCACCCTCCTTGGAGTCTCCATCCTTTATTTGTGCTCACATGGCTCAGTTAGACTCAGTTAGAATCATTTGACTGAATTTTGACTATTTGTGACTACTACCATTGATTGGATGATGTCTCCAATGCTATCCAAGCTACACACTGAGGAGAGTTTGAATCACCTTTGGCTAATTCAAATTCACTGGATAGACTGATCATTGCATTTAGTTTTCATAGTGCAAGCTTACAGTTAATGTATTATTATATTGTAGATTTCTCCATTTATGATTTTATGAGTGATAATTGATTCGTTTCTTCTTCTTCTTCTCTGCAATTCTTTAGTGAGATTTGTGAGGTTTTCTCTAGCTATGTGATATTTCCTATAAATTTACACATGGTATTAGAGCTGGAGTCAGCTATTCGAATTGCAACAATAGAAACTATTGCAGCCAGTGCAACAGTTGCAACAATTCATTGAGTAGATGTCTTTAATTGAGCAATCCAGTGAGGTCTAGCCACATGTGAACGATCCAGTCACATGTGCTCATTGTCCTAAGAAAGTGTTCTCTCAATTTGTAGGAAATCCCCATCATCAATTTCATTTTTTTTGTAGTTTTATTCCATCATTCGAATTCATGTTCAATTTGACTTCAACAGCGACCAATGGATCTAAAACTAAATTCATTCAATTATGTCGAATGGAAGGCCAAGATGGACATCTTCATGAAGTCCAAGAGCCTCTCTAGGGTATTGAATGGAACTACAGTCAAATCCACTGGTGCAGTAGAGAAATTCAAGTACTTGGGTAAACATGACGAAGCACTAGGACTGCTACTCCTCGACAATTCCAAATACCTCCATTTTCGTGCCATAGATCTAGCCACTCCAAAAGAAGTTTGGGACAAGCTCGAATCTCTTGTTGTACAGAAAGATGACTTGAAAGGTCACAAGTTGGAAAATGAACTTATCTCACTGAGCCCTTGCAGCTTCAACTACATCAATGAGTTTCTTACTGAGTTTAAAAATCTGATTTCACAATTGAAGAGATATGGAATAGAGAAGGAAGAGAAGCAGCTCATCCTTGCATACTATCAAATTTGGGCCCTAACTACTCAGTATTTGTCTCTACCTTTCAAATAGTGAAGCTATCTATGCGAAAATGGAAGTTTCCCACTCTTGATGACTTCATCCAATCTCTCACACAAGAGGAGGAGAAGTTGATTCAAATGGGAATGATAAAACCCAAGATGGATTCAACACTTGCAACTCTGAGGTGAAGAGAGCGAATGGAAAGGGAAAGCAAAATGTTTTTGACAAAACGTCGAATGAGCAGAAGCAAAAGGAGGCTCCCTAACAGTCAGAAGGGGCTTCGAATTCCAAGAATATCAAGCATTCTCAAAAGGAGAAATCCAAATGTACCTATTGCAATAGAGGATTTCATCCCGAGAGTTCTTGTATGAAGAATACTATAGACTTGATGGATCAGTTACTTGAAAAGAATAACCTCCTAGTACCTGTATGTGCTAGGAAGAACGAGGTTAAACCTTCTAGATCTGAGGACAAGGAGAGATTCCATGCTCTTATGGAAGGTGCATCAAGGGAGTCCTCCTTCAGCATAGATTCACGAGCATCAAGACACATGTATTCCTCCAAAGATCTCTTCACTGGTTTCGAATGCACTGTTGGCCCTTCCATCATGTTGGGGAGTGGTTCAGAGGTCTCCTCTAAGGGGATTGGAAGGATCAAACTTGATGATGGATACTTCTCGGATGTACTCTATGTTCATACTCAAACTTTCCCTTAAAGTTTACTTGTTTTCCTACGAAGTAAATTATGGCCTTAATCTACTTATTTTTTCAAAATTCCAATTATGTGTGGGTTGCTTTGAACTATGATTCCTAAATCTTGATCATTATTCACATCTGAGTGAGTTAATAAGAAACAAGCTCACTCCTACCTTAATAATCCCACAAACTCTACTTTTCCCTTAAAATTTCTACAAGATTTGGATAGACATTTCTAGTAAAAAGTATTGAATTAATGCATTTATTAACTTACTCCCATTCTCATTTATATCAAAGAAACAACTACCACTAAACAATGATCTTAAATGTTGGAAAATGAGATAAATACATAATAGTGTTTTTTAAGTTTTTGGAATATTCAAAATTGGAAAGGGATTTCGTCAAAAATTGATTAGAGAGTGGAGATGAGTAGAAAAATTAATAAATCAAGATAATATTACAATAATAAAATTAAATAGTATTTAATAAATTGAGTTAATATTAATATTAATAATAATACAAAATAAACTAAGGAAAACAAGGAAATTAGCCTTATTTAATAATTAATAAATGAGAATATGATCATTAGGATCATTACATTATAGATAACAAGTGGATTCACAATGCTAAGGTTAAAATAGTAAGGAGAGGGAAAATGAAATGTAAAAAACTTTTGTTAAATATTGAGATTAAAAAGAAAAGACGCAAAAGTAGAAAAAAATGAAACAAGCAGGATAATCGACAATCGACAGAAGAAACTAAGTAAGAATCGAGTCCGGTTTTCAATGGTTTTGCAGTTTGAACTATATAGGATTACCATAGTCACAAGAGATTAACTGTTTTGAAAAGTTGTTTTAGGGTTTTCCTTAAAAAAATATAATATTTTTTGAAATTTACTCGACGTCGGTTTGGGATTTGGACATTTTAGTGTTTTGCATCCATTAAAACATTGAAATTTACACCGACGCTAGTTTTCGAATTGGTCTTTTCCATCCCTTAAAGAATCGAGAGTTATATTGAAATGTAATTCATACCACGACTCCCATTGCTATAAACCCTACAACATCACCATCGACGGCGGCTTCGTTCTTCTTCCATTGTAAACCTTACAATACTCAGCTCTTTCTTTTTGTTATCACCCACGTAGCCATGAGGATTCAAAAGCATCTTCGATCTCCAGCTTTCGTTTCTACTCGTTCTGATCCTCCAAGGGCACCAGCAGTTGAAACTTCTTTTCATAATGCCCTAACCTCCAATACACTCTGCATCAAATCATTTACAGATTTCGCTAATCCTACGACAAGTACAGTAATGCGAAACCTCCCCAGCTCGAATCATATTGCAGCAAACATTGCAGGCCTGACGAAGCTAAATAATAAGGACTCAGATTCTGTCGAGTTAATTCAAGCCCCTATAGCCAACAAGGAGGAAGATGTGAAGCACCTGCAACAATTAATTAATAAGAATATGTGAAATAGCAGAAATGACAAAACTCATAATCACTTTTATATTGATCACAGACCACCTCGAAGGGGAAACCTCCTTTGAGCAAGCTCAATACAAATAACTTCATGATGCCTTCATAGGCCTCAACACACACTTTTATACTAAGTCTAGGTGCCAATACTATGGGTCAAAGCCATGGGCCACTACAAACTATGGATCAACAATACTATGGGCGACTTACAAAGCATATGCGCCAACAACAATAACACAAACTATTGATCAACAAATACTACAGGATGACTTACAAAGCATATGTGTCCAACAACAATATACTAACAAAGTAAAGACATGGGTTCCTAACATCCCCTCCCCCTTAAAAAAGGCTTTTTCCTCAAAGCTTTAGATGTGGAAATTGTTGTTGAATCTGAAGGAGTGGTTCTCATGTAGCATCCTCTACTTGCATGCCGTGCCACTGAATTAAGACCTCTGTGATAGAGCGAGAGCGAAGCTGACGAGTGCGCCGATTGAGGATGGCCTCCGACTCCAAAAGGATGGACCCTTCATTATCTAGTTCGGGTAAAATAGTTTGTCCATTGATGTTGGTGCCAAGAAATTTCTTCAGACAAGAGACATGAAATACTGGATGAATGCGAGAAGGAGGAAGTTCCAATTTATAAGCAATGGACCCAATCTTCTAAAGAATCCGATATGGCCCATAAAATTTTGGAGCGAGCTTATGACGCCCTTTGAGTTTCAGTGAGGATTGCTTGTATTGCTGGAGACAAAGAAAAACCATATCACCTGCTTGAAAAGTGCGCTCAGAATGGTGCTGATAAGCTTGTTGCTTCATGCGATTTCTTGCCATGTGAAGATTGTCCCGCAAAATGCAAAAAATCTGATCACAGTTTCGAAGGACCATGTCAACTTCCTAAACTGGTGAACTGTTGGGGGTGTATGGAAGAAGAACTAGAGATGCCTGACCATAGACTACTTCATATGGGGTCATTTTAGAGGCAGTGTGGTAAGAGGTATTGTACCACCATTCAGCGAGAGGGAGCCACTTTTCCCACTGATGTTGTTGTTCAAAGGTGAAGCAACGAAGTTAAGTTTCCAAGTATTTATTGATAATTTCAATCTGACCATCTGTTTGTGGGCGATACCCTGAACTCATCTTCAGTTTGGTGCCAGTGTGGCAAAATATTTATGTCCAAAAAAGATTGGTGAAAGTCGCATCACTATCCGAGACAATGGAAGAAGGGATGCCATGAAGACGAAAGATCTGGTCCAGGAAAATTTGAGCGACTGAGGAGGCTATATAGGGATGGCTAAGAGCACAAAAATGACTATATTTGGAGAGGCGATAAACCACAACGAGAATCACTGTCTTCCCACTAGATTTAGAGGGCCCTTCAATGAAATCCATAGAAATATCTATCCAAATCCGTGTAGGTATGGGCAAGGATTCGAGCAATCGTGGAAGGAGTGTCATTTCACCCTTATTGCACTGGCAGGTATCACATTCAGCCACCATCTATTGAATTGTCCTTTTCATGCCCTACCAAAATAAGTTACGCCATGCCCGTTCATACGTTTTGAGGAACCTAGAGTGCCCTGCCGATGGAGAAGCATGGAGTTCATAGAAGACATCCTGTTGAACATCTGTGCTCTGGGGAAGCACCAGACAACCCTTGTGTCTCATAGAAGCACCATCCCAAGAGTAATTTGGTACAGCAAAAGGGTTGTTGGTCAAGCGTTGGATGATTTGAGATAAGGAAGAGTCATTGACATAACCCTATTGAACAGATTGCAACCAATTTGGAACAGGCATAGAAATAGCTGAAAGAGAACCTTGGGCATCAAATGTGGGAGAAAGAGCATTTGTCGCAATATTGTCTTTACCCTTCTTGTAAGTGATCTCATAGTCATAACCCATGAGTTTGCTAACCCATTTCTATTGTGCTGGGGAGGAGACACGTTGTTCCAAGAAATATTTCAGACTCTGATGATCAGTCTTGATGCAAAAATGATTCCCTAATAGGTATGGTCGCCACTTCTGTACTGCATGGAAAATAGCCATCATTTCCTTCTCATATGTAGAGGAAGCTAAATTCTTACCTGAAAGGGCTTTGCTGGTGAACGCAATGGGGTGTTCATCTTGAAGGAGAATAGCACCAAGTCCATTGCCGCAAGCATCACTCTCAATAGTGAAGGGCTTGGAAAAATCAGGCATAGCTAGAACAGGTGTAGTACACATGGCTTGTTTCAGTTTGTCAAATGCACACTGAGCAACATGTGTCCATGTAAAAGCATCCTTTTTCAATAGAGCAGTTAATGGAGCTGCAATCTTCCCATAATCCTTGACAAACTTGCGGTAGTAGCTAGTCAACCCCAAAAAACCACGAAGGCTCTTGAGTGTCTGAGGATGCGACCAATTGTTCATGGCATCGATTTTGGCAAGATCCACGCGAACCCTTTGTGCTGAGATAATGTGCCCGAGATACTCAACTTCCTTTTGTCCAAAAACACATATAGACTGCTTGGCGTGGAGATGATGGTCAGAGAAAAGTCGTATGACAAGATCCAGATGCTGGAGATGTTCAGCCCATGTTTTACTGTAGATGAGGCTATCATCAAAGAATACCAGAATGAATTTCTGCAAGTGGGGCTGAAATATTTTATTCATTAAGGCTTGGAATGTGGAAGGAGCATTAGTGAGGCCAAAGGGCATGACAAAAAACTCATAATGGCCATCATGTGTGTGGAAAGCTGTTTTAGGGATATCATCCCCATGAACCCGAATTTGATGATACCCAGAATGAAGATCCAACTTGGAGAAAAATTGAGCCCCATGAAGCTCATCAAGAAGCTCATCAACAATAGGAATTGGAAACTTATCCTTGATGGTGAGGTGATTAACTGCTTGGAAGTCAATGCAGAGGCGCCATGACCCATCGTTTTTGCAGACAAGAAGAACTGGAGAAGAAAAGGAACTAGTGCTTGGGGGAATAATACCTTGCTTCAATAAGTCCCGAGCGAGCATTTCAATCTCTGTTTTTTGGTGAAATGGGTAGCGATAGGGCTTGATGTTGGGAGGAACACTGCCAGGAAGGAGCTAAATACGATGGTCTTCTAGCTTGAAGGTGGCAATCCCACTAGTTCAGCAAAGACACCTATATATCGATCCAAAATTTGTTGTAGATCCAAAGGAGTAGTGGAGACCGCTGATGGTTGCATATGAATGGAATGGATCTGAGCGATGACACCATGTGAATTCTTCTTGAGGATTTTTCCCATGCGATGTGAACTGATGATGCTGAGAGACCCTGGTTGTAATCCTGTCAATGTGTGTTTTTGTCCATTGAGGGAAAACTGCATCCAATGTTCAACAAAATCCCATAAGATAGGGCCAAGTGTGCCTAGCCATTGAGTGCCCAAAACCACATCACATCCACCTAAGGTCAAGGCAGACATGTCAGAGAGCAAGGTATAATCTCCCATAGAGATACGCAAATTTCGACAATTCCCTTTGCAAGGTAAGGTGCCCCCATTGGCAACCATGACTTCAAAGTTGGAGCAAGGATGGATATAACAATCAACTTGTTTAGCGATCCGAGGGTCAATGAAATTATGAGTGCTACCAGAATCAATGAGTATTGTAAAAGGAAGCTTATTGAAGTAACCCCTAACCCGCATTGTATGGGGGGTGGTGATTCCAGCTAAAGCATGGAGAGATATCTCTGGCTGGTCATCCTAAGATGGAGGGTCAATAGGCGGTTTCTAAATGTCAACCTGCGCATCCATGGTATCTATACCTTTGTCACCAATTTCAGAGGCAGGCAGAGAATCCACATCCAACAGATAGAGATTTTGCTGAACACATCTATGTCCCCGAGTGAATTTCTCATCACAATTATAGAAAATCCCCTTTTCTCTGCATGCTTGTATCTCTGTTTCATACAAACATTTGATGGGAGTTGGTCGAGGAGCCTGCGGTATGGGTAGTCGTTGAGAACCCATATTTCAGAAGGGAACAAAAGTGGGCTTGGAGCGTTGTTGGGTTGCAATCTTGTCTTCTGCCAATTTAGCCAACCCTAGGGCTTCCATCATTGTGTTGGGACAGAAAATTTTGACCTCAGAGCGGATGGCATCCTTTAGACCACTGATAAAACAACTTCGGTAAAAGTCATCAAACAATCCTTTAGTGTGGTTGGCTAGTTTCTCAAATTTGGTTTGATACTCTCTCACAGTGCCAATTTGGTGAAGTTTAGTGAGGGCTCCTGTGAAGTCATCAAAAGCACTAGGACCAAATCGTTGCAAAAGGAGCTGGCAAAAGTTTGGCCATTTTGGCTCTTCATGAGCCTTAATGTACCAATGGTACCATTGAAGAGATTCATGTTCCAAATGAAAGGATGCAAGCGTAACTTTGTTGACATCAAAAGTATTATGCAAGCTGAAATACTGTTCTGCACGATAGATCCATCTAGTTGGATCAGTACCATTGAAGCGAGGAAGATCAAGCTTCGGACCATGGAAATTGCTGGAAGAAGAGAACCCATTGTCTGATGAAGACTCGGACTGCTGTTTGTTGTTCATAGCTGAATGTTCAAGATGGAGGCTGAGAAATTTTTCATCCAGATCTTGGTGTTTGGCTTGGATGGCTGCAAGTGCTTCTTCCATGGTTTTTGCTCCTGCGGGGGTGACAACCATAACTAGGAGTTTTTTTTTTTTTTGGTGGACTGGGTAGAAAAACAAAAACAGAAATTGCTTTAGTAAAGGAAAATCTAGATTTGGGAAAAATTATGAAGGGTAATTGGGGTTTGACTAGGTTTTGGACACTAACGAATAAACAAGGAAGCAAAAAATGAGGATTTCAGAAGCGGGGTGAAAGAATGGGAAAATTTGGCAGAGGGGGACAAAGAAGCAGAATTAGGAAAGGAACTATGTGGTAAAATTTGAAGGTGATTGGGTGAAATCTGAGGAAGTTATGGGAAACCCTAAAAATAGACAAATGTGGGATTTTGGGCTTTGGGAAGTGGAATTGGGGATAGGGTCCTCAGGAATGAAATATGTAGAATGGGATTACAGGGGTTCTTGGGAAGTTTCAATTTTCAGAATGGAGTGGCTATAGCTCGGAAGGGATCTGAAACAGATAGATCTACAACGGCCTGGAAGTGAGTGGAAATAGAGGGATCTGAAATGGTGCCGAATGGATTGAAAACGGTTGGATCTGGAATGGATTTCAGAACGGATCTGAACGATTGGATCTAGAACGGATTTCAGAATGGATCTGAACGATTGGATCTAAAATGATGTAGCAGTGATCGACAACAGTTCAGCTGAAAATAGATATGGACCCCAGGTATGTGTGGCTTCCTAACAGTTCAGGGGTTTCACTCGGCCACCAATGATGTCTGATGGCTTGCGTATTGGGGTAGTACCCCTCACTCCATGGCTAAGGTAAAACTGATAACCGCTTTTCCACAAACGACAGCTCTTGGTTTACCTCACGGGTGGGAACTAGTCAATCAGGTAGGGGTTGTTGCCCTTTTCGCTGGCAGGTCCTCTCAATGGGCCAGCTACTTCGGGGTTCCTGTGGTACTCCTCACAATGATTTTTAGGGCTTATGCCCAAGTAATTCCCACAGTTAAGCGGATAGGGATTATTCCCAAATCCGAACCTACAACAGATGCGAAAAAAAATTGGCAGAAATTTCACCCAGCGAACCCAAGAAAGTGCTCTGATACCAAATGTGAAGCACCTGCAACAATTAATTAATAAGAATATGCAAAGTAGCAAAAATTACAGAACTCATAATCACTTTTATATTGATCGCAGGCCACTTCGAGGGGGCAACCTCCTTTGAGCAAGCTCAATACAAATAACTTCACGGTGCCTTCATAGGCCTCAACACACACTTATATACTAATTATAGGCACCAATACTATGGGTCAAAACCATGGGCCACTACAAACTATGGATCAACAATACTATGGGCGACTTACAAAGCATATGCGCCAACAACAATAACACAAACTATTGATCAACAAATACTACGGTATGACTTACAAAGCATATGCGTCCAACAACAATATACTAACAAAGTAAAGACATGGGTTCCTAACAGAAGAGATAGAGAAACCTAGGGTTTTCACTTTGAACAAGTCTCCATGGGATGATCCCACCTTTGTCCAAGGATTCTTCACAAAACCCACCATTGAGCCAACTGATGATCAATCTATGCAAAATTGTAGAAGGATGATGAAGAAGCGCAGGAGATCAAATATCACCAGGGATACAAAGGAAATTGTTGAGGCAAAGCAGTAGGTAAGTCCTATCTATTTTCAAATCTAATCCTCGCTTAGGTTATATTCAATCAATAATTAGAATTTACATCTTTGAGCAACATGCATTAACTAGGTTAGATTATTTGTTAGGAGATCTCTTTCTTTTGTACGAAGTAAATACTATATACTAAATATGATTATGTGTGCCTGTGTAACTGTGTAGCGTAAGGTTCATGTGGGGGATGAAGAAAACGATTTCAACAAAAATGATATCTTGAGGTGATAGTCTATCTCTTTTCTTGGCTATAATATTGTCAAGTACTGTCACAACTACACTGCATCATTTTTCTTGTAGAATTATGGGAATGTAGCTACCAGAACAAACTCTGGTCATAATCTAGTTTCCTAGCATATACTGAAATCACATCTCGTATGAATTGGTGTTCTGAAATAAATGCCTCGCCAGAAAATAGAGCATGGAATAAGCAGTTGTTACCAGTCAGTTTTGTTTGGTTTATTATAATAATTTCTCTGACATGGGTGCTCTGTATTTGATTTTGAAGTTGTGTTGTGTTGTAATCATGTTATCCAAAAGACACACGCGCAATCACAGAGCAGGTACGCCACTGTTACATGTTCATGCAACATTAAGGCACTCCATTTCTTCTTTTGTAATTTATTTCAATAATATTACTTATGGCCCTGCCTATTGTTTTCAAAAATGAAAAAAATTGGCCATGGAAAGGAGGTGTTGAATGTACCAGAAGCAGAACAATTGCTTGAATCAACCTTGACGAATATTATAAGAAATGCAAAAGCTTACGGAAAGGAGGCATTACAAATAGCAGAAAATAAAGAGCAAGTGCTTGAATCAGCTCCAAGGAGAGTGTTTTCTGAAGAAGTTAGTTTGACAGTGAGAGAAGCTGGGTGAAAGCTTAATAGTTGTGATAAAGATGCAGCAACCGCATCTAATTTTCAATGTTATTATCGTCATAGTAGGTCATATGGAAATGGCAAGACGAATCCAACCCAACTAAGGGTCTCCCCTGAAGTCTCTCCTTTATGTTCGATTTACTCTCTAGGACAGACTAATTTTACAGTATTTATGTGTATAATAGTGATCAGTAATTTAGAACCTTAATAGTGACGTCAAATTTATAAATTTTTGAAAGGAAGAAATACTAAAGTATGCACAAACGGTGGATATCTCAAAGGAAAACATCACAATCAGCATGTCGATAATCACAGAGGTTTAAGAGACATAAGCATAGAGACAAAATTGAAGATGATCAGATATTGTGCAGATGTCTAGCTGATTCACTTGATCTAAAGTGAAAGTGTACGAAGTTGACGACTCTATATGATGTGCAATGACATAATCGCAAAAACATCCTATAGGCACATTATGATGCAGATGATCTGAGACATGTGTGTTAAATAGAACATACCAATTATTTGATGCATAGGGTGTTGCAGATTATCTGAGAAACTGCAACACTTAATTAGAACGAACACATAAGAAAGTATGCAGTTAATTCTATTACTAGTGATTCATTTTTGAACAACAAACTATCAATTGAAAGCACAGTATCAGTTGATCATTCCAGACACATAGAGGAAAACGTTAAACTAGAAGTGCAGACTACAGTACCAAAAGAGAACACAATATAAGAATCAAGTCATCAACAAAAGTTTGATTTGAGAGGAATGAGAAGTCAAGTGATGTATGCAGCCCAGTAAGAGAGTATAGTTTGCATATGAAGGTAGCACACAATATAATCATCACCAGAAGACTTGAATATGTGCACAGAGTTGAATATCAGCAAGGCAGTAAAATATATTGGACATCAGGGCGGTTGAATGGGGAAAGGAGATAGGGATTTGGAGTTTCCTTTAGTTTGGTTCCTGTAAGACAAAAACAAGACATGGAGTCACAACTTCCCTCAAGTTGGTGTCTATAAAACAAAGCGATAGGGGGTTGTTGCCTCCTTCTGGTTGGTGTTGGAGAAAAAACAGAGGATTGGTGCCTCCTTCCATTTAGTGCTTTTAAACACAGGAAGTTGGTGATTCCTTAAATGTATTATTTTTCATTATAAAGAAGCATTTTGTGGTTTTCTTCCATTTGGGTTTCCACATAAAAATTATCTGTGTTATGTGTTGATGATGTGGTGTATATATGTGTGAATGTTTATTTACTGATGCATAACAGAAGATACATATTAAGTAAAGGCTAATCTATTAAAGAAGGTAAAATATGCTAATAATTGCACTAATACTGATTCACTCCCCCTATCAGTATTAAATCAATTTCAATAATAATAATTTTAGTTTTAATGTATAAACCTTTAACTGAAACAACCCCTAATATATGTGGTTCTAAGTTCACTAGATTATCCCTAATATTCGTGTTTCTAAGTTCACTATCTATTATCCCAACAATGTATTTGATCCCACACATCCTACTCCTATATTATCTTAGGACACTCCTTGGTATTATGCCCAATATCCTTGTAGTCTCTACACTAAGCTTGACATGGATATGGAAAGTTCCATGGAATGTCGTTAATATTATTATAATTATCTCAATGAAAAGGGGATTCATTACTATAATTCTTAGTTTGGTATTTGTCTTCATTAAAGCTTCTATTGTAGTTTCCTCACATACAATTTTATACATCAAAGAGATTCTTGTCACAACTTTATTTCAAATCCAGCAAGGCCTTTTAATCTTTAGTACAATGATTTTGTATCCAATAGAAGTCATAGCTCAACACAACTACATTTTTTCTATACTTTCATAGAAAAAGACAATGATACCAATTTGTCTAACATTATGGCATAAAGCATAGATTTCCACTCTAGTGTTCTCTACTAAGGTTTGTGACATGTCAATGGGATATCATTAAACCATAGGATAGTGATTCCATATATGACCTTCTATCAATTGCAAATTATATAGTACCAATTTTTTTCTCTTCCATATTGCTTACCCTTGGCTATTGGTTTATGGGTTTTCTTAGAAATATTTGTTAAATGACATTAAAATTGTCCCATACTAAGGTATATTGTAATCAAGGAGTCCACACATTGCGTAATAGTAAGTTGATGAATCGTTCTTTATGTTTTACATCTTGCATGGTATAAATAAATCACCTCAACAAATCACAAAACTAATGATCATACTCATATATAGTCCACATAACTTTCTTTGTCATCTCTTTCAACATAGCAATACTAGGTTGCTTGAAATTTGACTTTTGAATTTTTTTCACAAAATCTTAATGTTGATCTAAATTTTAGACAAGACTAATGGAATCACTCTAGTGACATTTTATTTACCACTATATATCCATCCATAATGTACAGGGGTTTATAACTCAATTATTTTATTTACCACTATATATCCATCCATCATATAGAGGGGTTTATAACTAAATTATTTTATTTACCACTATATATCCATCCATCATGTAGAAGGGTTTATAACTCAATTGATTATACAAAATTATTAGTCTCGTACATGTTGTAAATAACATTGTGGAGGAACTAATGTTTCTCTACATCTCCTCACATTAACAATGGAACAAGGGAAACTACATAGCTGAGTATGTATGTGGGTTTATTTCGATATGCCATTCCTATTCTTTGATATGGAACTAACACAAACCGCAAGGGCCTTGTCCAAGTAACCAAATTGAACCTCCAACATTAATGTCTACACCATTAAATGCTATAACAAATAAATTTTGACTGCTTTATGTAGCCACACTAAATATATTCATAGTCACAACTATGAGTATACTTCATATATCCATAGTCACAACTATGAGTATACTTCAGATATCCATAGTCACAACTATGAGTATACTTCATCTTCTAATAAGAACAACACTTGTGTTATGCATGCAAACAATAATGACAAAAAACTAACATCAAAAGGAACAGAGAGTGGGATGAAGGACATATTGATCTCATTTTCATTCTAATCTACGTACTCTTTAGTGGCATGATATATCACATATCAAATCCACCATTGTGACACATTAGCCAACACATCTTCATCTTAGCTTCATTAATTAACAACTTAAGAAATAACTTTAGGTTCGATATTCTCTATTAACACCTCCACACATGTAGTATGAGTACTTGTAACACCCGTGTCACTAGTGTTGTGCCAACTATACTCTAATGAGGTTCCCCTAAAATTGATAATCTAAATTCATTTACTATTTATTTAGAACAAACACTATGTGTTAACACCAAAACTGACCCCCAAGGCTGAAAGAGGGTAATCTCGAGTAACCACTAACCAATCTTTGGTTCATGCTTCTGATCGAACATACACAGAGAGGGATCTCTCTATGATGTCATCAAAGGACTGGAATAATCAAGATTGTCAATAATGAAAAAGGAACACAAGCATTCAAGGATAAGATATTCAATTACAACAATTATACAGAAGATCAGATTTCTGTTTTAGGAACGAAAAGGATTCACAAAATGTTTGGTTGAAAACACATGAATTTCATTTGGGCAATGGAGTCACATTTAACAAGTTCTAAAAGCAATATTGACAAAGATTCTACAAATGCATTCACAAGGGTGAGTATCAAGCAACTATTAGTCAAAGAGCTTTAATTTGTGGAACAGAAGAGAAAAGAAACAGTCCATCAATGTAAGGCATCTATCAAGGATGAATCCTACATCAAGTTTAGTAGAATATATTTGGTGAAATACTTGGATTAAGCTAAGCAAAGCATAGTCTCTATGAGTTCTACTTAACTGTTACCTTGATCCAAGCATGAAGGAAATAAAATAGAATGGAATAACAGAGAAATAAACACATTTTCACATGGGAAAAGAAAGATACAGACTACCAGACTAATTACACAAGAATCCTTGTCAAAACGCAGGCTTCAGCTCTGCAAATTTCTATTTAATAACTCAAAGAAAAAAAAGGTCTTACAAACTGATCATCAAAACACAAATAACTTTTTCATAAGATTTCCAACCCTTGTGCTTCGATTACAAATGTATATATAGACACCTTCGTGCTCTAGGCTCGGCTCCTTCAAAACAAAAAATAGTTACAACCATATGCCACCTCATCAAAAATTGGTTTTCCACAACTGTTTTCAAACAAAAAATAGGTAGAGCTGTCCTAACTAATTTTTACGTTGCCGGTATTATTACCGAATGAAATCAAAATCATAGTAAAGTAAACATAGTAAGTATAAAAGTTTCGGTTGGCTATCCATTTAGACGCCTCAAGAAATATTACAAATTACTTATGTCTCAAATAGACTGGTTAAGATAAGGAACGAAATATTATAGATAGAGGATTGTTTTAACCCTGGGTTTGCAAATGTCCTTGCGAGTCAAAGAAATCTTCTAATTTCAATGAGCTGTGGACCTTTGATGTGCTCTCTGGCAAGATAGGTGTTGTTACCTCAATGGAGAGTACGAAATCGTGAATTATTTTTGCACCCGGTTGGCTGCTTTGCTTGATTTCGTGTTTCTCCTTCTTCGTTCTTTGTGGTTTCCCTTGGAAACTTGTCTTCCATCAGGCTGCTCATCTTCGTTGGAAGAATTGGATTCTATGATGTCCAATACTATAATAGGTGGAGGAGTAGAATTTTCCTCCATCTCATCCCACACTTGCTCCAGCATGAATACCACTTTGCTTTTACGTCCTTTCTCCATGAGCCAATAATAACTGAGAAGATGGTCGAGCCACCCGGTACACCATCTCTCTGTTGTACCAACTGTAGATAAAAGATGTTAAAACCTTATCCATAACAGCTATGATGATGATGGCAACTTCCGCATGCTCAGCGACGTCATCCTAGATAGAGGGCGTAGCCAATGATGATGCAAAAAGTGCTTTCCTTCATACCGGTAATTAAAAAAGGATATCCCTTGGCTTCGCAGGTCCTTCCTTCTGACGTCTCTCATGTGACAACACTTAATGTCATGCTTTCCCACATGCTCTGAAAGACGTGGGTCACATTAATTCTATCATCTTCCGAGCCAACCTCCAATCTATGTAAGGGACTTCTTCCCTTTTCACTCCTTTACAAATTTTCTTTGGTCTCCTCCTGTTTGCCAACTTCTCAGTAATAAGCATCTAGTACCTTAAGAGTGCATATAATTCTTTGAAAACTTCAATCTTCGTCTTAGTAAGGTTGGGATCTAGATATTCCCTGCATGCTTGTTCCAATCCTTCCCCTTTATTTGGAAACTGGACCAAAAGCTATTAATACCAGGGAAAAATGTTACCTGTGGAAGGACACCTTTAGCCAGAAATTCTACCATGTTGGGGTTTAATCTCGACCAACCTATGTTTTCGAACAGATCAACCACTATTTTGGATATTCGGGAAATCATGGAAGTTATCCCTAATGCCCAGGTCGGACCCATGGTGAGGAATTACAAAGGCCCAAGCAACCTTTGGGTGAACTTTTGCAAAACCAGGAAGCTAGTGTTATTCCTGAGATGACCTCTGGGCCCGCAAGGCCGAGGTCTTGGAGGGTAGTTTCTTCACGGGCCATTATAGCCCGGACTAAAACTAATATAGGGTCTTCGGGAGACCTTCTTTGCTAGGGCGTGACCGCACATTTATTTCGCGTTTCGACCCAACTGCCTGGCAACCAGCCATCAAGCCCTGTACCGGTGCTAGAACATCACTTTTTCTAGAAAAAACCCCTCCCGTTCAGACGGGCCTCGAAAAGGGTCAATCACGGGAAGATGGGTAACCGTGTCAAAAATATTACCATCCCTGTCTTCCAGGGCATTCTTAACTCTTACTTTTGCTCATGGCAGATCCTTCTTCCATGATACTACAGAATTATCTACTTTAGTGACAAGTCTCAGTCGGAAGGGCCTACCTATTTCCAGCAAATCTTCTGGAATGCTCCTGTCGAAAGCCCAGTCATCCTCGCCATCTCCCACCCGCCGAGAAGCTTCCAGACTTTGACAATTTTCCAAATGAACAAATGTCTAGAACACCTGCCGAGGGTTTTATATATAAGTCTTCTTTACTTAACCCTCGGTCTTATCCGCCACTTGTCCGATCATCACGGCCACTTATTTTTCATGGGTGATTTTCGGCCGTCAGATCTAGACCTTTATTTAATCTTCTGATGTGACATTTTATGCTTGCCCTCCGTCGGATCCCAGGTAGGACCCACTCTACGTCATTCCATTGTTACCACGTGTCCACGGAGCATCATCGATGTTTTCCCAGAGTGGTTTTAGATACCACTTCCCTTCCCCGCGATCACCTGTGGCGTTGACACCTGTCTAACAGTTTTATCCATCGCAACCACCTTTGTAGGTATCTATCGTGCTACTTCTCGATGAGACTAAGCTTGGACCGTAGATCTCATTCCACTTTGCATCTATGGTAGAGATGAGCGGAACATTTAATGTCCGACCCTTTCCCAACTATGGGGCCCACTGCCCGTTCTTTCGTTCATCTTTATTCATCTCTGCACCGTCGATTTGGGCTCCCCACTCTCTGCACCATGGATTGCTTTAGGATTCTACCACCCTAGTATATCATGCCCTTCTGATGGTTTTGTTTACCGCCCTTCTTCCCGCGATGAGCCCTCCAGCTACCATCTGTCCGGCGGTATCATCCATCGCTACCACCCTTTTGGTTATCCATCACGCAGCTTCTCGACGAGATGAATCTTGGACCGTGGATCTGGCTTTTCTTTGCATCTACGGCGGTTCTCCTACCGAGACTTAACCCTCATAATACTTTACGCTGTCGTAATTAGGATTTTGGGGTTATTTATTCACTTAGAAGGCTCCTTCCCATACCTTTTGTGAATTTCTTATGGGGTATTCCCTCTTATCCCTTTATATATTAATTTTCGCTATTCTGGCCCTCGACCATGGAGGAAGACTGGGGCTTCAAGCCTTTTTCAGGTATGTTTTCTCCAACCCTATTCCTTTCACACTTGATATTTATGAGGTGAAAAAATCAGGTGTTAACAACTGGCTCCAAATCGGGGATGCTATCCTCCCTGCGAGGTAGCAAAGAACTCCGTAGACTAAGTGCCTGATCCATTGGGCAGTTTTCCTTGTGGCCTTAGATTGAAAAATTTTCTCAGAACCTGACACCGAGAATTGTGCTCGCTTTCGCCTCTAGGTAGAATACTTAAAGAAAGACAAAAAAGACAACAAAAAATTGCATGGCTTCCCCTTTCAGACCTTAGGGCCTTCACTTCGGGCTTCAAGTCTTCTGGTTTTCCATTAAACCCTCAAACAACTAAAAAAACAAGAAAAATATGTACAAGTTATGGTACACGAATTACCTTGCTAATTTGGGATAGATAATGCTTTAAAAATCTGCCATTGACTGGTCCTCCCGACCAGGAAGACCCATCTTTCTCTTCCAGTATAAAAGAGTTGGTTCCTCTAGGTGCAGCAATGATGTATGGACCCATCCAAATGTGGTCAAATTTACCATGTCTGTCTTCTCTTGGGCAGTCCCATTTCAGAACCAGGTCATTCACCTGAAATTTATCTTCCTGGTGTCCTTGTACTATGTCATAGGCTTTAGTTCTTAATTCATTTAACTCAATTATCTGGTTCACTCTCCTTTGCATATGATTATGTTCTTCTTCTAAACCTTGCAACAACCTCATGACTGGTAACCCTAAAGAAGCCGAAAAAACCACTTCAGCTCCATACACCAACTGGAATGGAGACATTCCAATGTCCCTCTTAGTGCTTATTCTATCAACCCACAGGGCATACTTCAACTTAGTGTGACATGCCCTCTTATTCTCTTCCAATAATCTCTTTATGATCTTTACTAAGATTTTATTGGAGGATTCTGCTAGACCGTTTCCTTGGGGGTAATAGGCTGTAGAGTGGTTTAGGCTGATATGATATTTGTGGCAGAAATTAACCATCTTCTTAGAACAAAATGCAGGCGCATTATCAATCACGATCCTTTTGGGGAAACCAAACCTAGATAGGATATTATCCTCCAGAAATTCCATAATAACATTTTCTGTTGCATTCCTGGTAGGTATAGCTTCTATCCACTTAGTGAAGTAATCCATGGCCATCAATATCCACCTGTGCTGCCCAGAAGAGTTAGGGTTTATCTCCCCAATGAAATCTACTCCCCATTGTTGAAAAGGAGCTTCTACTACGACTGGGTGAAGGGGTAGTGATACAACTTTCCTTTTTCCTTCAAAAATATGACATTGGTGACAGGTTACTATTTCTTTATACACATCTGTGAACATGGTGGTCCAATAGAGACTAGCCCTTAGGATCTTGTTCGTTGTGACCTTCCAAGAATGGTGACCACCACAATCTCCCTTATGAAATTCTCTCTTGGTATGTTTGGCTTCGTCCTTTAATAGGCAATTTAGCAATACGCCTCCAGGATCCTTCCAATACAAGAACTGATTCATGATACAGTATTTTGCGGTCTATAATTTTACAGCTCTGGCCCTGCTCTTACTTAATCCTGCTGGAGCCTGTAGATTTTGCAATACATAAACACTGTTAGAGTACCAGGGAGATGCAGAAAATTCGGGCTTTATTTGTAATCCTACGTCTAGCTGACATAAAGAGTCTTGCAAAAAATTTAGTTGCAAAGAGTCATAGTTAGCTTTAGTCATCAATTTTGCTAACCCTTTCCCCTTTATCAGTTTGGTAGGCTTTATTTCCAGGTCATATTCTAGCAGCGCAACAATCCATTTTGCTCTTCTTTATTCTGGATCATCCTAGGTAAGGATACCTTTTACTGCACTATTTGGGATGTGAGAAATGATGTGTGAATGGAGAATATAGACCCTGAAATCTTTCAACGACTTGATTAAAGCATAAGACTGTTTCTCCATGATATCATATTTTAATTCTTCATCTATTAATACTCTACTGAAAAAAGCAATTGGCTGCTCTGCATTCTGATCATTCTTTTGCAGCAACACTCCTGCTACTATATGCTCAAAAGCATAAGAAAAAATTAGGAAATCTTTAGAAAAATCAGGGCTGGCTAATACAGGGGCCTCAGAAATAGCATTTTTGATTCCCTTGAAAGAATCTCTTGTTTCCTCCGTCCACCTTATCTGGTTTTCCTTTCTTAGCATATTGGTAATGCTTGTCATAATCTCAGCAAAGCTAGGTATGAACCTTCTCAAAAAACCCACTTGTCCAATAAAAGATTGTACCTCCTTTTTACTTCTGGGCTCTCCAACTTTCTGGATCGCACTAACCCTCTCAGGGTCAATCTTAATGCCTCCCTTAGAAATAATATGTCCCAGGAGTTTAGCCTCTTCTAAAGCAAAGTGGGATTTCTTTGGGTTGAGGGAGATACCATATTTTATGCACTTCTTAAAAACATGTTCTAGGTGTTTGAGATGCTCGTCACCAGACTTTGAATATCCATGTACACCACCAGAAACTTATCTTTTTCTTCAGCAAAAGCCATGTCCATCGCTCTCTGGAAGGTAGCTCCAGTGTTCATCAATCCAAAAGAAATCTTAGCATACATGAAAGTACCCCATGGAGTGGTGAAAGCAGTCTTTTCTTGATCTTCTGGACTTACTTTGATCTGATTATACCCTGAGAAACCATCCATTGTAGAAATCCTTTCTACCGCTGCTACCTTCTGCAGGATGTGCTCCATTTTGGGCAGAGGGTAATTGTCCTTTAAGGATGCTCTATTCAAATTCCCAAAGTTATGAAGATTCTAATTTCCCCATTCTTTTTTCTTATAGGAACTAGGTTAGCCACCCATTGAGAGAATCTCAAAGTGACAATAATTTTTGCATTGAACAGCCTCTTGATCTCCTTTTCTACCACTGGTACCAACCTGGGATTTATTCTTCTCAACTTCTGTTTGAAAGGTTTTTCTCCAGGCCGAATTGGGATGGAATGCTGGATTATTGATGTATCATACTCCTTTAACTCTTCATAGCTCCAGGCAAAGGCAGTAGCATATTTTTTCATCAGATTAACATATTGTTGTTTTGTCCTGGTCTCCATTTTTTTAGATAACTTTACCATTCGAGGTTCCCCAACGGAACCTAAATTATGATCTTCTATTGTATCCCTGGGAGGTTCAAATTTGGGATTCTTTGCCACATCATTTTGGTCAAAGAGATATTCTAGAGGTATCAGTCCTTTGGGAATATAGTTTATTTTTAACTGGACAATGTCTTTTCCTCCTAGAGTGTTCTTCCAACCCCTATTTCCATTCTCTTCACTTTTTGACTTCTCTTGATCCACTAGACCTTCTACATTCTCATTCTCTGTATCAATCTGAACATTATCAAACTCATGAGATAGTTCTAAAAATATCCTAATTTGTAGGTCATCTTCAAACACTTGCCAATATTTGGAATTGTCTGGGATGGATGGTCTATTTATCACTTCAACCTCGTATTTTTCTTCGGAAAAAATGGGTGTTTTAAAACCACCTGCAGTATTGGCCAAGGAGTCAGCCACTTGATTGTCACATCTTGGGATTTCCCAGATCTTATGTTCGTCAAAAAAATTCCTAAACATGTCCCAGAATTCGTTTCTATAAGCTCTCGTCCTGGGGTGCTTTGTCTGATAACTAACGTTTACCTAATTTACCACTAGTTCTGAATCTCCAAATACATGTACTCTCCTAGCTCCCAGGTCTTTCAGAGCTCTCAGTCCTAATAGTAGAGCTTCATACTCAGCCACATTGTTTGTGCATTCAAAAGTCAATTTATAGGACAGGGCCCTAGATTCTTGGTCTGGAGGTATGATCCAAACCCCAGCCCCAGCTCCATTTTTGCTTAGTGAACCATCAAAGTACATCTTCCACAATCCTTCTTCATTTTTTTGCCTCTCTGATGCCTCATGCCTTGCTGCAAACTCTTTGTCTTCTTCTACTTCATGAAAAAATGGGGGTCTAGGATAAGTATGTCGACCATCATTGAAAAGGATGGAGGAACCCATCTATGTGTCCATCGTGAAAATAGGGTGATTTTCAGGCTTGTCATCACTGCTGACTACATAAGCCATCCTTTTTTCTCTGTATAGCTTCCTATTACTTCCGAATAGTGGTATAGTAGCATAAGACAAATCCATCTGCATGGTTCCATTTAGCTTCTTTACCCAAGATCTTGATAACACCATCCCAAACTTAGCAGGTAGATCAGCTACCACTATGTCCATCATGACGCTCTTTGCTGGAATTTGGGCAAGGGTTACCACCATGTCTTTAATCAACTCCAAACAATGTACCCTTCTGGAATCAAAATAATATAGGTCTTTGTAGGGTCTAGTGACCTCTAACCCCAATAAGTCTACTACCGACTTTGGCATCAAGTTATGCGAAGCTCCAGAATCTATGAGGGCATTGTGTAATAATTTGTTGTGGATATTCAGGCTGAAATAGAAGGGAGGGACTTCTTCATCATCTGGTTCCTCCATTTTGGAACTGAAGATTATAGTGGGGGCATCATCCGTCACTTCCAACATATCTTGTGTGTTTCCAGCCTGCCCCTTTACCACGCTATTTATCTCTTCCCTATCATCATTGAATCTCAATAGTTGATTCAAGGGTATAGAGATGTTTACCTTAGATAGTTCATCCTTCAAGCTGAATGTTGGCGCCGGCTTCCCTACTTCGGTTACTTCTGGTTGCCTACCCTCTTTAGAATGCTACCCCCCATCTTCTGCAACTTTCTGTACATGATCCATTGGTTGTTTCCCCTTCAGTTTATCTGTATTCTGTTGAGTCTTAGGGGGCTGACTCTGGGTAGACTGCCCTTCAGTTATTGTTATTTCTCTGTTTCTCAACCTCATTTTTCTCTGGATGTCGTCCACAACATTCATGTAACCCATTTGATATTGTTCATAATCGAACTCTACAACCTTATCAGCATTCCCCTTGGTAAAAAAATCGTGCTCCTTCTCAGTCAAATGGACTGTGTGTTCAAGGGGATCAAAAATATGTATCTGGTCAGCAGCATGGTTTTCAGGTCCTTCTTTGTCTACCAAATTCTCAGGGAAAGGAGGTCTTATCTGATGATCTTCTTGGTTTCTCAAATTTCTTGGAGGGGGCGGCCTTCTAAAATTAGGGTTCCTTATCTGATTTTCAAGCCGTTCCCTAGTAGGAGGCTTATTCTCTGTGGATAACCTATCCAACAATTTTTCCATAGTTCTCATCATGGTATCGAATTTAGCATCACTAGAAGAGGCTTGGTTTTCTTGCTTCTTCTTGTCTGCTTCAGTTTTTCCCTTCATTTTCCTAGAAGCCATCATGTTAGCCTCAACCTCCAAGGCATCTTTCAGCATGGCACATAGTGAGGCATATTTTCTTTCTCTCAATGTGCACGAGAATTCTCCATCCAAGGAATCTGCATAGTGGAGCTTTACAGCGCCTACCGAAGGTTTTAGATCATCGGGAATAGAATTGTAGGCTTTCATGAATCTGGCAGAAAACTCATGGACTGATTCAAACCTGCCTTTGTTTAAGTGATTATACTAGGACAAGACTATAGCAAGACTGCCCATGGTTTCCCATCTTTCTAGGAACAATACTTTAAAAGCTGCAAAGTCAGCTATGGATGCATTAGGTAGCTGTCGGAACCATTTCTTAGGTTCTCCAAATAAGCTTTGAGCAAACAATCTCATTTTAGCATCATCGTGGTCCACTTCCTCCAGGTCTAAAAAATATTCGAATATATATCAACATGTTGTTTTGCTTACCAGTCTCCCTCTCCATTATAAGAGACAATTCTTTGGGCGTAATTCGGAGGGAGGTCATTCAAGGCAGCAGGTAGGACCAAAGGCGTGTATCTGGCTACCATGGGTCTAGGTGGATTCAGAGCTTGCGGTGGAATATTCTGAGTAGGATTACTGACTGGGACTGTAATGTGGGCTTGGGGGATCTGAGAAATGGCCTTATTTCCTTTGGATTTGGCAAGGCTCTTAAAATCAAACCACATAGGGTCTAGAAGATATGATTCAATATTATTCAAAGTTCCTTCGCCTAGGCTTAGGTATGATTCAGATTTGGTTCTTGGCAATGGTTCGCTAATATCAATCTCTAAATCCAATTCCTAAAAGGCGGATGTATCTTCCAAAAAAGAAACAGTTTCAATGCTAGGAGCACTATCCCTATCTTTCACAGTTTTTCATCTGAGTAAACTTTCAGGATTATCTACTCCTAACAGAATTTCAGGGAAAGGGTTACCTCTCGTATGGATCTTTCTTGAGGCAAGGATTCCTTTGGAATTTCTTCAATAGTATACTTTGGTGTACTGATATTTCTCCAGTGGAGTCTTCTTAAATTGTCTGATCTTGGTAAGTGGAGTCGCCAGGACAAAAAATCTTCAACCTTCTTGAAACTGCAGAAACCTCTATTTGCCCATAGTGATTTCTCTTATTCTTTGAGATTCGGACATATATGTCATTTTTCTAGGGACTGTGAAATAATTCGATCCTCGGCAGCAGTGCCAATTTGTTAACACCAAAACTGACCCCCAATGCTGAAAGAGGGTAATCTCGGGTAACTACTAACCAATGTTTGGTTCATGCTTCTGATTGAACATAAACAGAGAGGGCTCTCTCTATGATCTCGTGAAAGGACTGGAATAATCAAGATTGTCAATAATGAAAAAGGAACACCACCATTCATGGCTAAGATATTCAATTACAACAATTATACAGAAGATCAGATTTATGTTTTAGGAATGAAAAGGATTCATGAAATGTTTGGTTCAAAACACATCAATTTCATTTGGGCAATTGAGTCACATTTAACAAGTTCTAAAAGCAATATTGACAAAGATTCTACAAACGCATTCACAAGGGCAAGGTAGCAAGCAACTAGTAGTCAAAGAGCTTTAATTTGTGGAACATAAGAGAAAAGAAACAACCCATCAATGTAAGGCATCTATCAAGGATGAATCCTACATCAACTTTAGTAGAATATATTTGGTGAAATACTTGGAATAAGCTAAGCAGAGCATAGTCTCTATGAATTCTACCTAACTATTACCCTGATCCAAGCATGAAGGAAATAACACAGAATGGAATAACAGAGAAAGAAACACATTTGCACATGGGAAAAGAAAGATACAGACTACCAGAACGATTACACAGGAATCCTTGTCAAAAAGCAGGCTTCAACACTGCAAATTTCTATTAAATATATCCAAGAAAAAAAAGGTCTTACAAACTGATCATCAAAACACAAATAGCTTTTTCATAAGATTTCCAACCCTTGTGCCTTCGATTACAAATGTATATATAGACACCTTTGAACTCTAGGCTCGACTCCTTCAAAACAAAAAATAGTTACAACCATATGCCACCTCATCAAAAATTGGTTTTCCACAACTGTTTTCAAACAAAAAACAGGTAGAGCCCTCCTAACTACTTTTTACATTGCCAGTATTATTACCTAATGAAATTAACATCATAGTAATGTAAACATAGTAAGTATAAAAGTTTCAGCTGGCTATCCCTTTAGCCGCCTCAAAAAATATTACAAATTACTTATGTCTCCAATAGACTGGTTAAGATAAGGAACAAAATATTATAGACAGAGGATTATTTTAACCTTGGGTTTGCAAATGTCCTTGTGAGTCAAAGAAATCTTCTACTTTCAATGAGCTGTCGACCTTTGATGCGCTCTCTGGCAGGATAGGTGTCGTTACCTCAGTGGAGAGTACAAAATCGTGAATTATTTCTGCACTCGGTTGGCCGCTTTGCTTGATTTCATGTTTCTCCTTCTTCGTTCTTTGTCGATTTCCCTTGGACACTTGTCTTCCATCAGGCTGCTCGTCTTCGTTGGCACAATTGGATTCTATGAGGTCCAATACTATAAGAGGTGGTGGAGTAGAATTTTCCTCCATCTCATCCCACACTTGCTCCAGCATGAATACCACTTCGCTTTTCCGTCCTTTCTCCATGAGCCAATAATAACTGAGAAGATGGTTGAACTGCCCGGTGCACCATCTCTCTGTTGTATCAACTGTAGATAAAAGGCGTGAAAACCTTATCCATAACTGTTGTGATGACGACGGCAACTTCTGCATGCTCAGCGACATCGTCCTAGATAGACGTCATAGCCAATGATGATGCAAAAAGTGCTTTCCATCATACCAGTAATTAAAAAAGGATATCACTTGGCTTCGCAGGTCCTTCCTTCTAACGTCTCTCATGTGACAACACTTAATCTCATGCTTTTCCACACGCTCTGAAAGACGTGGGTCACATTACTTCAATCATCTTCTGAGCCAACCTCCAATCTATGTAAGGGATTTCTTCCCTTTTCACTCCTCCTTTACAAATTTTCTCTGGTCTCCTCCTGTTTGCCAACTTCTCAGTCATAAGCATCTAGTACCTTAATAGTGCATATAATTCTTTGAAAACTTCAAGCTTCGTCTTAGTAAGTTTTGGGTCTAGATCTTCCCCGCATGCTTGTTCCAATCCTTCCCCTTTATTTGGAAACTGGACCAGAAGCTATTAATACCAGGTAAAAATGTTACCTGTGGAAGGACACCTTTAGCCAGAAATTCTACCATGTCGGGGTTTAATCTCGACCCGCCTATGTTTTCAGACAGATCAACCACTATTTTGGATATTCGGGAAATCATTGAAGCTATCCCTAATGCCCAGGTTGGACCCGTGGTGGGGAATTGCAAAGGCCCAAGTGACCTTTGGGTGAGCTTTGGAAAAACCAGCCAACTAGTGTTATTCCTGAGATGACCTCCGGGCCCGCAAGGATGAGTTCTTGGAGGATAGTTTCTTCGTGGGCCATTATAGCCCGGACCAAAATTGATACAGGGTCTTCCAGAGACCTTCCCTGATAGGGCGCGACTGCATGTTTTTTTCGCGTTTCGACCCAACTACCTGGCGACCAGCCATCAAACCCTATACCGGTGCTAGAACATCACTTTTTCTGGAAAAAACCCCTCCCGTTTAGACGGTCCTCGGAAAGGGTCAATCATGGGTAGACGGGTAACCGTGTCAAAAATACTACCATCCCTATCTTCCAGGGCATTCTTAACTCTTACTTGTGCTCACAGCGAAGCCTTCTTCCATGATTCTACTAAATTATCTACTTTACTGAGAAGTCTCAGTCAGAAGGGCCTACCTGATTCTAGCAAATCTTCTGGAATGGTCCTGTCGAAAGCCCGGTCGCCCTCGCCGTCTCCCACCCGCCGAGAAGCTTCCATACTTTGACAATTTTCCAAATGAGCAAATGTCTACAACACCCACCGAGGGTTTTATATATAAATCTTCTTTACTTAACTCTCGGTCTTATCCGCCACTTGTCCGACGATCGCGGCCGCTGATTTTTCACAGGTGATTTTTGACTGTCAGATCTAGACCTTTATTTAATCTTCTGATGTGACATTTTATGCTTTCCCTTCATCGGATCCGAGGTAGGACCCACTCTATGTCATTCCATTGTTACCAAGTGTCCACGGAGCATCATCAATGTTTTCCAAGAGTGGTTTTAGATACCACATCCCTTCCCCGCGATCACGTGAGGTGTTGAAACCTTTCTAATGGTTTTATCCATCGCGACAACCTTCTTATGTATCTACCATGCTACTTCTAGACGAGGCTAAGCTCGGACCATAGATCTCATTCCACTTTGCATCTATGGTAGAGATGAGCAGAACATTTAATGTCCAACCCTTTCCCGACGACATGGCCCACTACCCATTCTTTTGTGCATCTTTCTTCATCTCTGCACCGTCAATCTGGGCTCCCCACTCTCCGCACCATGGATTGCTTTAGGATTCTACCACCTTGGTATCTCATGCCCTTCTCATGGTTTTGTTTACCACCCTTATTCCCACGATGAGCTCTCCTGCTGCCATTTGTCCGACGGTATCATCCATCACTACCACAATTTTGGTTATCCATCACGCAGCTCCTCGACGAGATGAATCTTGGACTATGGATCTGGCTTTGCTTTGCATCTACGGCGGTTCTCCTGCCGAGACTTAACCCTCATAATAATTTAGGCTATCAGACATAGGATTTTGGGGTTATTTATTTGCTTAGAAGGCTCCTTCCCATACCTTTTGTGAGTTTCTTATGGGGTATTCCCTCTTAGCCCTTTATATATTAATTTTCGCTATTCTGGCCCTCAACCATGGAGGAAGACTGGGGCTTCAAGCCTTTATCAGGTATGTTTTCTCCAACCCTATTCCTTTCACACTTGCTATTTATGAGGTGAAACAATCAGGTGTTAACACTATGATATAGTATTTAGGATAAGCAAAAAATATTTATACAAATATCTTATCATCTGCATCATTTCACATTCTATAATAATTTGGTACTATTCTTTTCAATAAGAAAATATAAGCTACCATGGATCCTCCTCATTTACTTCAATCACCGGATCTCTTTCACTTCCATATGCTTAGCATTACTATTTTATTGTTCATTAAAAATATTCTCTATTTCACTTCCATGTGCTTTTAGTAACTATCTTATTGTTGACTACAAATATTCTCTATGTCTCTCACACATAAACCTGAAGATAATTAATTCATATACTTTTCCATAAGATCCCCCGACAAATACCACCCACAAGTACACAAGTCTCGTGCTTCCATTTTGTTGAGGTTAGGAAACAAACTAAGAAAATATCAACTACCATGGATCCTCCTCATTTACTTCCATCACTGGATCTCTTTCACTTCCATATGCTTCCCATTACTATCTTATTGTTCATTAAAAATATTCTCTATTTCACTTCCATGTGCTTCTAGTAACTATTTTATTGTTGACTAGAAATATCCTCTATGTCTCTAACACATAAACCTCAAGATAATTAATTCATATACATTTCTATAAAATCCTCCGACAAATACCACCCACAAGTACACAAGTCTCGTACTTCCATTTTGATGGGGTTAGGAAACAAACTCTGCTCCACCATCAACATTTTGATCCACATGGGTACTTCATCAATCAATGTTCCACAAAGTCCTTTTTTCATATTTTAGAACCTGACTAATCCCTTTTCACAACAAACTCTAAGGTGTATCCTTCAATGACAGATTTAAACCAAAAGTATACAAATTGAGTTGGTTCATCTTCATATGTGAGAATGTTTAGCATAATTTCCATCGTCCACTCAAATTATGCACATGGTGTCAACACCAAGATTATTCTACCAATTTTTCTAGTGAATTTTACATGATTACGAGGAATTCAGCCTAAAGGATCTTATGCCTACATTCGAGAACGTAGGTATTTTGAATATTTCAACCATATATCCATCATTTCCAAGAAAAGGTATGGATTTCATGCATATCATATAGGCTTGACGCTTGACTTTCACTAGCTTCCAACACATTTATATCACTCTACATTAACAAAGGTCCCAATGACATAACCATTTTGTTGTCTCTTATAAGTAACAAAGTCCATAAAGGTTTTTCAACAAAGGTTTGGTGTAGGCAACTTACATTGGCATTATCAACCTTCCAAGTGAACGAAGTCTCACTTGAGGCGTGTTTCCTTTAAATATCTTGTATACTCGAGGAAAAGGGTAGAGGTGGGGTTTCCAGGGTAGAGGTGGGGTTTCTATTAACCAATGCTTTAATTGATAATTATCGTTATAAATATAGTTATAAATACAAGTAAACTATTTATGAATATAGGAAGAAAATATTTTAATATCATTTTATAAACCATAAAAGGACATATGTGGAACTTTCTAATAACTCAAGTGATGTTAGACATCAAGGAATACTACAAAGTATACCTTAGAGTGAACTCAGATAGATTACAAATCTTTCATTAATTACATATAAATAATGAACCTAAATTAGACCAAATATTTCAATCTTATGCAAGGTGATTACATATGCTTATAGAAATATTTAGTAGTGACCATTATCTCCCACTTCATACAAAATTGTATATGCCTTTAATCTTAGATATAGATGGTTTGGGGGTGGGTTCTTGTGAAATCCATTTTATATGTACTTAAAGTTCTACATCCTCAATATTTAGTTTGTGCATTGATCGTTATGCATTAAATATTTAGGAAAACATAATATGCTAGAGTACACACAATTGCTTTATTACATATATGTTTAACTTTATATATATTTCCCTCTTTAGAATCATATCATATGTACATTTAACTCCATATATGCCCCCTTTGGAGTCATATCATATACCTTTAACCTCATTCATGCTCCCTTTGCATCATAGCCTTGATTTTCCCCTTAGATCATTTAATCTATGTTTTATTTTCTCACCCATTTTATACAAATTTTGAAACTTGACAACAACACCCTAATGAGGAGGATAACGCCAAAACCTATTTCATGCCCATAAGATTCATAAATTTAGGATGTTTAACCTTCAAAATCATTTAAATACAATTGAATGGTTCGAATAGTTATATGAACAACATGATTGAAAATCTAAACATCATGAATGCTATAAATAGGTGTTTTGATCAATATTCTAGACAAGTCATCCCTTATGCACAACTCCTCCGGTAGTGAATTGAAGCAATCTCCAATTCCATTTTGAATCAACTATACCCTCCCACTATATTTATATAAATATTTTAAACAAATGAATTTTCATTTCAACTCTACATCTTTCCATCCAAAGGTTTTCTTTTTTTACATAGCCTTTAAAGGGATGTCCTTAAAAAATCCATGTCAAAGGGATGGCCTTAAAAAATCCATGTCAAATGTTGGGAATCAAAATATGTGGTCTTAAAAACCAATCTCATTCATCCCACATAGCTACATGAAACCTAGGGATAAGTAGGGCAATGGAAACTGTTATATTTGTGTTTATACGAAACAAAGTAAAACTAGACATTATCTCTACCATAATCTTAACCAGACATCATCAAGATCTCTGTGGATTGTTGAAAGTTTTAAATGCAAATATTAATTTTGTGTTTTGTTCCCATTAAGTATTTATTGCAACAATGGGGATGATATATAATCAATTATTAAATATCATTGACCATAATATGGCATTGTTGATAACATATAAGAATGATTACCAATGCAACCAAATTACTATAAATAAGCATGTTAGATACATTTATGGAGATGAAATAGGAAAACATAAAGAAAGGGGGTGACCTCATTGTCTTAAGGTAAATTCTTAATGTCTATTTTTTTTTCTTCAAAATCATGACAATGATGTATTTACAATTGATCTTGCTAAAAAGTTGACAATGTCATGACCACTTACAATCATTGTTTTTTGGTTTTATAGAGCAAAAGCAAAGGCAATGGATAAAAAACAAAGGAAACGGAATTATAGTAGAGTGTGGGAGTTGAGACATTAATTATCGGAAATAAATTAAATGTCAATTGTCAAGTAGACAAGGATAATTATGATAACACATGGATATAAGTGGGAACTCTACAATAAAAGTTTCCCAAGCTTATTTCCAAACATGCAGTTGATATGTGTCACTTTAATAAAATAATAAAATATTAAGTAAATAAAATATTTACAACGTAGACCCTAATGTAAACTTCATAACCAAAGAGAGATTATTCCAATTAATTAAAACTAAAAAAGTTAATTAAAATTGGATACTTCTTGCTATGCCATATGAGTTGAGAAATTGTTAAACCTGATTTAATGATGCATCTTAACATGGAAATACCAAGTGTCGAGAGGGATTAAATACCATGAAGTGCAAACTTAAGTGCAAAATTTGAGGAAATATTTGCACCTCAAGGGATTTGATCCCTCTAAGTGCTTTGTAGCTCTGAAGTTAAGATGGATCTATACTAGTTAAGTGATACTTAAAATGAAAGTAGTAACATAGGAATGTGATATATGTAATGGAATTAATGATGTGGAAGTGCACATTGTACCTAACAAATGAGAATCTAGATTAATCTTAAATCTTCATCATTATTCACATTATATTGAGTTAATAAGTGGTTATTTCCCTTAAAGTTTATTTACCTAACAATATATGAGAGCCACTTAGAATCTAGATTAGTCCTAGATATTAACCACGGTGGACTTTGGAGTTACTTAATAAGTGGAAAAACTCAAAATTTCCATTAAAGTTTACTTTTTTTCCTACCAAGTAAATTATGGCCTTAATCTACTTATTTCTTCAAAATTCCAATTATTTGTGAGTTTCCTTGAACTATGATTCCTAAATCTTGATCATTATTCACATTTAGTGAGTTAATAAGAGACAAACTCACTCTTACCTTAATAAGCCCACAAACTCTAGCTTTCCCTTAAAATTTCTACAGTATTTGGATAGACATTTCTAGTAAAAAGTATTGAATTAGTGCATTTATTAACTTACTCCCATTCACATCCATTCTCATTTATATTGAAGAACCAACTATCACTAAACAACGATCTTAAATGTTGGAAAATGAGGTAAATACATAATAGTGTTTTAAGTTTTTGGAATTAAAATGTGTAAAAGTTTATGAAACTTCCCAATGTTTAGGGTGGACACTCCAAACTATCACATTTGGTATGAGAGTAAGTGGTTTGATTTCCTAATCCTAGTAAAAACATAATTCCTCCAAGGTACTTGCCATATTCTCATTAATTGTGGTGCTTTAGTTCATGGTTTGATATTGGATTCACCGTCACAAGTTAAAAGTTAAGTGGTTATGTTAATTATAAAAATTAATAAAATAAAAATATTCAAAATTGAAAAGAGATTTGGTCAAAAATTAATTAAATAGTTGTCATTAGTAGAAAAACTAATAAATCAAGATAATATTAAGTAATATTTAATAAACTGAGTTAATATTAATATTAATAATAATACAAAATAAACTAAGAAAAACAAGGAAAATAGCCTTATTTAATATTTACTAAATGAGAATATGATCATTCCGATCATTACATTAAAGATAACAAGTGGATTCACAATGCTAGGGTTAAAATAGTAAGGAGAGGGAAACTGAAATGTAAAAAACTTTGGTTAAATATTGAGATTAAAAATAAAAGACGCAAAAGTAGAAAAAAATGAAACAAGGAGGATAATCGAAAAAAAAAGTAAGGATCGAGCAAAACCTTTGAATTATACAGGATTTACCATAGTCACAAGAGATTAACCTTTTTGAAAAAAGTTGTTCAAGGGTTTTCCTTAAAACAATATAATATTTTTTGTAAATTTACTCGACGTAGGTTTTGGATTTGGACATTTCGGTGTTTGAATCAAGATTGAAATTTACACCGACGATGGATTTGGACATTTCGGTTTTTCCGTCTTTTCACAGACTCGAGAGTTATATTGAAATGTAATTCATACCACGATTCCATCGCTATAAACCCTACAACATTACCATCGGCGGCGGCGTCGTTCTTCTTCCATTGTAAACCTCGCAATACTCAGTTCTTTCTTTCTGTTATCACCCAGGCAGCCATGAGGATTCGAAAGCATCTTCGATCTCCGGCTTTCGTTTCAAGCAGTTGAAACTTATTTTCATAATGCCCTAATCTCCAATACACTCTCCATCAAATCGTTTATAGAGTCCGTTAATCCTACGCCAACTACAGTAATGCGAAACCTCCCCAGCTCGAATCATATTGCAGCAAACATTGCGGGCCTGATGAAGCTAAACGATAAGGACTCAGATTCTGTCGAGTTAATGCAAACCCCTATAGCCAACAAGGAGGAAGAGATAGAGAAACCTAGGGTTTGCACTTTGAACAAGTCTCCATGGGAGATCCCGCATTTGTCCAAGGATTCTTCACAAAACCCACCATTGAACCAGCTGATGATCAGTCTATGCAAAATTGTAGAAGGACGATGAAGAATCGCGGGATATCAAATCTCGCCAGCGATACAAAGGCAATGGCTGAGGCAAAGCAGCAGGTAAGTCCGATCTATTTTCAAATCTAATCCCATCTTAGGTTATATTCAATCAATTATTAGAATTTACATCTTTGAGCGACACCCATTAATCAGGTTAGATTATTTGTGAGAAGAAGATCTCTTTCTGTGTGGCTGTGTAACTGTGTAGCCTAAGGTTCATGTGGAGGATGAAGAAAACGATTTCAACAAAACTGATATCTCCAGGTGATAGTCTATCTCTGTTCTTGGCTGTAATATTGTCCAGTACTGTCACAACTACACTGCATCAATTTTCTTCTAGAATTATGGGAATGTAGCTACCAAACAAACTCTAGTCATAATCTAATTTCGTACCATATACTGAAATCACATCTCGTATGAATTGGTGTTCCTAAATAAATGCCTCGCCAGAAAATAGAGCATGGAATAAGCAGCTGTTACCAGTCAGCTTTGTTTGGTTTATTATAATAATTTGGCTGACATGGGTGCTCTGTATTTGATTTTGATGTTGTGTTGTGTTGTAATCATGTTATCCAAAAGACACGCGCGCAATCGCAGAGCAGGTACGCCACTGTTACATGTTCATGCAACATTAAGGCACTCCATTGCTTCTTTTGTAATTTATTTCAATAATATAGTTAGATGTTTTTACTTATGGCCCTGCCTATTTTTTTCAGAAATGAAAAAAAATGGCCATGGAAAGGAGGTGTTGAATGTACCAGAAGCAGAACAATTGTTTGAATCAGCCCCGACGAATATAAAAACAAATGCAAAAGCTTACGGAAAGGAGGTGTTACAAGTAGCAGAAAATAAAGAGCAGGTGCTTGAATCAGCTCTAAGGAGAGTGTTTTCTGAAGAAGTTAGTTTGACAGTGAGAGAAGCTGGGTGCAAGCTTAATATGCAAGGGAATGTCAATAACATAATTTCGGAAGGTCTTTCTCTGTCAGTGCAGGTGAGAAGGACGTTGCTCAACAGTCCATACTTTGTAAGGATGGACAATTTTCTTAACAGTAAGGTGGGTGGGCAAGATGAAGAAAAGATCAGCAGTTCCAAAATAGAGAAAAGAATGCGCATCCACAAATTTGACAGAGACGAGAATTATGCTACTTATAGGGAACCTGCAAAAAATTGGGTCAATCGGAGACTAAACTAGAACATGGACTTCTCAAAACGATCCTAACGAAAGTAAAAAGAAGTAGAAGAGCATATGAACAACACCAGGTGGAAGAAGAGATTGACATTTGCAAACAAGCATATGGTAAAAGGAAGAACTTATGTGGCCAGGAAGTTGAACAGAGATCATATAATTCACTCTAAAATAATTGCAGTTGTGATAAAGATGGAGCAGCCGCCTCTGATTTTCAATGTTATTATCGTCATAGTAGGTCATATGGAAATGGTAAGACGAATCCAACCCAAATACGGGTCTCCCCTGAAGGCTCTCCTTTATGTTCGCTTTACTGTCTAGGACCGACTAACTTTCCAGTATTTATGTGTATAATACTGATCAGTAATTTAGAACCTTAATAGTGACTGCAAATTTATAACTTTTTGAACGTGCTCCATAGTCAATCATGTGTTTGCTTTGGCTTCATCCATGTATTTGTTTTTGGTTTCATAAAGAATTATTATATATATATATATATATAATTTTTTATTTTAAACTAGTCTAGATCCAAATTTCAGGCTTTATCAAGCCGAGAGGGATGAAATCTCCCGAGGTGCAAACCTCTCTATGAATAGCTTCTTGAGTGCAATATGTCATAAGAAGTTTGCACCTCCGGAGATTTGATCCCTCTCGGTGCTTGATAGAGCCTAAGATTTGAATCTAAGGTGGTTCCATTCATGGGCCGTGACACAAACCTTGAGTTTGATCACCATTGTAAAGAGCAGGTTAAGTTGAAAATACAGATAGAATTATGAGGATGATCATAATGTAAGTAATAAGTATTAAGGATTGAGTAAATTGTTAAACTGTAAAATAGAGACAATAATTTTGTAAGGATTAAATAAATGAAAATATGGTTCACATCATGATCATTCTCAATCTACTTCATTTTTTCTTATCTTCACACATAGTAGTTTTGACATATTCTCATATGGATCATATGAGAATGGAGGTTGAAATCGTAGACCTGCCAAATCTTTAACTTGAGATATTGCTGTAATTATCATACCCTGTGTTAACACCGAAATTAACCCCCAAGGTTGAAAGAGGGCAATTTTGGGTAGCCACTAACCAATCTTTGGCTTGTGCTACTGACCCAACACAGACAGAGAGGGCTCTCTCTAAAATCTCATGAAAAAACTGGAATAATCAAGATTGTCAATAATGAAAAAGAAATACTAGAATTCATGGCCAAGATATTCAATTACAACAATTATACAGAAGATCAAATTTCTGTTTGGAACAAAAATGATTCAAGCACTGCTTGGTTGAAAACATATGAACTTCGTTTGGGAAATGGAGTCATATTTAACAAACTCTGAAAACATCATTCACAAAGGTTCTGCAAACGCATTTACAATGGCAAGGTAGCAAGCAACTAGTAGTCAAAGAGATTTAATTTGTGGAACAGAAGAGGAAAGAAATAGCCCATCAATGTAAGGCATACCAAGATGAATCCTACATCAATTTTAGTAGAATATGTTGGTGAAATACTTGGAAAAAACTAAGAAGAGCATAACTCCTATGAATTCCACTTAACCATTACTTTAATCCAAGCATGAAAGAAATAACACAGAATGGAATAACAAAGAGAGAAACACAATTTCACACGGGAAAAATGAAAATACAGACTACCAGACCAATTATATAGGAATCCTTGTCAAAACGCAGGCTTCAACTCTGCAAACTTTATTAAAACAGCTCAAAAAATGTCTTACAGACTAATCCTCAAAATACCAAAAGCTTTCAAATAAGATTTTCAACCCTTGTGCGTTCGATTACAAATGTATTTATAGATGTCTTCAAGCTCTAGGCTCGACTCTCTTTTGAATAGAAAACAGTTGTAATTACTTGAATTTTTTAACTGACAGCTAACCAAGGCGTATTCGCTATTACAACTTCAAAACAGACATAGGGAGTGTAGGCCTAACCACTTTTTACATTTACTTGCCTAATTTACTGTATGACCAACTACTTAACAAAAGACCATGATAATAAAAAACTGCCCCAGCTTATGGCTTCCATTCTGATCGAATGACTTCGTTGATTATCCTTTGAACTCTTCATGCCGAACAAAAATATCTAAGGCTCGAACTGATGCTTACTAGTCATGGTTCATCACTTGTGATAGCTCGGTGTAGAAATGAAAATTACCAATAACAAACCAGAATCGACTGATCCTGCCAATGTCATACACTACTAAGCCATACCGACCTTCAAAATAGGTTATGGACCGTCTTAATCCTCAAAATCGGAGATACATTAGAGGAAATTGGGGTAAAAAATGGGCCTCCTAAGGAAAATAATAAAAAAACAATAAAATAATAGTAGTGAGAGAGTAAAAAGCTACTTTTTTGGATCGTATTTTTAACTTATCTCCTTGTAGGTTTACTCAAATTTGACGTGAGAGGACTCGTTCGATGCATAATTAAATTATGCATCCAACGAATACCCATGTTTCATACTTTTAACAACATCTACACCATGAAAAATAAAAAAATACATTAAAAAACGTGTTTTCTCGCACTAGAAACACGTTTTTTAATGTATTTTAATTTTTTCATGGTGTGGATGTTGTTAAACATATCCAATATGGGTACTCTTTGGATGCATAATTTAATTATGCATCCAATGAGTCTTCTCACATCAAATTTGAGTAAACCTACAAGGAGATAAGTTGAAAATACGATCCAAAAAAGTAGTTTTTATTTTTTCCCTCCAATTTTTTTAGGTGCTCCCTTTTTAAATTTTAAAGCATTTTGATTGGCTAATACATGATGACATGGAATTTGTATTATTTTTGGAAGGCCCATTTTAAATTGAAATTTCCTCTAATGAGGAATGTACCCCTGCAGCCAATAGACAGACTTGCTGGCTGGTGAAATGTAAATAACATAAGAATGATGCAACCTTAGTCTTGGGTTTTCACCTGACCATACTAGTCAAGAAAATGACCCACGTCGAAAGGATCTTCTGCTTGGGTTCTTTTCGGTAGAGGAGTAGAGGGTACCCCTTCCGTAGGGAGTATTACATCCTTGATAACTTCCACCTCCTGGCCGATTTCCTACTCGTCTTCTTCATAGGTTTCTTCCCTCTTTCTCGGTTGCTGCAAAATCCAATATGTCTTTCCTTCATAGGGATCTTCTGATTTGCAGACAGAACTGTCTACCACATGATCGCGAACTATGGGAGGTAAAGAAATGTGCTCTTCCTCCATCTTGGACAACACATGTTCTGGTATAATTACTACTTCGGCTCCTTGCTCTCTCTCCATGCTCTGATACAAACTGCAAACAATACCAAGATAGAGGAACTCGCCACCTTTCAGACGTGAATTGTGAGCCTAGGAGATCAGGTTTATAACAACTCATAATGATGGCGTTCCCATGCGAATCATTCGGCTATGATTTTCTGACTCGACCTTCCAAATGATTTGGCATGATGACGGAGGCTTGAAATGACATTGGACATATTTGTTCGGACTTTTCAGGCCATACAGAAAGGACACTTGACTGTGTCGAGGTGGCTCAGCCCACGCGGAAATCATTGATGTTCAGTGAAGATGTCTTTCACCTATGAAAACTCAAGCTTTGATCAGGACTATAGATTTCAGCCTCCATAGTTTTCCATTTTAGCGACACACTGGTTCTAATCGGCAGTTTTTGACCTTTCAAAGCATTCCTAGCTGTTGGTCCAGTCTTCGCTCAAATCTTGATCGTCGAATGATGCATCTTTTACCTACCGTGGAGATTTGAGACGGGGTTAACCTACCCATGAGTAAAATCAGCGCAGTCATCTTAGACCGTTGATTCGCCTCCGGTAGATCTGCACCGTTTATAGGTGCACAACGCTTACTCCGACCGCAGCGATTTGAAACGTAACATATTTCGTGCAAGTTAGATCAGTGCAGTGGCTGTACATCGTATATTTATCCTCCAGTCGATCTCCGTTGTTGATTGCTTTTTTGGAAAAAGCTCACCAGTCTCCCCTGCCCATGCTTTAAAGCATCCATATTTTCATTTGCGCCATGCATTCGGGGCTGTAGATATTTGAGACCTCTGATCTAAACCATTCATACATGCTTATTTCTATGTCTGGCATTTCTTACCCACCACTATGCATCCGAAATAGCATGGACACCAGGATTTCTGCTAACATTACCATGCCCTCGGATAAATCTATCACTCGTAATTCGAATTCTTCCATCTCTGAGGATGTGGCCCGAGAGCTGGCTCTCCCTTCGGGGATTTTTTATGATCATGAAGCACTTTTATTTCCATGAAACCTGCCACAGAATCTAGCACAATTTGAGTGCTAACACCCTGCCTCTCTTGCTTTCCAAAACTAATAGTAGCTTTCTCTAATGTCAATCCTTGTGACACATGGATTGTTAAACTCCAAGCGAGTTTCAATGGAAGTTGTTTTTTAATACCTCTTTCGATAGATGTAATAGGAACAACTTGAGGAAATAATTCATCCCATGGTCCCCCCACATAATTATCAAATTTTATTAAAACATAGGTGGGTGGTTCTAGAGGCAAACTTCCAGGATTATATGCAATTTGTTATATAACTCCAAGAGAACCATTGATGAGTCTTGCATTAGTCCAGAGGTTTGATGTGAGCATTAGCCTTGCTCCTATGGCTATAAGTAATTCAAGTTCCAACCCTTCTTCATCTCATTCCATAGAATAGTGGCTTCTTACAAATGTAGCAATACTAGTCGCAAACTGATAGTTTAGGCTTCTTATTAAACACTTGTTATGACAGTTTACATCATCATTTGTCACAAACAAATGTATTGCCTTATCGAAGGACTTTTTCATTGAAGCATATAAGGAAGTATCTGTATGAGTCATCAATAATTTCCAATCCTCTATTGTTGGAATTGCATCTCTAATATTCATTAACAAATTACGAAAACATATTTGTTCATTTCTTTGTCCATTCCGTCGAAACACGGTATCGAGGGTCACAAATGATGTGAATGTGTTCCACAATTCTTTTGCAATACCTTCCAATGCATATACAGGCTTATCCATGACACGTGGAAATTGTCCCAAATCACCAACCAATATAATTGATCTTCCACCAAAAGGTATATTAGCGTTTTCTCGGAAGGCTTGGTGAAGTCTTGAATCTATTCTAACTAATAGATTTTTTCCAATAAAACTCATTTCATTGATCAAAATATATTTAACATTCCTCAACTCTTCTTGTAATTTAATTAAACTCGGTCCTCATAAAGGATTAATTTATTTCATCGATATATGAAGTGCGGAATGAACTGTTCTTGCGGATATGTTGAAAGCTGCCACCCATGTAGGAGCTAGAAGACGTAATGGAATTTTCCCTGGGTGCGAGAGATTTTCAAGCATATTTTTAATGGCTCCAATCAAATATGACTTTCGGGTACCTACAGTTCCTTGGATTATCATGCGTAGTGGATCAACACTCGTTTTATAATGCTCAGGGATAACATCATATGCTATTCTTTGCTTATCCCGCAAACTATCAATTGAGTAATACTTTGCATGTTGATTAGAAGAAATATTTTTCAATTTTCGCATATCTGAGATGAAATGAATTGCACGACTGGAGGTCTCTTCATCTACAAAAGCAGTGGTCCAATCATTCATACGATCAATATCCCTATGTCCAACCATCTAAAACTCATTATAATTTATAAATTGATTTTTATATAATCCACATATGATCTCCCATTCATGCTTCCTCGAATCTCTTTGTGGATATGGATGTTATTCTTCTTCGTCGGATTCAACTCGAGCATCTGTAGGCACATGTTTGCAATCAACATGCCAAGGTATATATTGCAAATTTTTCTAATTATGTACTATTTCATCAAATGTGTGGCCTATATCTCTTTGAAAGTCACGAAATGTCTTGTACAAAACCAACTCAGACCAACAAAATTCGACAAACTTCTCATCTTTTCGATCGGGAATAGAGTTAAATCTAGGAAATACATGTACAATAGATGCATTCCTTTGTGGTAACCATTCCCCCCCCCCCCCCCGTCGACATTTTTCATAGTGACCAATATTTGGAAACATCTATCAATGTAAGTTGCTCCATATTCTCAGGTCGCTTAGTATATGCGAGTCAATCAGAGAATTATCATTTTCAGCATTATATGTATCAACTTGAACTTTTTTATAAACCTTCATACCAACATTTAGAACCACAAAATGACGACTACATTTTGAAAGAGGAAGCTCTGGAAGCAAATGGCATGTCTCTTGTGCATCAATGTCCCTATAAACAATGGATTCACACAACAAAATTTTATATGCACGTGCTGTTGGTTCGTTCGAGTTCTGCATAGAAGAGACCCGCATCAACATATTGTGGAAAGTTTCAGATCCCTTTTCATATTTAGTAGCGTATTTTGCTATGTAATTAATAACCACGCACTTAGAAAGTACATGCTGTCAATCTATATTATCCCTCCACATCATCAGTGTTTCACGATTGTGTGTGTTCACTCTCTCATCATTTCGTCTAGGTTCATACTTTTTTTCTCCTTGTTCATCAATGTAAAGTTTTGACTCATCACATACATCCCATGGTGCGTGGTACCGACATACCATTATTCCTCCCTTCTTTCGAAGACAACTTTTCTTATTGCAAGTAATATGATGCTCAACACAATTAATAAGTTCTTCGTAATCAATCATTGGATCCGATTGAAATATTTTTTTCGTGTCTTTTACAGAAGGATGATCATCTCCATTATCTCCAATTCTTATATTTCGTTGATGTCCCTCACGTGGATTTATTGCATGCACACATTTTTTGAAATATGTTTTTGCAGATATAACTTCTCTAGGATCATCCTAATTCAAGGTCTCCATGTTGGGATAATTTTTTAACCAAAGAAACCTATGGACATGAGGAGATCTACGATGTTTCCATTCATAGCGACTCCAATAATCTGTAGCTTGATGAAAATATTTGAAAACCTCTTCTTGAAACATTGTATGTATCAAGTGCATATAATGTGCTACGATGTGAGGATTATCAATTACATTTTGACATCGTAATTTTATTGCTTCATGTGGATCTGTAGGACTTGTGCCTGCCATTAATTTATGCAAATCAGGCCACTGCATATCCACTAGACTTAGTGCGAAGAATATTGTCGGACAACCTATCTATTCAATCAAGTCAGATAACTCTTGACGACACTTGCTCCAATATGGGCGTGCACCCCTTAATACCATTCCAAATCTCATTAATATTTCTCCCAATATTGAATCTGGAAGATTACATAAATGTTGTTGTAACTCTTCCATTGTCATGGGTAGTTCACTAATATGTTTTTTGACAAAAACTGTTGATGAAGCTTGAGCACGATGTCTCATTGTGATATTTAGCAAAAAATATTTGAAGCGAGGATGCCTTCCAAATCTGTTATCATGATATCTGAGAAGATGTTTTGGGTACTCATGTAGATGGACATTTCGCATTCGCGGTTGTAACCAATCTTCCTCTCCTTTAGGGAACAATGCTGGAAATTCCATATCAAATAATCCAACAGTCTTATACTCGTTAATCGGATATGAGCCAATCCCAGGCCAGTTAAGCACATCAGTCGATTCATCATTTGTGTTATTTTCATCTAGATTAGGATTATTTTCCCATGCTCTAATAATTTATATCTCTCATGATGCACTTGTAAGCCTTGATGCAAAAGAAGTTGTTTGTAAACCATATAACATGTCATCAACTGTTGGTATCCCTTCCAACATTGCAAATTCTCTGTCGTCGTCAATATCGGGAAGAGTAACAGAATTAAGCATATGTGAGATATCTGTTGCATTCTCAGGTAACTCTTCTTCTGCGTCATAATCAACTCAAACATATCGATAATATGGATCATTCTGAATCTTAAATAATAATGCATCCATAACTCTTTGTATTCTAACGGTGAAATCATAACTAGATTCTTGTCGTCCTTTTTTCCGCACAAGGACCATTAAGTCCAAGTTGTTAATATGGAGTGGAAATTTCTTGGCAACATCTTTAATCTCTTGTGGAAAAATAATGGCGTGTCCTCGATATTTGTATTGTCCACCTATTGAATGCATCACCTGCAAAATTGGACATGCATGCGCTATCAACATCTCTTCAACTTGTGTGAGATCCTTAAGGACATGAGGTTGAGTTCCCGGATCCATGTGGTTCCTAGCTGAGAATCTGTGATTAGATCCCTCTCTTAGACATCGCACACACGTTGGACCTATACTTGTATTACGTACCTGTATTCCATCATATGAATCCTAGCAGACATGACACATTTGAACTTCTCCTAATTGATCAGTTCGCTCACAAAATTTTTGATGTCTAATATACATTTCTTCAGATGGTACCGATATATTATCTTCAATTTCAACTTCATTTTCTCAGACCATGTCATCAACACATCGCTCTATGACCATTACATGTTCACATCTCCCACAATTGGTTCCACGGGTATATTGGTCGAATATTGTCTTTGTTGTTCTACATTTTGATTTCTTTTGTTGTTCTACAATTTGATTTCTTTGTTCTTCCAATTGCTTCAACTTTCTCTCTCGATATGCTCTTTACCGGTCAAAGTTTCATTTTCTTTGTTCTTCTCATTCTTCTGCTGTCAATTCGTCTAACTTTCTTTTTTGATATTCATTTTGTCGATCTACGTTTCGTTTTCTTTGTTCTTCTCGTTCTTCTGCTGTCATTTCGTCCAATTTTCTTGTTCGATATTCTTTTTGTTGTTTTGCTTCTCGTTTCAAGTGTTCTCGTTCTTTTTCTATCATTTTGTTAGATTTTCTTCATTGTGCATCTGCCACTGTTGGTTCTATGGGTATATTGGTCGAATATTGTCTTTTTTGTTCTACATTTTGATTTCTTTGTTGTTCTACAAATTGATTTCTTTTTTCTTCTGACTGCTTTAACTTTCTCTATCGGTATGCTCTTTGTCGGTCAATGTTTCATTTTCTTCGTTCTTCTAGTTCTTCTTTTGTCATTTCGTCCAACTTTCTTTTTCGATATTCTTTTTGTTGTTCTAATTTTCATTTCAAGTCTTTTTCTCGTTATTTTGTTGTCATTTCGTTAGATTTTCTTCGTTGAGCATCTCCCACAGTTGGTTCTACGGGTATATTGGTCGAATATTGTCTTTGTTGTTCTACATTTTGATTTCTTTGTTCTTTCGAGGGCTTCAACTTTCTCTCTCGATATGCTCTTTGTCACTGAATGTTTCATTTTCTCTATTCTTCTCGCTCTTTTGCTGTCATTTCATCAAACTTTCTTTTTCGATATTCTTTTTGTCGATTGGATTTTCATTTCAAGTCTTCTTCTCGTTCTTTTGTTGTCATTTCGTTGGAATTTTCTTCCTTGATTTTCGACGTTCTGTAATTTTTGTTCTTCTCCTGTTTGTCTCAGAGCATCTTCCGCATGCACATCTTCCATTTCTATTTCAGACTCTATATAAAAATTTTCAAGCATTAACATATACATTGAAATCTATGCAAGGATAAAACACCATACACTGAAATCTATGCAAGTATAAAACTCACTTTACATGATTATGAAATTCACTATATTTTCAAAATTCAATATATTTTCAAAAAAATTAGGTGATCTAGGAGGATTGAACCTTGGACCTCATGCCCATTATCCCAACACCCTTACCGCTATACCACAAGTAGTTCTTATTATACATAACAAAGAACTTATATATAAACGGGAATATTATTGAATTTGGTGAAAATGGGGGAAGGGTGCATCAAGAGGATTTGACCCCATGACTTACCTATAACAACCACAATGTGTTACCAATGGAATACACCCCGTTGTTTGGAAATTAAACGATATAATATATTTATATCTTTGAATCGGAAGTTAAATTTATATCAAAATTTAATATTTATATGAACTTTAAATTTAATATAAATATTAATTTGAAAGTTAATATAAATATTAAATTTCAATTTCAATTAAAATTAAAACGTAATATAAATTTATATTATATTTAAAATTAAATTAAAATATAATTATTTTTTAATATGAGGGTGTAGGCATCGTGGAAGTAGGAGGGTTGTGCAGCGTAGAGGGAGGAGGGTTGCGTAGTGAGGGAGGAGGGTGTAGGAAGCGTGGAGGGAGGAGCGTTGTGCAGGGAGGTAGGAGGGTGCAGGAAGCATGGAGGGAGGAGGGCTGCACAGGGAGGTCATTATGGAGGGAGGAGATGGGAGGAGGGGACCTTGCACAAGGAGGGGTGCTCACACAGGGAGATCAGCATGGAGGGAGGAGGGGGGAGAGGAGGGAAAATGGTGCATACAGCATGGAGGGAGGAGGGATGCGCAGGGAGGGAGAACGGTGCAGGCAGCATGGAGGGAGGAGGGCTGCGCGGGAAGGTCAGCGTGGAGGGAGGAGATGGGAGGAGGGGAGCTCAGGTAGGTAGGGGGTCTCTTGCAGGGTCGTCAACATGGAGGGAGGAGGGAAGATCACGCAGGGAAGGCAGCTTGTGCAGGGAGGTCAACGTGGAGGGAGGAGATGGGAGGTCGGCGTGGCGGGAAAGAGATGGGTCTGCATCGAGGGGAGAAGCTGCATGGAGAGGAGGTCTGCCGAGTGGAGGAGCTGGGAGGTGCAATTCATTAAAACTAAAAAAATAATGAGAGACGAGCTATAATGCAAAATACTTGTTCCCAGAAATTGCTCAGATCTATTTACCGCAGATTCTTGACCCAAATTATTTTGTTTTATAATTTTTTTTATGTTATGTATATTATCTTCGGTGTATTATAAAGTCATTGATTTCATTTCGAAAATACACGTCTTTTTATTTTTATTAATGGCCGACGTTACAATATTTTATTTTTATTATTTTATTATTATTTTGTTACTCGACAAACACCCGATAAACGTTACAAGATCTCCCTCATACTAGGCTGTAGAGCGCTTCTCTGCGCAAAAACTTCAATTTGTAATATGGTTTTTAAACTAAATGCATGAATTTTTTAATAATTTATTTTTATTTTAATAATAAATTTAATCAATTAAATAAGTCGTTCATATTTTACATCAATATTTTTTAAAGCGAAATAAGTATATATGTTATCCTAGTTAATCTCACATTTATATCTCAAATAGATAATGGTTTATTCCAAAAAGCAACTATTGCACATTGTCATGTGCATAAGAATGTGCACACAAAGAGAGATAATGTTAACAATTATTATAAAATTTAAATTAAAGGAAATTGTAACAAAAATTGTAATCACTTATGAAAAGAGACAAATTTCCTCTAGCTGTCACATCTTTGATACAAGTATATGATCACTATGGTGAATGAAAAAAATCTATCCTCCCATTATTTATATAAAAGGCGAGGCTCACCAAGAATAATTGGACAATGTCTACAAGAAGAAACCTAAAAAATCTCAAAATAGGTTCACTTCTGAAGACACACACATATAATGTAATTTATTATAAAATTTAAATCAAAGGAAATTCTAACAAACATGTTAAGCCATGGTGAAAAGAGACAAGCTTCCTATAGCTCTCACATCTTTGATACAAGTATATGGTCACTATGATGAATGAAACAAATTCCTCCTTCCATTATTTATATAAAAGTTGAGGCTCACCAAGAATAATTAGATAATGTTGACAACAAGCAACCTAAGGAATCCCTAAACATTGTACACAATGGTGAAAAGAGACAAGTTCCTCTAGCTATCACATCTTTTGATACAAGTATATGATCACTACGATGAATGAAAAAAAATATCTTGATCTGTATGGGAGGCCCACACTCCTCATTTTGGGTATTAGTTTCAATATGCTAGGTTTAATGTATTATTGATAATATTAGATTAGCTATTATTATAATAATGAATAGAATTTATTATTCTCTCTCTTTGTAATCTATAAAAAGGCATGTTGCCTCATAATACAAACATGTTTTTGTGTGTCAGTCTTGTGCATCTTAGTTTGTTGTATGGCTATTGGCTCTAAGAGCTCTCTTGGGTTTTTCCATTGAGAGGTGAGGATCTCCTAGCCTCACCCTCCATCTTTGTATTCAGTTTTGGTTCTTAGTCTTGAGATTTGATTTGCATCTTAGATTAGTCTTAGCATATTTCAGATCTATCGTGCTCTATTGCAGATCAATTGGTATTAGAGTAGTTCACTCCTCTACCTGATCATTTTTTTTTTGTAGTTTTTGAGTTGTTTTACTTACTGGTTAGGATTTAGGTGTTTTGGTTTTACAGCTCCATTTCTTCTTTCTCCACATTCAGCATTACTATAGCTTTAGGCTCAGCATTTTTCCTACATCGCTGCCCAGCATTCCATCTCCCTCCATTTTCGCTGCACTCTCACCTACCGCTCAGCATTTATTTCACCCAACCTTCACGCCCTAGTATAGGTATCTGCAAATCCATTCTGGAAACCTGCACCTGCATCCCACTCCATTTTTCACGCTGCCCCTTCACCTTCACGCATCCTCAGCTTCATTTGCACGCCCAACAATTCCTAACATCCTAGCATAGCATCCCTTCTTCCCCATTTCTCCATGCTACAACTCCTCCCAAAACTCTTGCATAACTATCCCTTCCACTACTCATCTTGCTACGCCTAGAATCACGCCCTTGCTCCTGCTCTAGCACTGCCTAGACTCATGCCCTTGCTCCTACTCTAGCGCTACCCAGACTCATGCCCTTGCTCCTGCTGTAACACATTCCCAACAATCCCTACCTACACGTACTCTCCACTGTGCACCATTCACTCCCAGGTTACCATCATTCAGCCTGCCCTCGCTGCCTCCTATGCGCAACCTTAACTACTCCATCATTACACTCTCTACGGTTTTGGGAAAAGAGAATGCTTAGCAAAAATGCCCAAAATGCCACCTCCTCTCAAAAACACCCTCTCGGTCTCAGCCGCACTCACTGGGAAGCCAAGTGTCTCCACCCTGCCAATCTTTGCAACATCAACAATCCTTTTGTTCTAGCATCACTACAACTTCTGAGTGGACATGGTAGTCTCCACTCCATCCACGGTGCTCTAAAACTTCAACCGGGAGCTGGGAAAGTAGGGACGCTTTCCACTTCAACCGGGAGGAATGATGTGTATGGGAGGCCCACACTCCCCATTTTGGGTATTAGTTTCAATATGCTAAGTTTAATGTATTAGCGATAATATTAGATTAGATATTATTATAATAATGAATAGCATTTATTATTCTCTCTCTTTGTAATCTATAAAAAGGCACATTGCCTCATAATACAAACAAGTTTTTGTGTGTCAGTCTTGTGCATCTTAGTATGTTGTATGGTTGTTGGCTCTGAGAGCTCTCTTAGGTTTTTCCATTGAGAGGTGAGGCTCTCCTACCCTCACCCTCCATATTTGTATTCAGTTTTGGTTCTTAGTCTTGACATTTATCTTGCATCTTAGATTAGTCTTAGCATATTTCAGATCTATCATGCTTTATTGCAGATCATATCTCCTCCCATTATTTATATAAAAGGTGAGGCTCTCCAAGAAGTAACCTAACAAATCCCTAGATAGGTTCACTTGTGAAGCACTTTAACTCTAAATGATATAATTCAAGCTCCAAAGTATGCACATCCATCAAGCATGGGTTCCAAGGTGAGCACTCCACAATAGAGGTCCCTCATAAGCCATGTGTACCTTCGGGTCCATCACACCTACAAGATCACTTCTCAATCGAAGCTCCCTCAAGTCAAGAACAAGCCTTCACATAAGATACTGAGTGTCCCCATGCTACCTAGGGATCAATGACCTCTCAAATTCTCAACGCTCCTCCTCTACATGGGTTATCCTCTGATGCAAGAAACCAAACTCCATGTGCACAACTCATCATGAATGTTACCAAGCCACATAGGCATCCAACCTCCTAATGTAGTATGCCACACATGCATCAAGCCAAGGTATATCACTCCATGAGTAAGCTATGTCCAATTTGTATCTCCAACACGATACAATCAAGGGTAGTAATCACACCATGCATCCCACATCTTATGAGTTACCTTAAAGCATGCCAAAAATACTTTTATTTTATTTTAATTAAGATGGTTTGTATTAAGAGTTCACTAGGAAATGTTTGGAAAATGTTTTTGGTTGGGAGGTTATTCATCATAGGAACATAGGATGATAGTATAGAATCAACTACATGGATCCCAACTTCTTCTTCTAGACGGGGCTAGATATAACGCAGGTAGGAACACCTGACATAAATACTACTACATGATGGAAACGAAAAATTTTAGGGACGGAATTTAGCCCATGGGCTAATTTTTGAGGTTTTTTTCCAAAAAAAGTATTTGTCGTTTCCAATTTTTTCCAATATGATTAGGCCAAATTCCATACTATTAAATTTTTTACTCTAAAAATTGCCAAAATTTTCCAAAAACTATTAAAAACCCTTATAAAGTTGAATATTTTTTAAAAAATATCGCCAAACATTTTATTGTTGGATAAATTTGATATTTACTAAGATTCCCCAAGGTTTCTACACTTTTATAAAATTATGGATCCTTAAAATTTTCCTTGATGATGGATGATGAGAATTTTTATTGTGTAAAATAATTTAAATGAAACTATGGGAGGGATTCTAGGATCAAGTTTATCTAAGTCAAATGTCACTAATTGTGAATCTAAAGGCTCAATAGCTCCCATGGATGATTTGAATGCCTTCCATTGTTAAGGGAGGATATGAAGGACCTCAAAATCTAGGATGGTGAATGGTGGCTGGGTCATCTCATTGATAATATAAGGGTAGCTATTTTTGGCCCTTGCATGTAGGTTATATGTAGTTCGACACAATAAAACTTTTGACACTGTGCTGTGGAGTATGCATTGAGATGGGATATTTGTTAAATAGCACTAGTAGAGGGTTGGTTCTTGTATATCTTGGTTGGATTAGGACATTCGATGCATTCATGTGTGATTTTGATGGTGAATGTAAATGGAGTTCATCTAAAAGTTCTAAAAAGAAGGTTCACGAGTATTAGAAGAGCTAGTGGCATGGAACAATCTTGGGGCTTATTGTTGGTTGGTGGATAAATTTTGTTGGGAAAATGGGTTCCATTGTCATTGTGGATTGTGGAGGATTATTGTGCCCCTATAGAATTGCATTATTTCCTATTGGGGGACTAGCCCTTAAATTACACACTAGCCTTTGTAATAATTGAATTTGGGCAACCTTAGAAAATGACGGGTGTATTGCCCATATTTACAACAAATGTTGTAATCAAAGTTGATTTGAATTTTGTTGTTCTTCCATTAGTTAGGGAGATTATTGTTCTTTTGGTGTCGATTGTTCTTTTTTTATTAGTTTGTAGTACTTGGGTTGCACTCATCATTTTTAATTTTTTTGGAATGATTGCCCCCTTGTCCGAAGTTCTCATTTTGTTCTCATTTGGTTCTCATTTTCCTGGCCCTTCTTATTTCCATTGTTTTGTTCGAGTGGAGTTTTGGTCTAGTGTTTTTCTATGTAAAATAATATTGTTCTTGGGACACAACTCAGTTAAAGTAGGTTGATGTTAGATGATACAAAGTGGAGTTGTGGGGTCAGTAGGACCTATAGAGGACTAGGTAAAGGGTAATACATGTTTAGAGGGTTGGGGTTGGTGAGGATGAGGGAGGGAGGTGCACAATAAGAGGTGTTTAGTTTGTAACTTTAAATGAGGTAATGGAGCATATATTGGAGGGTTTCCCTCTATATGAGGGGTTGCATCCATTGGAAGAGTAGTTAGTTTCAATGTCGGACATACTTGGTCCCTTGTATAAAGGGTGGGAGGCACCATCAATAATATTTGGGTTCCCATGTGGAATATTAGGTTTATGATGTCCTATAATGATTTTCATATTGACTAGTGCTCATGTGAAAGGAAATTTGATGAAATTCATTGGTGGCCTAAGAAAGTGATGTAATAATGTCATTAACCACATGAGGGGTCCCCAATATTAATGATGTACAAGTACCATGACTAGGCATAGACAAGGTTAAATTGTTACACTTTAAATAATTCCTCTACTTTATTTTTAGGCATGGTCGCGATTATGTCTTTAGAAATAGTAGAGAAGAGAGATTACAAAAATAATGAGGAGGGGACCTTTCAAGTAAATTTCACATATGCTACCTCATCAATATGATACGTGATATAGCTGGTAGTGGTTGTGCAATAGATAACGAAAATTTGGATCTTGATGTCATGTCATATCAATAATTCGAAAGAGGTCTAGAACGCCTTAATTCGAAAGAGGTCTAGAACGCCTTAGATAGTTACTCAAAAGTGGCATGAATATATCTGGACACACACACACACACACACACACACACACACACACACACACACACACACACACACACACACATATATATATGAGACTTACGATTAGACTTGTGGCAAAGTAATTACACACATTCACTAGTCATGAGGTGAAGGGGTATGTACCCTTTGAATTTTCATTAGGCTACATTTATTGTTGCTTTTGTTACAATTCTATTTTTGTTTATGTTAAACACTCCAACCTTACCAAGGACCGATTTTCCCTCAAAGCATAATAAATATGATTCTCTTTGGCTAAGCATACTATCTTGGTACCAACATCTTAATGTTTCTCTGGTTGTAGGGGCTTGACTTTGTTCTTTTTTTTAGATTTGACAATGATCCTTTGTAAGATGTTCATCATAGCTTGAAGTATTTGGACCTATTATGTTGAATTTGAATTGTTGATGCTCCTTTGGTGCATACTTTACCTACTTCCATTATTGTATGCTTGTATATGATTCATGCAATTTTTTCCTTTGCAACCCTTCCACACCATATAATTCAGAATTTTGGCCTTTCGAGTTAGACTCCATGAACTATTCTTCAATCAATGTTTCTATTTCAAGTTCCCCACTGCATCAATCATTCCATACTTAGCACCATATCCATTTCTTCAATTCGTAGACTGTAGATTCTTGTTTTCAGTTCTAGATATTTTATTTGAAATAAGAATTTATGGCATCTTCCTAGTTCTTTGACCTTTTGTCCATCAATTACAATACTATGAGGTCCTTGGTGGGGTACTTACAAAAATTTTTAGTTGTTTAGAAACAATGACATCTATACAATTATGAATACTACTAGAATCTAGGAGTATATTAGACTTAGATTTCTTATGATTCCATTAAGGTTCAAGGTATTGGGTTGTGATTTCCTAATTATGGTTGTAAGTGGAAGTGTAGGCTTGCTTAATTCCTCTTTTATTGGAATATGGATCTTTACAACCTTCTTGATATTAGATGGAATCTACTTTCTAGGTGGTTCTTAATTTTGTTAGGTGGTTCTTAATTTTGTTCCTTTCAAGAAGTAGCTCCTTTTTTTACATATAATTCTCATCCCTATTTGGTAGTGTGCATGAGATTGATGATAGTGAAAATTTTAGTAGTGTTTCATCATGGTCAAAAACATGAGTTTGAAGTTACTGACCATTTTTTGTAAGTGTCTAGTTGAATTGTTGACTCATCTTGTCTTTTAGATTGGTAGTCAATCCTTTTTATTAACATTAATTATCATTGATGGTTTTTCCTTGTTGCATTTTCACTCATATAAATGTCTTGGATTCCATGTCTTATCGCATTCATGATAAATGTCTCCCTTCTTTATTAATGCTATCCATCATCTCCGATAAATTTCAATAAAAATTTTGGTTCTATTGTTCATATCTTCATTTAATTTGTCAATTTTATACCCTAATTCTTCATAAATAATAACCTTGTTCCTTCACTTACTCATTATTACTACCCAGGGATTTGATGGCTTCTTGCAAGGCCCACTTTAAATTGGACTTCACATATATTAAACATAAAATGGCAAAGTAACTTTAAAAAAAATTACCCTTGATTTTTAAACCAAGCTTTCTACGATTATGAAAGAGAAAATAAAAAAAATTAGTCGATTTGAGGGGTGGGACTAATTTATGGAAGGCCATGATTTGGAAAAATTGATTGATGTATAGATTCAAAAGAATAGACAAGGCTGAGTGTAATTAGAGTTACATACACACATTGGAAGGTTTTCCAGTGGAAAATTATTAAGGTTTTTGCAGTGGAAAATTATGAGTGATTGGGTGGTTGAGTAAGAAGATGATTTGAGTATGAAAATGTACAAAAAGTAAACATGTTGCTATATATGTATGGTTGTATAGCAAACTAATCATGGGAAAGTAAAGATAAAAATCATATGGAGTAATAGTGATGCTCTGCATGTATTTTACAATCGTATCAAACTATATATACATACATATAGAATTATGACAATGTGTGGCATGGTACAATGAATGCAAGTCTATGGACAACCATATGGGATATTTTCTTGGTGGATTAATTTATAGCCTTCATTGTATGGAAATAGATATATAGGTACAAATATAAGAGTGGAAAGATGTCATCATACATAAATCATATGGAAGATTGGTAGAAATATTAATGTGGCAACGCATGGGTTGGTGAAGTCAAGTATTGATAATGAAATAAGTATAATTCTATGTGATTTTGGTGGTGGAATGAAGGTTTTGGAAATAATATTTTATATTTAAAGGATTTTATATAGAGAGAGAATGATGAGAGTATAATTAGTTGCAAGGTACGTATAGAATAAAAATATGGAACACTGTCATAGAATACATATACCTAACATCAATTGAGGGATATAGATACTTGTAATAACCCACAACTTGGACTTGATACCAAATGAGATAGAATGAATCATATTTAGCATTGATTGCAAGAATATTTCTACAAATATATAATAATATATTAAATAATGAATATTTGATCAAATGACTATATTTACAATGAGTCTCATGATGATGTACTTGTTGGAGTATTCTCACCATCATTTTTTATATTTTGCATGCATGCATGCATACTGCATGCACCTAGTCATCATGCATGCATTTGCATGCATCCAGTCATCATTATGGTGGTCTTCCCAACACCTGGAGCCTATTTTCATCCCCCTAGAGCCTGTGTCCAGCCCTCATTAGCCCTCCTACCTACCTAGTGCGCCTTGTTTTCCTCACCTGGATGACATATGCACCCTACTACACTACTTGGATCAATAATAGTAAGTTGCAGCATTGATTGACCAATTCTTACATTTATTGCTAAGTTTAACTGCCTGTAGCTTCCAGTTGTCTGTATCAGAGTGCCACTTGACCTACTGACAGCCTCATGCACCCTCCTTGGAGTATCCATCCCTTTATTTGTGCTCACATGGATCAGTTAGACTCAGTTAGACTCATTTAACTGAATTTTGACTATTTGTGACTACTACCATTGATTGTATGATGTCTCTAATGCTATCGAAGCTACACACTCAGGAGAGTTCGAATCACCTTTGGATAATTTGAATTCAAGGGATAGCTTGATCATTGTATTCAGTTTTCACAGTGCGATCTTACAACTGATGTATGATTATACTTCAGATTTCTCCATTTATGATTTTATGAGTGATAATTGATTCATTTCTACTTCTTCTCTTCAATTCTTGAGTGAGATTTGTGAGTTTTTCTCTAGCTATGTGATATTTCCTGTAGATTTACACACGGTATCAGAGCTAGAGTCAGCTATTCGAATTGCAGCAATTGCAGCTAGTGCAGCAGTCGCAACAATTCATTGAGTAGATGTCTTTCATTTAGCACCAAAAACCTCTGGATTTCCACAACAATTCCTAGTGAAATTGTCTTGAATTCACTCGAGCAATCCAGTGAGACCTAGCCACATGTGAAGGATCCAGTCACATGTGCTCATTGTCCTAAGGAAGTGCTCTCTTGATTTGCAGCAAATCCCCATCATCAATTTCATTTGTTTTGCAGTTTTATTCCATCATTCAAATTCATATTCAATTCGACTTCAACAGCTACCAATGGATCTAAAACTGAACTCATTCAATTATGTCAAAAGGAAGGTCAAGATGGACATCTTCATGAATCCCAAGAGCCTCTCTAGGGTATTGCATGGGACTGCAGTCGAACCCACTCGTGCAGTAGAGAAATTCAAGTACTTGGATAAACATGATGAAGCAGTAGGACTGCTACTCCTCAGCATTTTTGAATACCTACATTTTCATGCCATAGATCTAGCCACTCCAAAAGAGGTTTGGGACAAGCTCAAATCTCTTATTGTACAGAAAGATGACTTGAAAGGTCACAAGTTGGAAAATGAGCTTATCTCACTGAGCCCTTGTAGCTTCGACTAAATCAATGAGTTTCTTACCAAGTTTAAAAATATGATTTCACAATTGAAGAGATATGGAATAGAGAAGGAAGAGAAGTAGTGCATCCTTGCATACTGTCAAAATTGGGCCCTAACTACTCAGTATTTGTCTCTACCTTTCAAACAGTGAATCTATCCATGCCAAAATGGAAGTTTTTCCACTCTTGATGACTTCATCCAATCTCTCACACAAGAGGAGGAGAAGTTGATTCAAATGGGAATGATAAAACCCAAGATGGATTCAACACTTGCAGCTATGAGGTGAAGAGAGTGAATGGAAAGGGAAATCAAAACATTTTTGATAGAAAGTTGAATGAGCAGAAGCAAAAGGAGGCTCCCTATCAGTTAGAAGGGGCTTTGAATTCCAAGAATATCAAGCATTCTCAAAAGAAGAAATCCAAGTGTACCTATGCAATAGAGGATTTCATCCCAAGAGTTCTTGTATGAAGAATACTATAGACTTGATGGATCAATTACTTGAAACAAATAACGTCCGAGTACCTATATGTGCTAGGAAGAACGAGGTTGAACCTTCTAGATCTGAGGAAAAGGAGAGATTTCATTCTCTCATGGCAGGTGCATCAAGAGAGTCCTCCTTCATCATAGATTCAGGAGCATGAAGACACATGTCTTCCTCCAAAGATCTCTTCACTCGTTTCGAATGCATGGTTGGCCCTTCCATCATGTTGGGGAATGATTCTGAGGTCTCTTCTAAAGGGATTGGAAGGATCAAACTTGATGATGGATACTTCTCATATGTGCTCTATGTTCATACTCAAACTTTCCCTTAAAGTTTACTTGTTTTCCTACGAAGTGAATTATGGCCTTAATCTACTTATTTTTTCAAAATTCCAATTATGTGTGGGTTGTTTTGAACTATAATTCCTAAACCTTGATCATTATTCACACATGAGTGAGTTAATAAGAAACAAACTCACTCTTACCTTAATAATCCTACAAACTCTACTTTTCCCTTAAAATTTCTACAAGATTTGGATAGACATTTCTAATAAAAAGTATTGAATTAATGAATTTATTAATTTACTCCCATTCTCATTTATATCGAAGAAACAACTACCACTAAACAATGATCTTAAATGTTGGAAAATGAGATAAATACATAATAATGTTTTTTAGGTTTTGGAATATTCAAAATTGAAAGGGATTTCCTCAAAAATTGATTAGGGAGTGGAGATGATTAGAAAAATTAATAAATCAAGATACTATTAATAATAAAATTAAATAATATTTAATAAATTGAATTAATATTAATATTAATAATACAAAATAAACTAAGAAAATATTAATAATAATACAAAATAAACTAAGAAAATATTAATAATAATACAAAATAAACTAAGAAAAACAAGGAAATTAGCCTTATTTAATAATTAATAAATGAGAATATGATCATTAGGATCATTACATTATAGATGGATTCACAATGCTAAGGTTAAAATAGTAAGGAGAGGGAAAACGAAATGTAAATAACTTTTCTTCAATATTGAGATTAAAAAGAAAAGACCCAAAAGTAGAAAAAAAATGAAACAAGCATGATAATCGAAGGAAGAAAGAAAGTAAGGATCCAGATAATGGTTGTTTAAGACCGGTTTTCGACGGTCTTGCATTTTGAACTATATAGGATTTACCATAGTTACAAGAGATTAACCGTTTTGAAAAGTTGTTTTCGGGTTTTCCGTAAAAAAATATAATATTTTTTGAAATTTACTCGACGTCGGTTTGGGATTTGGACATTTCGGTGTTTTGCATCCCTTAAAAGATTGAAATTTACACCGACGCTGGTTTTGGAATTGGACTTTTCGGTCTTTTCCATCCCTTAAAGACTCGAGAGTCATATTGAAATGTAATTCATTCCACGACTCCTATTGCTATAAACCCTACAACATCACCATCGGCGGCGTCGTTCTTCTTCCATTGTAAACCTCGCAGTACTCAGTTCTTTCTTTCTGTTATCACCCAGGCAGCCATGAGGATTCGAAAGCATCTTCGATCTCCGGCTTTCGTTTCTACTCGTTCTGATCCTCCAGCGGCACCAGCAGTTGAAACTTCTTTTCATAATGCCCTAATCTCCAATACACTCTGCAATCCTACGCCAAATACAGTAATCCGAAACCTCCCCAGCTCGAATCATATTGCAGCAAACATTGCGGACCTGACAAGGCTAAACGATAAGGACTCAGATTCTGTCGAGTTAATGCAAACCCCTATAGCCAACAAGGAGGAAGAGATAGGGAAACTTAGGGTTTGCACTTTGAACAAGTCTCCATGGGATGATCCCGCATTTGTCCAAGGATTCTTCACAAAACCCACCATTGAACCAGCAGATGATCAGTCTATTCAAAATTGTAGAAGGACGATGAAGAAGCTCAGGAGATCAAATCTCGCCAGCGATACAAGGGCAATTCTTGCTGAGGCAAAGCAGGAGGTATGGCGAAACCTCCCCAGCTCGAATCATATTGTAGCAAACATTGCCGGCGTGACTAAGCTAAACCATAAGGATTCAGATTCTGTCGAGTTAATGCAAACCCCTATAGCCAACAAGGAGAAAGAGATAGAGAAAGCTAGGGTTTGCACTTTGAACAAGTCTCCATGGGATGATCCCGCCTTTGTCGAAGGATTCTTCACAAAACACACTATTGAGCCAGCTGATGATCAGTCTATGCAAAATTGTAGAGGGACGATGAAGAAACGCAGGAGATCAAATCTCGCCACCGATACAGAGGCAACTGCTGAGGCAAAGCAGCAGGTAAGTCCGATCTATTTTCAAATCTAATCCCATCTTAGGTTATATTCAATCAATTATTAGAATTTACATCTTTGAGCGACACGCATTAACCAGGTTAGATTATTTGTGAGGAGAAGATCTCTTCCTTTTGTACGAAGTAAATACTATATCCTGAATATGATTCCGTGTGGCTGTGCTGTGTAACTGTCATGTGTAGCCTCAGGTTCATGTGGAGGATGAAGAAAACGATTTCAACAAAACTGATATCTCCAGGTGATAGTCTCTCTCTGTTCTTGGCTGTAATATTGTCCAGTACTGTCACTACGACACTGCATCAGTTTTCTTGTAGAATTATGGGAATGTAGGTACCAGAACAAACTCTGGTCATAATCTTGTTTCATAGCATATACTGAAATCACATCTCGTATAAATTTGTGTTCATCAATAAATGCCTCGCCAGAAAATAGAGCATGGAATAAGCAGCTGTTACAAGTTAGTTTTGTTTGGTTTATTATAATAATTTGGCTTACATGGGTGCTCTGTATTTGATTTTGATGTTGTGTTGTAATCATGTTATCCAAAAGACACGCGCGCAATCATAGAGCAGGTACGCCACTGTCACATGTTCATGCAACATTAAGCACTCCATTGCTTTTTTTGTAATTTATTTCAATAATATAGTTAGATGATTTAACTTATGGCCCTGCCTAATTTTTTCAGAAATGATAAAAAAATGGCCATGGAAAGGAGGTGTTGCATGTACCAGAAGCAGAACAAGTGCTTGAATCAGCCCCGACGAATATAAAAACAAATGCAATAGCTTATCGAAAGGAGGTGTTACAAGTAGCAGAAAATAAAGAGCAGGTGCTTGAATCAGCCCTAAGGAGAGTGTTTTCTGAAGAAGTTAGTTTGACAATGAGAGAAGCTGGGCGCAAGCTTAATATGCTAGGGAATGTCAATAACATAACTTCGAAAGGTCTTCCTCTGTCAGTGCAGGTGAGAAGGACGTTGCTTAACAGTCCATACTTTGTAAAGATGGACGATGGACAATTTGCATTGTGGAACAATTTTCTTAACAGTAAGGTGGGTAGGCAAGAAGAAGAAAAGATCAGCGGTTCGAAAATAGAGAAGAGAATGCGCATCCACAAATTTGACAGAGAGGAGAATTATGCTACTTATAAGGAACCTGCAAAAGAATTGGGTCAATCAGAAACTAAACTGGAACACGCACTTCCCAAAACGATCCCAACGAAAGGAAAGAGAAGTAGAAGAGCGGGCTTGGTGATGAATATGAAACAACACGAGGTGAAAGAAGAGATTGACATTTGCAAAGAAGCAGATGGTAAAAGAAGGAACTCATCTGAGCAGGAAGTTGAACAGAGATCATATAATTCACTCTAAAATAATTGCAGTTGTGATAAAGATGCAGCAGCCGCCTCTGATTTTCAATGTTATTGTCGTCATAGTAGGTCATATGAAAATGGCAAGACGAATCCAACCCAACTAAGGGTCTCCCCTGAAGGCTCTCCTTTATGTTCTCTTTGCTGTCTAGGACCGACTAACTTTCCAGTATTTATGTGTATGATACTGATCAGTAATTTAGAACCTTAATAGTGACTGCAAATTTATAACTTTTTGAACCTGCTCCATAGTCAATCATGTGTTTGCTTTGGCTTCATCCATGTGCTTGTGTATTTATGTGTATAATAGTGATCGTTAATTTAGAACCTTAATTTAATAGTGACCGCAAATTTATAACTTTTTGAACGTTCTCCATAGTAAATCATGTGTTTGCTTTGGCTTCATCCATGTGCTTTTTGGTTTTTTGGTTTGATAAAGAATTACTATATTTATATATATATATATATATATATAATTTTTATTCTTTTTAAACCAGTTTAGATCTAAATTCTAGGTTCTATTAAGTATCGAGAGGAATCAAATTTCTCGAGATGCAAACCTCTCTTTAAATCCTCGAATAGCTCATTGAGTGCAATACGTGATAAGAGGTTTGCACCTCCGTAGATTTTTAAGATTTGGATTTAGGCTAGTTCTAGTCCTCGGTGGTGACACAAAACTCGAGTTTGATGAGCATTGTAAGGAATAGGTTAAGTTAAAAACACAGATAGAATTATGAGGTTTATCATAATGTAAGTAATAAGTATTAAGGATTGAGTAAATTGTTAAACTAGAAAATAGAGACAATAATTTTGTAAGGATTAAATAAATGAAAATATGGTTCACGTCGTGATCATTCTCAATCTATCTTCATCTTTTCTTATCTTCACACTTGGTAGTTTTGACATCTTCTCATATCGATCATACGAGAATGAAGGTTGAAATCGTAGACCTGCCAAATCTTTAAATCTAGATATTGGTGTAAATGTTGTACCCTCCCTCTCTTGCTTTCCAATACTAATAGTAGCTTTCTCCAATGTCAATCCTTGTGACTTATGGATTGTTAAACCCCAAGCGAGTTTCAATGGAAATTTTTTTTTATTACCTCTTTCGATAGATGTAATAGGAACAACTTGAGGAAACTATTCATCTCATGCCCCCCCCACATAATTCTCAAATGTTATTAAAACATACGTGGGTGGTTCTCAAGGTGAACTTTCAGGGTTATATACAATTTGTCGTATAACTCCAAGAGCACCATTGACGAGTCCTGCATCAGTTAAGAGGTTTGATGTGAGCATTACCCTTGCTCCTATGGCTATAAGTAATTCAAGTTCCAACCCTTCTTCATATCCTTCCATAGAATAGTTTCTTCTTACAGATGTAGCAATACTGGTCGCAATGGGACAAGTTAGGCTTCTTATTAAATGCTTGTTATGACAGTTTACATCATCATTTGTCACAAACAAATGTATCACCTTATCGAAGGACTTTTTCATTGAAACATGTAAGGAAGTATCTATATGAGCCATTAGTAATTTCCAATCCTCTATTGTTGGAATTGCATCTCTAATATTCATTAACAAATTACGAAGACAAATTTTTTCATTGCTTTGTCCATTCTGTCGAAACACAATATCGAGGGTCACAACTGTTGTGAATGTGTTCCACAATTCTTTGGAAATACCTTCTGATGCATATACAGGCTTATCCATGATAGGTGGCAATTGTCCCAAATCGCTGACCATATAATTGATGTTCCACCAAAAGGTATATTAGCATTTTCTCGGAAGGCTTGGCGAAATCTTTAATCTATTCTGATTAATAGATTTTTTCCAATAAAACTCATTTCATCGATCAAAATATATTTAACATTACTCAACTCTTCTCGTAAGTTAATTAAACTCAGACCTTGTAAAGGATTAATTTCTTTGATCGGTATATGAAGTGCAAAATGAACTGTTCTTGCAGATATGTTGAAATCTACCACCCCTATAGGATCTAGAAGAAGTAATGGACTTTTCCCTCGATGCGAGATATTTTCAAGTGTATTTTTAATGTCTCCAATCAAATATGACTTTACGGTACCTACAGTTCCTTGGATTATCATGCGTAGTGGATCAACACTCGTTCTATAATGCTCAAGGATAACATCGTATGCTATTCTTTGCTTATCCCCCAAACTATTAATTGAGTAAGACTTTGCATGTTGATTAGTAGAAATATTTTTCAATTTTTGCATATGAGAGATGAAATGAATTGCATGACTAGAGGTCCCTTCATCTACAAAAGCAGTGTTCCAATCATTTATAGGATCAAGATCCCTATGTCCAAGCATCTCAAACTCATTATAATTTATAAACTGATTTTTATATAATCCACATATGATCTCCCATTCATGCTGCCTGGAATCTCTTTGTTGATTTGGATGTTCTTCTTCTTCGTTGGATTCAACTCGAGCATTTGTAGGAACAGGTTTGCGATCAACATGCCAAGGTATATATTGCGAAATTTTCCAATTCTGTACTATTTCATTAGATGTGTGGCCTATATCTTTTCGAAATTCATGAAATATCTTGTACAAAACCAACTCAGACCAACAGAATTAGAAAAAATTCTCAACTTTTTGATCAAGAATAGAGTTAAATCTAGGAAATACACATATAATAGATGCATTCCTTCATGGTAACCATTTTGCCCCCCGTCGACATTTTTCATTTGATCCATATTCTTAGGTCACTTAGTAAATGCATCAATCAAAGAATTATCATTGTCGGCATTATATGCATCAACTTGTACTTGTTTGAAAGCCTTCATACCACATGTAGAACCACAAAATGATGACTACATTCTGAAAGAGTAAGCTCTAGAAGAAAATCAGGCATGTCTCTTATGCACCAATGTCCCTATCAACAATGGATTCACACAACAAAATTTTATATGCATGTGCTACTGGTTCGTTCGGATTATTGATAGAAGAGACCCGCATCAACATATTGTGGAAAGTTTCAGATCCCTTTTTCAGATTTAGCAGCATATTTTGCTATGTAATTAATAACCACGTGCTTGGAAAGTAAAAGCTGCCAATCTATATTATCCCTCCACATCATCGGTGTTTCACGATTGTGTGTATTTAGTCTGTCATCATTTCGTCTAGGTTCATATTTTTTTTCTCCTTGTTCATCAATGTAAATTTTTGACTGGTCACATAGATCCCATGGTGTGTGGTACCGTTATTCCTCCCTTCTTTTGAAGAGAACTTTTCTCATTGCAAGTAATATGATGCTCAACACAATTAAGAAGTTCTTCATAATCAATCATTGGATCCGATTGAAATATTTGTTCCGTGCCTTTTACAAAAGGATGATCATCTCCATTATCTCCAATTTGAATCTTTTGTTGATGTCCCTGACATGGATTTATTGCATGCACACATTTGTCGAAATACTTTTTTGCAGATATAAATTCTCTAGGATCATCCCAATTCAAAGTCTCCATGTTGGGAGCATTTTTTAACCAACGAAACCCATGGACATCACGAGATCCACGATGTTGCCATTCGTAGCGACTCCAATAATCTGTAGCGTTATGAAAATGTTTGAAAAACTATTCTCAAAATATTGTATGTCTCAAGTGCATATAATGTGCTATCATGTGAGGATTATCAATTACATTTTGACGTCGCCATTTTATCGCTTCACGTGGATTTGTAGGACTTGTGCATGGCATTAATTTATGCAAATCAGGCCAGTGCATATCTGATGCACTTAGTGTGAAGAATATTGTCGGACAACCTATTTGTTGAATCAAGTCAGATAACTCTTGACGACACTTGCTCCAATGTGCACATGTACCTCTTAATAACGTTCCAACTCTCATTAATCTTTCTCCCAATCTTGAATCTAGAAGATTACGTAAATGTTATCGTAACTCTTCCATTGTCGTGGGTAGTTCACTAATATCTTTTTTTACAAAAACTATTGAGGAAGCTTGAGCACGATGTCTCATTATGATATTTAGTAAAAATTATATGAAACGAGGGTGCCTTCCAAATCTGTTATCACGATATTTGAGAATATTTTTTGCATACTCATGTAGATGGACATTTCGCATTCTCAGTTGTAACCAATCTACCTCTCCTTTAGGGAACAATGCTGGAAATGCCATATAAAATAATACAACAGTTTTATACTCGTTAAGCGGAGATGAGCCAATGCCAGGCGAATTAAGAACATCAGTCGATTCATCATTTGAGTTATTTTCATCCGGATTAGGATTATTTTCCCATGCTCTAATAATTTATATCTCTCATGGTGCACTTGGAAGCCTTGATGCAAAAGAAGTTGTTTTTAAACCATCTAACATGTCATCAACTCCTAGTATCCCTTCCAACATTGAAAATTCTATGTCGTCGACAATATCGTGAATGTTAATTTTTTAGCATTAATTCAATATACTCTAGGATCTTTACTAAGAGAATAACATGTACAGTATATCAATGCATATCAATCATAGCAAGCATGTCAATCATCACAAGAAGCAAAAGCATGAGAGACAATAGACACACAGAGTTTCCGTGGGGAAAACCATAAGGTGAAAAACCCCACAACTTCCTCAGAGATAGATAGAGAAATAGTACAACCAAAGTACACAAAGATAGACTCCTCCTAGCAGCAGATCCTCCTCCTCGCATGTGCACCAGTTTCTGAGTGATGTAGAGCGAGTTAATGATATGATCAAAATAGATATATCCCGATCTCTATTTATACTTGTCCGACTTGCCTAAAAACCTTATGGGGCCGACTTGTGATCTTTAGTCTAATAACCCCTAGTTACATAAATCAGGGCCGACCCCACACAGGGTGGTCTAATAACCCATCGGCAAGTTAACACACTTGCGACACTTGTCAATACAAATGACGACACTTCTGTATAGAGGGATAAAACATCCCTATAGGAATATAATAAAATACATAGATGAAATACATTCCGAAGTTACATATACATCAACACTCCCTCTTAACTAGGAAGGTATTTCTCGACACAGATCATCTGGTACAATTCTTCTTCTCTAGATCATCGTCATCGATCGATTGTCATCATCACTGCTGCTACTATCTCAATCAATCTCTGAATCTACTCATCATAGGAAGTTCTACAGAGCCAGTCCTTTTTCATACTGGATGTAGGCCCACCACCTACAGGTCTTCATCATCACTGGCCATACTGTGGAATCCTCAGGACTTATTACGTGCATCACATAACCTGGCAGTAGCATCCCAGGCTGTTACGAGCACATAGCTCTACTTGTCGGATCTCCCAGGAGCACATTACATGTGACCCATCACAAAACCTGGTTGAAGCATCCCAGGCTGTTACGAGCACACAGCTCTACCTGTCGGATCTCCCAAGAGCACATTACATGTGATCTCACCACAAAACCTGGCTGAAGCATCCCAAGCTGTTACGAGCAGATAGCTCTACATGTCAGATCTCTCAGGAGCACATTACATGTGGTCCACCAGAAAACCTGGTTGAAGCATCTAAGGCCTTTTTCATCTTGTCCAGATTTCCCAGGAGCATATTACATGTGGTCATGGCAATGCCTCAAAAGAGCATTTGAGGCCTTTTTTATCCTGTCCAGATATTCCAGGTCCACTTACATGCCATAGGACAATGCCTCGAAAGAGAATCTGAGGCCTTTTTAATCTTGTCCAGATCTCCCAGGTCTACTTACATGTCCTCCCATTGCAATGCCTCGAAAGAGCATCTGAGGCCTTTTTCATCCTGTCCAAATCTCCCAGGTCTACTTACATGCTCATCTGCACAACCTGTCCATGGCCACAGAGTATTAACCTGATACTCTCCATACATCATCCTGATCTACATATGATCATCTTGATCATCATCACTGCATTGTCCCGATGCATGTCATCTGGAGAAGCTCGTCATCCAGGATCATCTTGATCATACAATGCATCTACTTGATGCATACCAAGTATCTACTTGATACATATCACCATACACAGTGTATCCACCTGATACATACATAGATACATGATCCACACAATGTATCTACCTGATACATATCAACATACATGATCTACCTAATCATACAACGTATCCACATGATACATATACAAATACATGCTCCACGAATCCAACATGATGCATACATACATAAATCATCCAACTGATCATATCTAGCATCCAACATGATGCGTACATACATAAATGATCCAACTGATCATATCCAACATCTAACATGATGCGTACATACATAAATGATCCAACTGATCATATCCAGCATCCAACATGATGCGTACATACATAGATGATCCAACTAATCATATCCAACATAAACTAGAACATCATCCTGATTCTCATCATTCAGCTCTTACATCCACAGCCATGTGAAGGATCCCCCTTCCACCATGCTCAGAATGGCTCCTACAAATGTGTCAATCACTTCTTCCTCGAAGTGTCATCAATCTAAAGAACACCAAGTCTCTCTCTGAAGTACTCAAACTTCACTTTGGCTAGTGGCTTCGTCAGCACATTTACAATCTGCTCGTCTGTTGCAACATACAGGAGCTTCACTGCTCCTCTCTGCACCATATCCCTGATATAGTGATATTTGATCTCTATGTGTTTAGACCTATCGTGGAACACTAGATTCTCAAACAACTTCACACAACTCTGGCTATCACAAAAGATACCAGTAGCCTCTAGTGGTAGATCAAATAACTCAGACAGTAGCTTCCGAAGCCATACTGCCTCACAACTATCCGAACATGCTGCAACATACTCTACTTTGGTTGTACTTAGTGCTATGCAGGACTACTTCCTGCTAAACCAAGAGATCACACCTGATCCCATACTGAAGCAGCACCTAGAAGTGCTCTTCCTATATGTAGCACTGCCTACCCAATTTGAATCAACATAACCCTGTAGGTTAAACTTTTGATTCACATCATACTTGAGCCCATAGTCAACTGTACTCTTTAGGTAACTTAGAATATGCTTTACAACAACTGCGTGAACACTCCTCGGATCCGTCAGGAACTGGCTCAATGTTTTCACCGCAAAGCAAATATTTGGTCTCATGTTCGTCACGTACATCAAGGACCCAATCATCTGACGATACATAGTGAAATCAACCGGATCAGATGAAGCATCACACAGAAGCTTCAGGTTCGATGCCATAGGTGTGGCCATGTCCTTGCAGTCCATCATCCTGAACCTCTTTAGGATCTTTACTGCATACTTCCCTTGTCCAAGGAAGATTCCATCTGCACTCTGCCACACCTCTATGTCAAAAACAAATAGTGCATCATCCCTAAGTTCTTCATGTCGAACTTGGTAGCAAGCTTCCGCTGCATGTCGTCAATCAATTTATCACTCGTCAATCATCCACATACATTAAGAGTATCACTGGATTTCCTTCCTCAACCTTGTAGTAAAGGTTGGAATCCGTTTTACTCTTGGTAAAGCCCAAACTGGATAGAAACCTGTCTATCCTACCATACCAAGTTCTGCTCATATATGACTCCCTGTCATGTGTCTCAGAACCAAGTGGCTACTCCACATACACTTCTTCTTCAACTACACCATTCAAGAAAGCTCTCTTGAGATCCATCTTGTGTATCTTCCATTTCATCACTTTTATATTTCTCTATGCTTCCATCTGCAGCATGCTTGATCTTATAGATCCACATGGAATTCATAACAAACTTCCCTTCAGGTCTTTGGACTACATCCCAAACATCATTCTTCATGATTAACGGATCATGGAATTCTTCCATTACTTCATTCTAGATCCCGTGAACTTCAATATCCTTAATATCTTCAATAGATATATTTGTTGCTAGAACAAATGTTGTAGTCCTTCTTTTGTAGGTGATGGTACATGATCTTTCCTACAAAACAAGTTAAATTGCATGATTAGAAAACATCTCATAGTTTTCAAAACAAATTCTTACACATAAAGAAATGTGTCATACAGTCATGCAATTATCTTAGCCAATGCTTCAATACAACATTTATCCATATCCCGTAACTTTCTAGATGCCTTCCAATCTCTACCAGAATATTGTTAAGAGTGTGCACAACTCCCAACATGTCAGCAAAGAAGTTTCATTCTAGATAAGTAGCAATGGAATGTTGTATAGTGCCATAGGCCACTTACCCATTACATGCATACTAGTAGTATACTGTTCATTAATGCAATCATTCTAATATGCACAATACATATCCTAAGTCTAGGAACAAAGCATATACGTCATTGAAAAATATTATTTAAACAAACAAATATGCAAGAAATGATAATTAAAATACTTATCTTTGTTTGTTTGTTGGGTGGACTCCCTCTGAGTCTTTGCTTCCTTACAGGAGCTACTGAAGTAACTTCTTCTACACCTTTCTGTTGTGGAATGTAGAAAGATGGTCAACTCCCTCTGAATATCTGCAACCTTGAAGAAACTACTGGAGTGTTCTCCTTCTTGATCTTTGCTTCCTGGATTACCTGTCCTTGAACTTATATCCATCCTTAATCACTATGCATGCTTATTAGTATCATCATTGTGTTATCCTCGAGGTCTCATACATAATTACACATTCATTAGTATAATCTTAATACTATCAAAACACAATAATCTTAAACATGTATAGTCATGATCATTTCAAACAAAAATAATAAGTATTAGTATTCAAGGTTTATATAGGACTCTTATGGTTAGTCATATCGTAAGAAACATAATATGCCTAAACCCGTGATTACTCAAACCTATGACTCTTCTGGTTAGTCATATCATCAATTAAGGTAAGAAACATAATATGCATGCACCCATGATTATTCAAACCTATGACTTCATGAATAATCATTATCAATCATGCCATGTATACTTATATAAGAGATCCTATGATATAAGAAAAACATACATGGTCATCATATTTGCTAGTTATGTCTAGCAATGTTTCCTTGTTCTCTTCAATGACCTACATAACTCATAAGTTAACCTTTGCAAAACCAAATTATACATACCTCCATGTGATCCATGACTATGGATGAATCTTTGTCTTCATGTTACCACAGCATGTTCAGGTTGTCCCTTCAATTTGTATAGTCCTCCCTCTTGCTCTCCAATCACTATTACATCATCTATGGTTTTACCCTTTTTCCATATTAGGACTTGGCCATCTACAAATGCAACCCTCATGCCTTTTGTATCCAATGCAGATATGGAGAGTAGATTCTTCTTGAGCCCAGGTACATAAAGAACTTCTTTCATCTTCAAAGACTTTCTAGAATCTAGGTTGTAGGAGGCTTCACCACTTCCTTTGATGGGGTATTGATAGTCATCCCCAAGTTTCACTTTATGGAGTGATTCATGTTCAGATATATTTACAAAAGATTCTTTAAACCCAGTCATGTGTATGGAATCCCCACTGTCAATAAGCCAATCATTACAACCATGAGAGATATTACTTGTGAGAGAAGAGATTAGAACATACTCTTCTTCACTTTATGAGTCATCATCACTTTCTACCCTAGCCTTTTTTTTGGAGGTTCATCATCCTCGACAGCATGAGCATGGTACCTTCTTTTGCTGCCCTTCTTCTTCTTGTTGAAGTTGTTGTTGTTATCCCTTTTGTTCCTGGGACCATTTGAAACAAAGTGACCTTTCTCATTGCATGTGAAGCATCTTAGATCCTTCTTATTCTTTTGTTGGTTGTGATAGGATATCTTGTAATGAGAGTGCTCCTTCTTGGGCTTGCTTCTTTTGGTGTGAGCTACGAGAGCTTGATATTCACTTCCCATCTTTTCTTCTCAAGCTACAAGCCTAGCTTCTTCTTGTGAGCACTCCTCCCACAGTCTACTGAAGGATATCAACTTTCTTCTTGCACAAATTCCTTGGATAAAGGAATCCCATGACCTAGGTAGGCCATTCAGAGTGGTCATCACAATTTTTCCATTCTCCACCACTTCATCTACAACTTCAAATTGTTCCTTGATGTGAGAGACTTTGGAGAAATAAGATTGAATGGTCTCTCCATTCAACAGCTTGACCCCTTTCAATTGATTCTGCAGAGTCATCTTCCGATTTATGTTCTTCCCTTCAAATAGCTTGGTCAAAGAGTCAAACATCTCCTTGGGTGTCTTCAGAGATGACACATGTGGTATGAAATGGTCTTTGATAGAATCAACGATGATTCTCTTTTCCTTGACCAAGTTCTTCTTATGCAATACCTTAGACTCTTCATCCTCTGAGATAGGGATCTCTTCTTTTAGGTATGAGTCCAACTCATTCTCTTCCAAGATTAACCCAAACCTATACTTCCAAGCTCAGAAGTTCTAAGCCCCTTCAAGATTATCATCAAGCTTGGTGTGGTGAGACATCTTAAAGAGTAATTCAAATCGAAATAGAAAGATTTAGGTCTTACCACTTGATTTGTTGAAAACTAGATCTGGTCCTGGATTAGGGTTTGTCAGAGAAACCCTAAAAATTCAAAATGTGAATTTCAACTTTTTGAAAGGATAGAAAGATGCGCCTTAATGCGTTGATCATCCTGGTATACTCAGAATTTGAGTTCTGCAAAGTTTCACCTTTCAAAAATGCCTTTTAGTCTTTCCGGATTCACTAAGGACCTTTTAATCTTTCCGGATTCACTGAGGAGGACCCTGAATTAGGGTTTGATTTTCCTGGAGTTTTACCTAGCCAAGAATCTCGATCCAAATCTCTAAACTTTGATTTTTCCAAGGAGCTTCCAGCTGAGTCTTTAGATTTCAGAAATTCCTATTTTTGAGGAAACCCTAATTTTTAGGGCCAAAAATGAAAGTGATCAGAATTGAATTCTGACTGGACAGATAGATTCACCTTGCTGAGGAGAGTCAATCTATCATATTAGTTTTCCAAAATCTGTGGAGAGAAACCCAATAAACAAAAACTGTGGTTTCTGTCACTGCACAATGTCTTCTTCTCAGGTTATCTCTGATATCATGTTAATTTTTTAGCATTAATTCAATATACTCTAGGATCTTTACTGAGAGAATAACATGTACAGTATATCAATGCATATCAATCGTAGCAAGCATGTAAATCATCACAAGAAGCAAAAGCATGAGAGACAATAGACACACAGAGTTTCCGTGGGGAAAACCCTAAGGTGAAAAACCCCACAACTTCTTGAGAGATAGATAGAGAAATAGTACAACCAAAGTACACAGAAATATACTCCTCCCAGTAGCAAATCCTCCTCCTCACACGTGCACCACTTTTCGAGTGATGTAGAGCGAGTTAATGAGATGATCTAAATAGAGATATCTCGATCTCTATTTATACTTGTCCGACCTGCCTAAAAACCTTATGGGGCCGACTTGTCATCTTTAGTCTAATAACCCCTAGTTACATAAATCAGGGCTGACCCCACACATGGTGGTATAATAACCCATCATCAAGTTAACACACTTGCGACACTTGTCAATACAAATGACGACACTTCCGTATAGAGGGATAAAACATCTCTATAGGAATATAATAAAATACATAGATGAAATACATTCCGAAGTTACATATGCATCAACAGTGAAGAGTAACGAAATTAAGCATATGTGAGATATATGTTTCATTCTGAGGTAACTCTTCTATTGCATCATAATCAACTCGAACATCTCGATAATATGGATCATTCTGAATCTTAAATAATAATGAATCCATAATTCCTTGTTTTCTAACAGTGAAATCATAACTGGGTCCTTGTCGTCCTTTTTTCCGCACAATGACAATTAAGTCCAAATTGTTAATATGGCTTGGCAATTTCTTGGAAACATCTTTAATCTCTTGTGGAAAACTAATGGTGTGTCCTCGACATTTGTATTGTCCACCTGTTGAATGCATCACCTGCAAAATTGGACTTGCACGTGTTATCAACATCTCTTTAACTTATGTGAGATCCTCAAGGACATTACGGTGAGTTCCTGGATCCATGTGGTTCCTAGCTCAGAATATGTGATTAGATCCCTCTCTTAGACATCGCACACACATTGGACCTGTACTTTTATTGCGTACCTATATTCCAGCATATGACTCCTGACAGACATGACACATTTGAACTTCTCCTAATTGATCAATTCGTTCACTAAAATTTTCGATGTCTAATATACATTTCTTTAGATGGTACAGATATATTATCGTCAATTTCAATCTCCTTTTCTTGGACCATGTCATCAACACGTCACTCTATGACCATTACACGTTGAACATCTCCCATAGTTGGTTCCATGGGTATATTGGTCGAATATTGTCTTTGTTGTTATACATTTTGATTTCTTTGTTGTTCTACAATTTGATTTTCTTTGTTCTTCCAATTGCTTCAACTTTCTCTCTCAATATTCTCTTTGTTGGTCAATGTTTCGTTTTCTTCGTTCTTCTAGTTCTTCTTCTGTCATTTCGTCCAACTTTCTTTTTCGATATTCTTTTGGTTGTTCTGATTTTCATTTCAAGTCATCTTCTCGTTCTTTTGTGGTCATTTCATTAGATTTTCTTCATTGAGCATCTCCCACAGTTGGTTCTACGGGTATATTGGTCTAACATTGTTTTTGTTGTTCTACATTTTGATTTCTTTGTTCTTCCGACTGCTTCAACTTTCTCTCTCGATATGCTCTTTGTCGGTCATTGTTTTGTTTTCTTCATTCTTCTCGTTCTTTTGCTGTCATTTCGTCCAAATTTCTTTTTTGATATTCTTTTTGTTGATCAAATTTTCATTTCAAGTCTTCTTCTTGTTCTTTTGTTGTCATTTCGTTAGATTTTCTTCCTTGATTTTCGACGTTATGTATTTTTTGTTCTTCTCATGTTTGTCTCATAGCATCTTCCACATGCACATCTTCCATTTCTAGTTCACACTCTATATCAAAAATGTCAAGCATTAACATATACACCAAAATCTATGCAAGGATAAACCACCATACACTAAAATCTATGCAAGTATAAAACTTACTTTACATGATTATGAAATTCACTATATTTTATAAAATAAAATTCAATATATTTTCAAAATACAATATATTTTCAAACTACAATTAATTTTCAAAAACATTAGGTGATCTGGGAGGATCGAAACTTGGACATCACACCCATTATCCCAACAGCCTTACCACTATACCACAGGTAGTTCTTATTATACATAGTAAATAACTTATATAAACAAGAATATTATTGAAATTGGCGAAAATGGGGGAAGGCTGGATCAAGAGGGTTTGATCCCGTGACCTACATATAACCACCACAATCTGTTGCCAATGGGATACACCCAGTTGTTTGGAAGTTAAACGATATAATATATTTATATATTTGAATCGGGAGTTAAATTTATATTTAAATTTAATATTTATATGAAATTTAAATTTAATATAAATATTAAATTGAAAGTAAATATAAATATTAAGTTTCAATTAAAATTACAATTAAAATGTAATATAAACTTATATTATATTTAAAAGTAAATTAAAATATTATTATGTTTTAATATGAGGGTGTAGGCAGCGTGAAGGGAGGAGGGCTGCACAGGGAGGGAGGAGGGTGCAGGCATCCTGGAGGGAGGAGGGTTGCGCAGGGAGGGAGGAGGGCGCAGGAATCATGGAGGGACGAGGGCTGTGCAGGGAGGTACGAGGATGTAGGAAGCGTGGAGGGAGGAGGGATGCGCACAGAGTTTAGTGTGGAGGGAGGATCTGGGAGGAGCTAGGAGGGAGGAGTTGGGAGGAGGGGAGCTCGCGCAGGGAGGGGTACTTGCACAGGGAGGTCAGCGTGGAGGGAGGAGGGGAGGAGGGATGTGTAGGAGGAGGGGATGGATGAGGGTGCAGGATGGGTGGAGGGAGGAGGGTTGCACAGGAAGGGAGGAGGGTGCAAGAAACATGGAGGGAGGAGGGATGCGTAGGAAGGTCAGCGTGGAGGGAGGATCTGGGAGGAGGGGATCTCACGCAGGTATGGGATCTCATGTAGGGAGGTCAACATGGAGGGAGGAGGGGAGATCACAGGGAAGGGATCTCGCGCAGGGAGGTCAGTGTGGAGGGAGGAGATGGGAGGTCGGGGTGGAGGGGAGGAGTTGGGTCTGCGTGGAGGGGAGGTCTACCAAGGGGAGGATCCAAGAGCTACAATTCGTTAAAACTAAAAAAATAATGACATAGGAGCTATATTGCAAAATACATGTTCGCAGAAATTGTCCAGACCTCTTTGCCTCAAATTCTTGACCCAAATTATTTTTTTTATAATTTTTTTTATGTTACGCATATTAGCTTCGGTGTATTATATAGTCATCGATTTCATTTCGAAAATACACGTCTTTTTATTTTTATTGATGACCGACGTTACAATATTTTATTTTTATTATTTTGTTACTCGACAAACACGACAAACACTCGACAAACATTACAAGATCTCGCTCATACTGGGCTGTAGAGAGCCTCTCGGCGCAACAATTTTCAATTTGTAATATGATTTTTAAACTAAATGCTTGAATTTTTTAATAATTTATATTTATTTTAATAATATATTTAACCAATTAAATAAGTCGTTCATATTTTGCTTCAATATTTTTTTATCTTATTATGTGTATTTCATTTTCAATATTTTTTAAAGCAAAATAAGTATATATGTTATCCTAGTTAATCTCACATTTATATAGATTATGTCTCAAATAGATAATGGTTTATTCCAAAAATCAACTATTGCATATTGTCATGTACATAAGAATGCGCACACAAAGAGAGATAATGTTAACAATTATTATAAAATTTAAATTAAAGTAAATTTTAACAAAGAGAGATAATGTTAACAATTATTATAAAATTTAAATTAAAAGAAATTCTAACAAACATTATAATCACTTATGAAAAGAGACAAATTTCCTCTAGTTGTCACATCTTTGATACAAGTATATGATCATTATGGTGAATGAAAAAAATCTCTCCTCCCATTATTTATATAAAAGGCGAGGCTCACCAAGAATAATTGGATAATGTCTACAACAAGCAACCTAACAAATCTCCAAATAGGTTCACTTGTGAAGACAGACACATATAATGTAATTTATTATAAAATTTAAATTAAAGGAAATTCTAACAAACATGGTAAGCCATGGTGAAAAGAGACAAGCTTCCTATAGCTCTCACATCTTTGATACAAGTATATGGTCACTATGATGAATGAAAAAAAATCCTCCTCTCATTATTTATATAAAAGGTGAGGCCCGCCAAGAATAATTAGATAATGTTGACAACAAGCAACCTAACAAATCCCTAAACATTGTACACAATTGTGAAAAGAGACAAGTTCCTCTAGCTCTCACATCTTTTGATACAAGTATATGATCACTACGATGAATGAAAAAATATTATCTCCTCCCATTATTTATATAAAAGGTGAGGCTCTCCAAGAATAATTGTATAACGTCGACAAGAAGCAACCTAACAAATCCCTAGATAGGTTCACTTGTCAATCACTTTAACTCTAGATGATAGAATTCAAGCTCCAAAGTATGGACATCCATCAAGCAAGGGTTCCAAGGTGAGCACTCCAAAATAGAGGTCCGTCATAAGCCATGTGTACCTTTGGGCCATCACACCTACAAGATCACTTCTCAATCGAAGCATCCTCAAGTCAAGAACAAGCCTTCACACAAGATACTGAGTGTCCCCATGCTACCTAGGGATCAATGACCTCTCAAATTCTCAACGCTCGTCCTCTACATGGGTTATCCTCTGATGCAAGCAACCAAACTCCATGTGCACAACTCATCATGAATGTTACCAAGCCACATAGGCATCCAACCTCCTATTGTAGTATGCCACACATGCATCAAGCCAAAGTATATCAATCCATGAGTAAGTTATGTCCAATTTGTATCTCCAACATGATACCACCAAGGGTGGTAAACACATCATGCATCCCACATCTTATGAGGCACCTTAAAGCATGCCAAAAATACTTTTATTTTATTTTAATTAAGATGGTTTGTATTAAGAGTTCACTAGGAAATTTTTGGAAATTTTTCGAAAATGTTTTTGGTTGGGAGGTTATTCATCATAGGAACATAGCGTGATAGTATAGAATCAACTACATGGATCCCAACTTCTTCTTCTAGACCGGGATACATATAACGCAAGTAAGACACCTTACATCAATACTACTACACGATGGACACATAAAATTTTAAGGATGGAATTTATCCCATGGGCTAATTTTTGAGGTTTTTTTTCCAAAAACAAATTTGTCATTTCCAATTTTTTCCAATATGATTAGGCCAATTCCATAGTATTACATTTTTTACTCTAAAAATTGCCAAAATTTCCCAAAAACTATATAAGACCCTTATAAAGTTGAATATTTTTTAAAAATATTCACCAAACATTTTATTGTTTGATAATTTTGATATTTACTAAGATTCACCAAGGTTTCTACACTTTTATAAAATGTGATGGATCCTTCAAATTTTCCTTGATGATGGATGATGAGAATTTTTATTGTGTAAAAGAATTTAAATGAAACTATGGAGGGATTCTAGGCTCAAGTTTATCTAAGTCAAAGGTCACTAATTGTGAATCCAAAGGCTTAGTAGCTCCCATGGATGATTTGAATGCCTTCCATTGTGAAGGGAGGATATGAAGGACCTCAAAATCTAGGATGGTGAATGGTGGTTGGGTCATCTTATTGGTAATATAAGGGTAGCTATTTTTGTCCCTTGCATGTAGGTTATGTGCAGTTCAACACAATGAAACTTTCGACACATGTGGTGTGGAGTATGCATTGAGATGGCATATTTGTTAAATAGCACTAGTAGAGGGTCGGTTCTTGTATCTCTTGGTTGGACTAGGAAATTCAATGTGTTCATGTGTGATTTTGAAGGTGAATGTCAATGGATTTCATCTAAAAGTTCTAAAAAGAAGGTTCACGAGTATTGGAAGAGCTAGTGGCATGGGACAATATCGAGGCTTATTGTTGGTTGGTGGATAACTTTTGTTGGGAAAATGCATCCCATGTCATTGTGGATTGTGGAGGATTATTGTGCCCCTATAGAAATGCATTATTTCCTATTGGGGGACTAGCCCTCAAATTACACACTAGCCTTCGTAATAATTGAATTTGGGTAACCTTGGAAAATGATGGGTGTAATGCCCATATTTAGAACAAATGTTGTAATCAAAGTTGATTTGAATTTTATTGTTCTTTTATTACTTAGGGAGATTATTGTTCTTTTGGTTTCGATTGTTCTTTTTCTATTAGTTTGTAGTATTTGGGTTGCACTCATCATTTTTAATTTTTTGGGGATGATTTCCCCCTTGTCCCAAGTTCTCATTTTGTTCTCATTTGCTTCTCATTTTCATTTCCCTTCTCATTTCCATTGTTTTATTGGAGTGGCGTTTTGGCCTAGTGTTTTTCTATGTAAAATAATATTGTTCTTGGACACAACTCGGTTAAAGTAGGTTGATGTTAGATGATACAAAGTGGATTTGTGGGGTCAGTAGGCCCTATAGAGGACTACGTAAAGGGTAATACATGTTAAGAGGGTTGGGGTTGGTGAGGATGACGGAGGAGGTGCACAATAAGAGGTGCTTAGTTTTTAACTTTATATGAGGTAATGGAGCATATATTGGAGGGTTTCCCTCTATATGAGTTGTTGCATCGATTTGAAGAGTAGTTAGTTTCAATGTCGAACATACTTGGGCCTTAGTATGGAGGGTGGGAGGCTGTTAAGATCCTATTGGGTGGAATTCACTAACACCTCGGGGTTTTGGTCTAATGGTTCGTATCATTTGGTATCAGAGCCTCCACCCAGGTTTGAGTCACAGAGCGGGTGGCAACGTCGGCATTGCAGTGTTCGTCTAGGGCTCGTACGGCTCAAAGGGGACACCACCGTACAGGCGCACATCCATCCCAGATTCTGGACAACAGAGCGTTGTAGGATGCTAAGATCCTAGTGGGTGGCCTTCACTAACACCTCGATGTTTTTGTGTCACGGTTCGTATTGGAGGCACCATCAATAATATTTGGTTTCCCATGTGGAATATTAGGTTTATGATGTCCTATAATGATTTTCATATTTACTAGTGCCCATGTGAAAGGAAATTTAATGAAATTCATTGGTGGCATAAGAAAGTGATGCAATAATGTCATTAACCACATGAGGGGACACCAATATTAATGATGTACAAGTACCATGACTTGGCATAGACAAGGTTAAATTGTTACACTTTAAATAATTCCTCTACTTTATTTTAGGCATGTTCGTGATTATGTCTTTAGAAATGGTAGAGAGGAGAGATTTCAAAAACTAGTCTAATGAGGAGGGCACCTTTCAGGTAAATTTCACATATGCTACCTCATCAATGCTACTCATCAATATGATACGTGATATAGGTGGTAGTGGCTATGCAATAGATAATGAAAATTTGGATCTTGATGTCATGCCATATCAATAATTGAAAAGAGGTCTAGGATGCCTTAGATAGTTACACAAAAGTGTCATGAATATATCTGGGTTCCTCAATATAAAAATTGGTGGATTCCCTTGTGATATTGTTATATGAAAACTAGATAGTTAAAATGTCATCACATGGATTTTTCTCAATAATTCAAATAAGAGACTTGTATATATATATATATATATATATATATATATATATGAGACTTACGATTAGACTTCTGGCAATGTAATTACACGCATTCACTAGTAATGAGGTGAAGAGGTATGTACCCTTTGAATTTTCATTAGGCTACATTTATTGTTGTTTTTGTTACCATTATATTTCTTTTTATGTTAAACGCTCCCACCCTACCAAGGACCAATTTTCCCTCAAAGCATAATAAATATGATTCTCTTTGGCTAAGCATACTATCTTGGTAACAACATCTTAATGTTTATCTAGTTGTAGGGGCTTCAATTTCTTCTTGTTTTGAGAATTGACAATGTTCCTTTGTAGGATGTGCATCATACCTTGAAGTATTTAGACCAATTATCTTGAATTTGAATTGCTGATGCTCCTTTGGTGCATAGTTTACCTGCTTCCATTATTGTATGCTTGTATGTGCTTCATGCACTTTTTTCCTTTGTAACCCTTCCACACCATATAATTTGTAATTTTATCCTTTCCAGTTAGACTCCATGAACTATTCTTCAATCAATGTTTCTATTTTAAGTGCCCCCACTGCATCAACCATTCCATACTTAGCACCATATCCATTTCTTCAATTCGTAAACTGTAGATGCTTGTTTTTAGTTCCAGTTATTTTATTTGAACTAAGACTTTATGGCATATTCCTAGTTCTTTGACCTTTTGTCCATCATTTACCATATTGTGAGGTCCTTGGTGGGGTACTTACAAAAGATTTTAGTTTTTTAGAAACAATGACAGCTATACAATTATGAATACTACTATAATCTAAGAGTATATTAGACTTAGATTTCTTATGATTCCATTAAGGTTCAAGGTATTGGGTTGTGATTTCTAGTCATGGTTGTCAGTGGAAGTGTAGGCTTTCTTAATTCCTCTTTCATTGGAACATGGATCTTTTCATCCTTCCGAGATGAGATGGAATCTACTTTCTAGGTGGTTCTTAAGTTTGTTCCTTTCAAGAAGTAGCTCATTATTTTACGCATAATTCTAATCCGTATTTGGTAGTGTGCATGAAATTGATGATAGTGAAAATTTTAGTAGTGTTTCGTCATGGTCAAAAACATGAGTTTGAAGTTACTGACCATTTTTGGTAAGTTTCTAGTTGGATTGTTGACTCATCTTGTCTTTTAGATTGGTAGTCAATACTTTTTATGAACATTAATTATCATTGATGGTTTTTTCCTTTTTGTGTTTTCACTCATATAAATGTCTTGGATTCCATATCTTATCGCATTCATGATAAATGCCTCCATTCTTTATTAATGCTATCCATAATCTCTGATAAATTTCATTAAATTCTTGGTTCTATTGTTCATATCTTCATTTAATTTTTCAATTTTATACCCTAATTCTTCATAAATAATAACCCTATTCCTTCACTTACTCATTATTATTACCTAGGGATTTGATGGCTTCTTGCCAGGCCCACTGTAGCTAGGGTTTTACCCCTAGCTTGTGCCAATGAGCACCTACTAAGGAGAATGGACTCCTTAGGCAGCTGTATAGGGTTTTTTCCTCCTTTTCCTCATTATTTTATACTTTTATTCCCTTTTTAGGGAATTTTTGCTATTTTTGGAGGAAAAAGGGGGTTTTTTAGCCTTTTTTAGGCTATTTTGATGGTTTTTTGGCCTTTTGGAGGCATTTTAAGCCTTTTGGAGGCTTTTTAATGGGTTTTTGTGGGATTTTAATGGAAATATGGTAGGAAAATGGACAAATGAGCCATATAATGTGGTAAATGAGCTAGTGAGCACTTTTTGGGTGTTAACACCCACTTTAAATTGGACTTCACATATATTTAACATAAAATGGCAAAGTAACTTTAGAAACAAATTACACTTGGTTTTTAAACCAAGCTTACTACGATTATGAAGAGAAAATAAAAAATTTATAGTCGATTTGAGGGGGTGGGACTAATTTATGGAAGGCCATGATTTGGAAAAATGGATTGATGTATAGATTCAAAAGAATAGACAAGACTTTTCTAGTGGAAAATTCTGAAGGTTTTTGCAGTGGAAAACTATGAGTGATTGGGTGGTTGAGTAAGAAGATGAGTTGAGTATGAAAATGTACAAAACGTAAACATGTGGATATATATATGTTTTGTTGGATAGAAAACTAATTATGAGAAAGTAAGGATAAAAATTATACGGAGTAATACATATGCTCTACATGTATTTTACAATCATATCAACCTATATAGTCATACATATAGAATTATGCCAATGTGTGGCATGTTACAATGAATGCAAGTCTATGGACAACCATATGAGATGTTTTCTTGGTGGATTAATTTACAACCTTTATTGTATGGAAATATCTATATAGGTACAAATATGCCAATGGAAAGATGTCATCATACATAAACCGTATGGAAGATTGGTAGCGATAGTAATGTAGGAATGCACGGGTTGGTGAAGTCAAGTATTGATAATGAAATATGTATAATTCCGTGTGATTTTGGTGGTGGAATGAAGGTTTGGAAATAATATCTTATATTTAAAGTATTTTTTATATATATAGAATGTTGAGAGTATAAGTTTCAATGTACGTATAGAATAAAACTATGGAACATTTTCATAGAATACATATACAAAACACCAATTGAGGTATATAGATACTAGTAATAACCCACAACCTGGACTTGATACCAAATGAGATAGAACGAATCATATTTATCAAGACATTAATATTTTCTCCAATTTTTCTAATAGCCAGTTCCAATCAGTTTTTTTGTATCCAGTTGGATTTAGATGGAATCCTGGGTGTTAACACCCAAAATGACCCCCCAAGTTGTGGAGAGGGCAGTCTGGGGTAACTACTAACCAGTCTTTAGCTTGCATTTCTGACCTAACACAAACAAAGAGGGCTCTCTCTTTAACTCGTAGAAAGCTGGAAATCATCAAGATTGTCAATAATGAAGAAACATATCAGCATTCAACATTTAAGATATTAAATGGAAAACATGTGCAGAAGATGAGATTCCTGCTGGAAAAATTGTTTCAGGTCTTGGTGAGATAAATTAGAAGAGGAACATTGGGCAATGGAGTCAGAACATACATCTAAAACAAATACAATGCTGCTGCATGAGACATTTACAAAGAGGCAAGGTAGCCACCCACGCACAGTCAAAGAGCTTTAATTGGTGAAATAGAAGAGGAATGAATAGTCCATCAGCATTGGGCATCTAACAAGGATTAATCCTATGCCAACTTTAGCAGAAATTGGTGGTGAAATGCTTGAAATGAAATGAACAGGGCACCATTAATGTGAATCCCATTCAGATGCAACACTTATCCAAGCATGAGAAAAATTTAACAGAATGAAATACAAAGAAATAAGATACAAATTAACATGGGGAAAGAAAAAGACAGACTGCAAGAAAAGATAACACACGAATATCTGCTAATAATCTAGCTTCAAACACTGCAGATGCATTAGAAATAGATGTTCCACAACAGAGCCGAGCTCTTTCAGGACTTAGCCAATTGATTCACTCACCCTTAACTTCTTCTATTACAAAGAATATATAACTCCCTGGAGCCTCCTACTCGACCCAATCTTAATAGAAAATGGTTACAAATTTAGTAACACATCACTAATACATATCTACCCCTATCTTTTCAAAACATAAATTAAGAGATATGCCTAACTGCTTTTTACATCCGGCAGTAATTTCACTAATTGACAGAAAAACGTAGAAGATATTTTTGAGATGTTTGTCAGGTGACTGCTCCTACAACTGACTGCTTCCACTTAGCTCTCAAATCCTTCATTTCTGCCCACTTTCGACCGCAGGTGTTACATTACTTAGTCTTTAAACTTTTCCCCAAACCCTCAGTGAGTTTTCAAATAGCAGCTTTGACTTTGCAATAATGTTCCTTGATCCATTCCTTACCCTTTCGGCAACATCCCCAACTACAACACTTACCTCCTTAATATTTATACCAGAAAATCTCCAAGAGGTTCGAATAGTTTTGGAACAATGGTAGCTGCAGTAGCTTCTTTCACGGAATCCACTCTTTGAGTCATACTGAATGGTTGACATTCAGGTTTTGGAGAAACGGACATTAGCACAAGGATAACAATGAAAATGAGCTACTACATGCATCTGAGTACCAAGGTGCCATATAGCCTGCAAAAGTTGCTAAAAAAGAGCTTCTGGAAAACCTTGCTTCTTCGTCTTCAGCTTGAACAGGCTCTTCAAGCTGAGCAAAAACCTCTATCAATATACACACTCGGCTTCCATTTTGGTCTTGATAATATCAATGTATCTGCATAGCCTCCCAAGGAATTCACATTCAGGAACGCTCTCTGGAGAACACCCTTCCACTGGTTCCAGTATAGATGCGTCGTAGCCTTGGACGAAGCAATCGTTGAATACCATCCGTTCAGCATATGATAACCACCCATCTTGATCTTTCCATCGCGAAATTTTATTGCAGTCTACATGGTGAGACCTAATGTCTTCAATCCATAGGTAAAATGCTTCCACGACTTTCTCATATACTCTTTTACGACAAAACAATACTCGTAATATGCTTCAGTATCCCAAGATAACCCTCAAATTTTTAACACTTGTAGCCATAGTAGCAAACCATTCTCACCTCCAACCCTAATACTGCAAATTCTGTCTTGGAGAGGACGCCTTGGGGCAAACGGGGCAAACACCGTTAGTAACTTGCAGCCCAAAAATTCGATTGCCTACAGTGCAAAGTGAGTTGGTTTTCAGAAATGGAACAAATACATGCTGGATATTGCGTTATAGGTGTAGCTGGGTGTTAAATGTTAGCTTCTTTAGAAAATACTCAAAACAGAACAACCATTGCATTAGGACATAATTTTGCTGCAAAACGACCCAACGGAGGAGGCTCTGCAAACGCTTCTCCGACCATTGGTTTGGTTGGCCTCATCTTGATAAACCCAGCATCTCCCGCTTTTGACTGGAATACACTCAGAAAACGATGTTATCATGCATTCTATGGCCCGGTATCAAATATCTCCTTCACCCAAATGAATGGCCTTAGGGTTTTAGAGCTTTGATGCTTCGGAAAAAAGAAACAATGGGGTGGCTTCCCTTTTTTATACCCCCGCAAGTAGCTTTATTGACAAAAAGGCGGTATCGCGTGGCCTTTTAAGTTGTTTCTAATACTGCTATGATGCATGCGATGAGCTTAAAGAAAAACACGTTGGATGGTGGTTTCCCCATCACACAGGCCTTATTCCTTATACCCCCAGCATTTCAACCACGCAATGTCAAAATGGATCGTTGATTTTCACTTTCTCTCTTTGCTGCATTTGCGATTCGCATAGAGCCACGTCACTCATTTAATGACTCGGATCATGCCACTTGGATGTTGCATGGCGTCTATCATGGCAGAATTCATCGTGTGACTTGGCATCCAGCATCAAAATGCTGGTTGGAAACTTCGCCCATCACTTATATTCTCCATTTTAATTCTGGAGGCCTTATCCCACATGCAAAACAAAGGGAGTTATTTCAGACTTTATATATCTCAAAACAAATGAAAAAGGCTTTGGAGCTTGGAGAATAGGTGATACATGGGCCCTCTTGGCTTGGCCCTTGGTCCTGTCGTAAGACCTCGGTGTTGGGTAGACATGTACCTTTTGCTCCAAATTTAATATATTCATGAAAATTTAATTTTCCTTCTCCCTTAAAGCTCTGGCCATCTCAAAAAATCAAAGAAAACCTTAGTGCTCCTTCATAAGGCCCACAGTTGGCTTTATTGTAAAAATAAAAACTTCCATAAAGTTTTACTTTGTCCAAAAATTAAAATTAAAAGCCTTTCTTCCATGAAACCGAAACTTAGGATTAATATAAATATTAATGCCCCTTCTTCATTAAAATCATCATAAAGTTTAATTTTGGCATTAATAAAATACCCAAGCTTTGGCTGTAGTTTTTCACAAAAAATAAAAAGGGTTGTAAGACCACCACTTGCCAAATCTTTTGAACATTTCTCAAATCATTTTTTTCTTTTGCAATCATGGTATCTGCAACTGAGGACAAATGCTCTAATTTTGCACTGCCAATGCTACCAGAAGAATATTAATCCAAAAATTTATGTAGTGCTAACATCGGGTATTTGAGACCTTCATCCAGATTTAATATTTCAAAAGGGAAAAGTGATGCATACTTTTTCATTTCCTTCTCATTTAGTCTGTAAAAAGTTATGGTTGACTTGTGCTCATTTATGACCATACCCATCGCTTCTTGAAATAGTTTCAGTATGTTATCCAATTGTTCTACATCCCTTTGAGTGCCATCACATAAGAGGAGTATGTCGTCTAAAAAGAGTAGATGAGTGAGTCTAAGTGAGTTGGTGATGTAGATTCCTTTGAAATATCCCTGTCATTTTGTGTCCAATAAAACTCTACCCAGGCCTTCGGCTACCAGAAGAAAAAGAAGGGGGGATAATGGGCATCCCTGTCGAAGACCTCTTTCAGCAAAAAATAAATGTGTTGAATATCCATTGGTTACTACAGAAAAATAAGCTTATGTGATGTAGCTAATTGTCCATTTAATGAAGGCAAAGTCAAAACCCAGGTGTGTCATTAGTAATCTCAGATAAATCCAACTAACTCTGCCAAAATCCTTTGATAGATCATTTTTTATAACGAATCCTTTTATTCCTTTCAATTTTTGTGAGTGTAAACTTTCCAGTGCCACACCAATAGCTTCATGAATCTATCTGCCTTCCAGGAATCCAAATTGTTCCTTAGAAATGAGTTTGATATGACACCTTTTAGCCTTTTTGCCATGATCTTTGCCACAACCTTGCAAGTGATGTTGCCGAGAGAGATAGGTCGATAATCATTCATTGTTTTTGGTTTATCATATTCTGTAATCAATGCAATAAAAGTGGCATTTAGGGGTAGATGCACAATTATTTATTTCCCTTATTCCTCCACAAGGTGTAGAAGATCGCTTCTAATGACTTCAAAGTGTGCTAGGAAGAATTCGATAGTCCATATGTCTGGCCCAGGGATTTTGTCTTTTTGAAAGTTGTGCTGGGTTTCTTTGCATTCTTCTCCAGTGACTTCTTCCATGAGGTCCTGATTATCTTCGTGAGTTGTAGATCCTAGGAAAAATTGGGAGAGTTGAATTACTTCCGCTATGGTAGCTCTTTTGTTATCCGAGAAGCGGGACTTGAAATGTGATGTACCAAAGTAGCCAGATCATCAAAGGATGTGGTGGCCTCATTGCATTCAGTTTTTAACTCCTAGGTAGTATTTTGTGATGTCCTTCCTTTTTCAAAAGCCTGGAATAATTTTGTGTTCTCTCCCCCGCACTCCAGCCAAATGGCCATACTTTTTAATCTCCAGAATTCCTCTTGTTCCAATAGTAGTTTTCGTCGACAACCTTCCAAGGATTTTAGCTGTTCAATTTTATCTGGAGTGAGGAAGCCCCCTCCTTCCATGTATTGCAATTTTTTGATTTCCCCTTCAACCCAGATTAAATCACTTTCATCTCTTTCTTTTTTTTTGAAATCCCACTCTTTTACTAGACGTTTTACTCTAGTGATATTCTTGACAAAGTGGGGAGCTACAAATTTACCTTCATCAAATTGGTAGGGGATCCGGGCATTCTTAATTATATTTGTAAATTATTCCTCTTTTAGCCATGAAGGCCAAATTTTAAAAGGGATAGGAAGTTTTTGTATAGTTACCCAATATTTCAAGGCATATTTGTGTTGTAAGAAAATCTCCCTATGGATAGGTAGATATCCCCTTGGGATTAAAAAAGGCCCCTAGTTGCCTACCCAAGACAGAGATGAAACAAATAGACACTATACTCCTCCTAGATCTAGCTCACACATCAGCTAACAAGCTATGGAAATACAAAGCAAGTAGATGGCATACCTTACTTTGATGGTCGTCCTGCTGCTCCTAAGTTGCTACAGCTCCAGCCTTTGATTATGGACTTATGAACTTGTTCACAAAGGAAACACAACACCTTTTCCAACGCAATATATGTATAAACAAAGATCTAACTATATAAATAGAGACAATTTCATGCATTCATCATTAAAGACATGAAAATGAGAGGAATAGGCTAAGTTATATTAATGATAAGAAAGCCAAAAGAAGCTGATTACAATGTTATACCTTGATGTCCAAAGTAGTAGCACCTCCTTCCAAGCTCTCCAACATCACCCTTGCAAGACTCATAGGATCATAGGTTTAGTATTTCCAAGATCACCCCCCCTAGCTCATGGATGGCTCTCTTTAAGTAGGATTTGGGAGGACAACCACTAAGAGGAGATTATGGATCTAAGTGAATAATATGTCGATCAAAGATCTAAATCATGCCAAGGAGGGAAAGTGAGATGGGATTCGAAGGGGTACCTCATCCCAAGAAAATCTCCATGAGATCCAAGATCCAAAATAAAAGGGATAAGCCTAAACCAAAACTACCGCTCCCCTATAACTAAGCAAAGCGCAGTAGTACCGCTCCCCCATAGGCATGCAGAACGTGGTAGTTTGACACTACCGCTCCCCCATAGGCATGCAGAGCGCAGTAGTTCCAAAAGACTTAATTTTTGGAGGTGGTTAATGTGGGTTTCGACCCCTTGCTTGTTGGATTTTCTTCCAAGTGTGACTAGGGAAGGTACCAACATTAGAATGAAGGGCCCTAACACCCTTAGGAAGCATAAACATCATGTTTTCCATGGTGGTGAAACATGTATATTCTCACTTACACATGGTGTGGAAATTTGAGGTATAACAGATGCCCCCTAAAGTGTGAGGTCAGAAGGAATCTGATGGCTGAAACACTTTACAAATAATAAGTCTGCAAGGATATCCGAAGGAGAGTTGGAGAAGAGATGTAAGCAAATATCGACAATATGTCTAACGAACTCTAGGTGGGCATACCCATGCTTGGAACAACTGACTGAAAGCATGGCTGCCGACCAATACATTACAGATCCATGATAATACTGACTTAACATTGACTGGAGACAAATCATGGCTACTAGACTACAAGCGTAGATCCATGAAAAGACAATGACATAGCCACAACCAATACCAGAGTGGATCTGTGTGATAGTACATCAATGAGGTCACCAACATAATATATATGTGGGAACCTACTCAAAAAATCTCCATCACAACCTGGATGTGCTAAAAAGACTTCAGAACTATCCAGGGTCTTCTACTCGATCCCAAATCGATATGAATCTAACCATGTGATTACAAGGTGTTGAAGTCGAACATGGTAGAAACTACTTGATTACCGGTCAATGATTGAAACCATTAACAAGTGCGAGGGAAATCACCAATGATGAAAATGACTCTCAAGGTATCATAGTACATCTCGACGAAATGTGAATAGATGAGTTGATGTCGAACATCTGCGAGATCATTTGATCAAAGTTCAATCATGAAAACCTACTGTCGAATACGAGGAAACCTGCCATTGAGGCATGCAAGTACCAAGGTACTAAGGTTGGTTTCTAAGACTAATTCGTGGATAATGAGTTGAAGTCGACAGAAATAGACTCGTTGAAGGAGGGCCATAATGGATCCCACATCATCGACACGAAACCGACATAGGAAAGTGATATGAAGTAATGAATCAGATGAGTATGGACTGACACAGGGATGTAAAGGCTAACAATATTGCAAAGTATGACTAAGGTAAACTTCCCTTGAACATGAACGACACGACAATAATGACTCAACAACATTGACTCAATGAGGCAGAGACCAAGACATAATGCAACGATGACTGAGGCATTCTTCAGATGATTTGAAGGAGTGGGACAACTCATAGAATTGGCATGACTCAGAGATAAGTAGATTACCCAACTGTATGACGAGATGCAAAAAGGTGCCATGTTCAAGGGCGACACAAGCTGCCATGAAGCTTTCTAAAAGAAACTTAACTTATTCCTCCCCAATCCCCATCATGTTTGATGAATACCTCTTTGTTTTTTAATGATCTTGAGGAGGATAACAGATTCCAGGTATAGCTCATCCTTTGGACGAGTCCAATCCCACATGTTTTACAAACCTGAGAAAGGAGGGGTTCGGTCCCAAAAGGGTCCTTCGATGTTTGATTTTACGAGTCCAAGGAAGGAAAACTTGGCAGTTTTTCATGTTTAGAGAGTCTGAAAAGAACTAAAGAAGACTCCAAGGGTCCTTTTTCGTAAAGTTAGCCTCATCGCCCGAAAAAGGGTAAAACCACGTGGGAGAGGACTCTTCCAGTCATGATTGGCTGGAGTATTCCTTTTTCGTAAATAGTACTTCCTGGTCCGAAAAAGGGGTAAACTATCACCAGAAAGACGATCATTCAAATGATTTTACAAGAATGAAAGCATCAAGTTTGCTTGGCAATCTTTTCCTATTTAGGGAGTTTGAAAAGAGCTTAAAGAGGACTCCATGTACAACTTTGTCATGGTTGATGACTAAGTACGACAAAGGAAAAGTAAACTCGGCACAGTTCATTTTCCGTAAATAGTCTAGCGAGGCCGGATAAAGTGATAAACCTATACTCGTTAGACACACCTTTTTGCTCAATTTTTAACGAGCACGACAATGGTATCAAAAACACTCAGAATATTTTTCATTTTTTGATCCAGAGCACGAAAAAGGAAAAAGTAAGCTCAAACCACTTTTCATATTTTAACCATAGCACAAAAAAAGTGAAAATTAATCTCAAACACCATCTTACTGTTTTTAACGAGCTCAAAGATAGGCTGGAAGAATGCTCATGATGTCTGCTTCATTTTTTAATGAGCTTGTAACAGAAAATGAACTATGCTCAAAATAATTTTCATGGTTTAATGAGCTCAAAACCTAAAAAGGAAAGTATGCTCAAAAATGTTCCCAATGGTGAACTTCTTCCCATCATGAAATTCAAAGGTTGGTACATGCCCCCAGCATGATTGCTAGAAGTAAGTGACTTAGCTCCAATGTGGTGTGGAGAGGCGATCGAGTTGACTTCAACGTAACTTCCAGAGGTTGAAGACATGCCCCCAAGCTTCATTTCATTCTCCTAAAGTATAGGCGGGTGAAAAGAAGGTTCAGGCACTAAGTCTACAAGGAGACTCGACTCAAAGGGAAAGGATATGTTTCATTTTTTAACGAGCTTGACACAGGAGTAGAACTTTGCTCAGAATACTGGTTTCGTTTTTTAATGAGCTTGAAGCCAATGGTAAACTCTGCTCACAGTTAAGGCCCATTGACGGGTTCCTTCCCAACATGATGACCAGAGGTTGGTAAATGCCCCCAGCATGATTGCTAACGGTTAAACATGCCCCCCAAGCTTCGTTTCGTCTGACTACTCTTCTTTCTTACCCAAAAATCCTGGCTACTAATCCGAATGTGTTCACCAAGGGGGGTAGGGAGAACTGGGATCAAGTGACCCAGGCAGATGAAATGAAGGTTCAAATCCTAACTCTAGCGAGAGACTCAAACAAATGGAAAGGAGATCTATTTCATTTTTACACAAGCTTGAAATAGATAATAACAATGCTTGAAAGGGTCCTTTTTATTTTTTAAGAAATTATGCTCGAAGGTAGTTTCATTTTTACACAAGCTTGAAACCGAATGTAAACTATGCTTGGGATTGGTTTCGTTTTTACACAAGCTCGAAACCAATGGTAAACTGTGCTTGAGGATCGGTTTCATTTTTTAATGAGCTTGAAATAAATAATAAACTATGCTCGTAGGTAGTTTCATTTTTACGCAAGATTGAAACCAAAAGTAAACTATGCTTGAAATGATGGTTGGTTTCATTTTTACACAAGCTTAAAACCAAAAGTAAACTATGCTTGAAATGATGGTTTCATTTTTTAACGAGCTTGATACCCGAATAGAACTTTGCTCCAACGTGGCCCCCTTAGGGGGAATAAACCACTAAAACATGTGGAACATTTAGGGAAGTCTGGTGACTAGGAGTCATGCGATGAGTGGGTGTCACAAAGGAAAGTTGATCAATGGTCACAACATGCCCATGATGGGGAAAATACATCACTCGAAAAAGTGAGGACACTACAGCCTTCATTGCATAGACGTAATCACATCCAAGGAGTAGATTAAAATCTAAGGGACCTTGGATGACCATGACATCAATACAGATAGTTTTCCCTCCCAAAGTGATAGGTAACTGAGGAAGGGACCCTAAAGCTCCAGTAGGCCTTCTATTGAAAGCCAGTATCTGGTTAGTGACGGGCACAAGCCGAGGAGAACCTAAGGCTTGCCAAGCAATTGAGGATAGAATACTAACAGAAGCTCCTTCATCAATTATCATACGAAAAATTTCTTTATTGGAAACTCCTATAGATATTTGAAAAGGAACGCTCGAAGGAAGACAAGATTATGTTATACCATTCCAATCAAAGGAAATAACCTCAGTACTTGGAGGGGGTCTCGTGGAAACGGACAGGGTTTCCCCTTGCCGAGGACATTCTGAATCGATAAGGAAAACATCAGCGGTTTCCAATTCACTCTCGCTTGGAAGATAAGAATGAGACGAAGATTGTGTCAAGGTGACTGCTTCAGTCTGGACTTTCTCCAATGAAAGAGCGAGATCGAGTGGGGATGACAGTGACTCGATCACTTCACTCTCGGGAGGGAGAGTGGGATCAATTGCAGATGAAACTGAATTGATCACTTGGTCAACCAGTGGGGGGTCGAGGGACAACTTACTATCATTTGTTGGAAGCACCAGTTGAGAACTAGTAATATCTTCCAACCACTACAAAGCTTCATCCATGCTTGGACAAACGAAAGTATGGTTCATACTCTTTCATATCAAATAGGGATATAAGACTTTACCCTTCCGAACCTTCACTAAGGGGTCACTGGTTGAGGGGGTGTCAGAGGTCGACGATACAATTGGTTTGGGGTTTTTAGACCACACTTCTGACACACGAGAAAGACCAGGGCAATCCTTGAGAAGGTGATCACCCTTGCAGAGTTTGCAGGGGAACTTGGGCTTACGAGGTGTTTTCGTAGAATGAGTGTCATTAGGGGCAACCGGTTTACGCTTAGTCTCTTCCTTATCCTTCTTCTTCTTAACTTTCCTTTTCTTCTTCTTCTTATCCTCCCAATTACTAACACTATTTCTTTGATCGGGCGAGGAAGAAGAAACGGAAGAAGATTCATCCGACGAAGAAGGGGAAAGATTAGTTTGGGATTGACTCTCTCATGGTGGAGAGTTAACATTCGAAACATTGGGTGTAATCGGAATTACCGGATTGAATAACCATACTAGTAATCCTATGGTTAATCCAGGAAGATTTAACGTGGCAATAAAGGGAGGACCAATATCTCCAACTGGAGGAAAACTAAAAGGTACCCCTTGAAAAGGGGTCTCTGGATTGGTAGTCCCAGAAGGATCATGGGTTCATGGAGGTAGATTCTCCATGAAACAAAACTAAGTGATGTGGATGAAGTCTTGTTAAAAAGAACTCAAAAACCCTCAGGCAACCGAGTGTGCGAAAGGGGAGCTAGGAAAATACAAGGCTCACAGGCCAAAAGAGCAAGCCCAAAAAACTATACTAAGGCCGCTGCCACAGTAAGCGAGTTGTACAACAAAATGGCCAGAATTCCAACAAGCATCCCTACAAAGAAAAAGACCCTCTATAAGATAGCATGCAAAACCTCCTAACTAAGAGCTGGAGACCTCAACAAATTGTATCCTTCGCAAGGGGATGAAATCCAAGTCGAACAATACAAAATGAGAGACCGATAATGGAAGGATATCCCTCTACCGAAAGGGATCCTGGGTAAAGAGCCCTAGAAGAAAAGTCACTAAGCTACCTCATTCATGACACGTTGGAAAAGGTTTTCGGCGCTTCTGCCTTATCACCCTTGCATTACTATGAATACAAGGAAGACAATGATCGATGTTTCCTTAGGGCTAAATGGAGTGCGACATTCCACAAAGTCCATCCGGTTCTCAATCTCGTGGTGGTTTAACCCCTGAAAGCGTGGAACAGTCAGGAGGCCCCTCCACAAACTGGTGTATGACCATGTCAACAAATACTAGAGGATTTTAGTTCCCTAAATACAACGACTATGTCTTAGATGAAAAATGACAAGGAGGAATTATTTTGATGCCTATCCCCGGTGTCCTACCTAACTACCAAATTCTTTTGATTTCCTCAAGTGAGGTTAATATTGGTTTAGTTAGGGAGATTAATTTTAGAGGCTGTCTTACACAATCGGGTTATGGAAGTGCAACTTGATGGTGTTGTGATGACTCAAACCATGCAAATGAAGATGAATCGAAATGAGCCTTTCTCTTCGATGAACACTAGCTAAAGTAAGGAAGAATTCTTTCCATTCCCAATATGTACAACCCAATGCAAATGCAATTTTATTTCTTTCAAAATGATAAAAAGAGATAAAAGATGTACCCAAAACTAACCAAAGCAATAAAAAATTTCTTTATATGAACACCAAATGTAATAATTATAATATGTTTCCTATCTCTTTACACTTGAAAAAGACACATCTAATCTATGGAAAGAAGGACTCCACAAACGCTTCCAATCAAATGCAAGACAAAGAGAAGCACCTAATAATATTGTCTAACTCAAATGCACATAAATATGAAACAAGCCTTTCTTCTTCTCATGAATGTAAGACCAAGAATGTCAAATGATTAAATTAAAGCAAGAAGAATGCTTATGTTTTCCAATTTAATGAATATAGCAAAAGAGTGACAAAATAAAGCTTTCCTTTGAACAAAAAAATGGAAACAAGGGATCGATCTATTCCAACAACCAATAAATAGCTAAAGATGCAAAGGAAACAAAGCGCAAAACCCAAGAAAATGACTTCAAAAGACAAGGATGTCCCAAGTTTTTCAAAGCCAATCTAATCAATCCAAATGATGCCAAACCAAACAAACCTTTGGAATATCACACTAAAGAGATTTTAAAAAAAAGTGAATCCAATCACAATCCGATGGTGAGAAGAAGTTTTAAAAACCAATGCAAGCTATTGGGGCTTGAAAAGAATGATAATTCTACCCAAAAAGCAAACAAAGCACTAGTCTGACTCAAGAAACCAAACAAAGGCTTTGATCTTCCAAAAGATGCAAAGAGTTTCTAAAACAAGCTAAAAATGAATTGTATCAGTCCAAATTAGTCATGTAATGGTCACAAAATCACTGATCAAGAGACTCTAAATAAGAAAAATTGAAAACGTACACAAGGGATCAAGTTAACCCAAGGGGATTTCAACTTTCGAAGATAGAACCTAATCTTCCAAACAAAGAAAAAGGGGCACAAATATTCCCAAATGAGGTTTGGAAGGGTTCCAAGTTATGTTATAGAGATCTTAAAGTGACTAGGAAGGTACACTTGACTCCCAGAACTAAAAATGGCTCAGAGGACTCAAAATTGACCAAATGGCCTCAAAGATGCCAATGAAGGACTAGAGACAAAAATTTGGATGAAAAGGACTCAAAAGAGACTCAAATATCTTCAAAAATGTGTAAAAAAGAAGTCAATGGACCATATGGAGGCACCCCAAGAGTTTGGGAGCAAAACACCCAAGGGAACCCCTCCAAATAAGCTCAAAAATTACCAAAAAATGACAGTGCCACCCCCTAGAACACTGTGGGGGAGCGGTAGTTGGATAGTAACACACCCTAGAACACTATGGGGGAGCGGTAGTTGGATAGTACCGCACCCTAGAACACTATGGGGGAGCGGTAGTCTCCTGTAGGATTAAAAAAATCAAAGTTTGGCCAAGATCCGAGCAAGGATAAGGTCCTAAGTTTAAAATGGTCCTCAATGATGATCAAAGAGGATCTAAGGTGATGAAAAACAACACTTAGAAGAGGATTTGATGATCTAAACAAGAAATCAAAGGTGAAACTAGGGAAGAAAGGCTCCCCAGTATGGTCGCCAGTTTCTGTTGTAAGAAAATCTCCCTACGGATAGGTAGTTATCCCCTTGGGATTAGAAAAGGCCCCTAGTTGCCTACCCAAGACAGAGATGAAACAAATAGACACTATACTCCTCCTAGATCTAGCTCACACATCAGCTAACAAGCTATGGAAATACAAAGCAAGTAGATGGCATACCTTACTTTGATGGTTGTCCTGCTGCTCCTAAGTTGCTACAGCTCCAACCTTTGATTATGGACTTATGAACCTGTTCACAAAGGAAACACAACACCTTTTCCAATGCAATATATGTATAAACAAAGATCTAACTATATAAATAGAGACAATTTCATGCATTCATCATTAAAGACATGAAAATGAGAGGAATAGGATAAGTTATATTAATAATAAGAAAGCCAAAAGAAGTTGATTACAATGTTATACCTTGATGTCCAAAGTATTAGCACCTCCTTCCAAGCTCTTTAACATCAGCCTTGCAAGACTCATAGGATCATAGGTTTAGTGTTTCCAAGATCACTCCCCCTAGCTCATGGATGGCTCTCTTTAAGTAGGATTTGGGAGGCCAACCACTAAGAGGAGATTATGGATCTAAGTGAATAATATGTGGATCAAAGATCTAAATCATGCCAAGGAGGGAAAGTGCGATGGGATTCGAAGGGGTACCTCATCCCAAGAAAATCTCCATGAGATCCAAGATCCAAAATAAAAGGGATAAGCCTAAACCAAAACTACCGCTCCCCTATAGCTAAGCAAAGTGCAGTAGTACTGCTCCCCCATAGGCATGCATAACATGGTAGTTTGACACTACTGCTCCCCCATAGGCATGCAGGGCGCAGTAGTTCCAGAAGAATTAATTTTTGGAGGTGTTTAATGTGGGTTTCGACCCCTTGCTTGTTGGATTTTCTTCCAAGTGTGACTAGGGAAGGTACCAACATTAGAATGAAGGGTCCTAACACCCTTAGGAGGCATAAACATCATGTTTTCCATTGTGATGAAACATGTATATTCTCACTTACACATGGTGTGGAAATTTGAGGTATAACAATTGGTGAATGATCAGAGTCTCCTCCAGATTCAACTCATTGTCTGAATTGAAAATTTTGTCCTACTAGGTTTTCAACCAATAGAAATCAATCCAGCCTTTTTGCACTTATCCCCTCCCCATTTCTTTGGTTTGTCCATGTAGGCTTCAGTTTGGTGGGGATGGCATCTATGAGATGAGAATCCCTTAGTAGCAAATCAAAGAGCCTATCTAGAGGGTCCCCTCTAGATGTTGGTACCTAGTGTTCATGGGATCTAAGGGTGAATTTTAGATCACCGCCCAGGATCAAATTCTCCACTGATAGAAAGGGATTTTTCCATAGAGAGTTACAAAAAGTTACTCTCTCCAGGTAGGGACCATAAATGTTTAGAACAGTGAAAATTAAATTTAATCCAGCATGAAAGAATTCCACTCCCAGTCTAGAGTCAAAGCCCCAAGTGTTTTTGGATTTTAATAGTTTTGTGTTCCATCCCAGAGCGAGGCCACCCGAGTGTCCCCTAGCATTTAAAGCAACAAAATCATATAGAGGAAAATATGCTTTGAGAGAAGCAGTGATATCTTCCTCCATCCCCATCGTTTATTGCATGTAACATAAGGATATCTGGCTGATGTAGTGAGATGATCCTTTTTAAGGTATTTTTTTGGGGTTTACTTGCCAAAACCATGTTGTCATGAGAAAATATTTTCATTGAGTGACCCCTCTCAAGGCCTTCACTACTCTAAGCATACCAACAATGATTTTATATTTTCCATCCGCTAGGTCTAGTATTGACCTATGTTGAGCCGAAGAAAGGAGAGAGTGTCGTCCTCTGCTTTTTTCTTTCTTTCTTTCTTTTTTTCCGGGAAAAGGATTCATACCAAGTCCAGAGGCTAAGGTGTGTGGGACCGAGAGAGCATGAATGTCCCTAGATCTTAAGTGGAAACATATGGGAGTGTTTTTCAATGAATTATGGGGGTTTTTTTCCAAGTGTAAAGACCACAGGTGGGATAGAGTCAGATGGTAACAAGAGTGGGTCAGGGGTGGGCATGTTATTTGGATCCAGGGGGATGAGGGGGGTGGTAGAAAATGGGGGCATTGAGAAAGTGCCATCCTTTTCAAATGATAATTAAAAAAAGAGATTATAGTGTGGAGAAAGGAGTAGAAATAGCATCATTATTACCTGGAGAGGAAAGAGCTTCCAATTCTATATGTTGGGATTCCAGATCCACTACAGGTCTTTCGTCATTGATATCCCCAATATGTTGTGGATTGGAGGTTGTCAGATCACTAATTCTGTCTATGGGTGCCTAAGTAAAAATGGTAGTATCCAATTCAGAGTGCACCTCCCTCATCTTTTCATTCAATCTCCCTGCTTTTTGAAGGCCCTCTTCCACCCCCAGTCCGCTTCCATCCATCTGCTTCCTATATTTTTCCGCGTTCTTGTTAAAGACCAATCGGAATTGCTTTTCCATGTGTCCATAACAATGGACGAGGTGGCAATGAAAGGGCCTGCCTTCATAGTCTATCCTTTGTATGCGCGTTTCAATTTCCCTAAATGAAGTTTAATCGCTCTTTGAGCCCAGTTCGTACATTTATAGAAAAAAGGATCCTAGCCACCCACATCCTTTTTGTCTGTGTAAATGACATATCAACGTCAATAAAATATTTGAGAGCGTTCCTAATGTACCTGAACGAGTCCCAATTCCAGAATTCCCAGGGTAATCCCGGCATTCTAACCCATATCGGAATTACATCAATTTTTTATGTTTCCGCATCGAACATAGGTGTCCAGTTCTTGAAAAGAATGGGGGAGTTTCCCAAAATCCAGTGTTTCTGCAAGACGTGACCAACATCCTCCCTATTCCGGAGTGTGAATACAAACAAACCTCGTGAAAGGACCAGGATATCCAGTTTGTAGTCAGGAATTTCCATCCAATTTGTTGTAACCCAAGTTTCCAAACCTTCAAAACTAGGATACTTTCCTCTCGATTGCCCTACAACCATTGATTCCACCATATCCAATGAATTTCCAATAGTGACATTTTTTTCCACATATGAGGTTTATAGGTTCCTGCAAATTTTTAAGGAATTTTCCTTTCTTCCTCCGTGTGGGGGAACCCTTGACGTTTCTGCGAGGGTTTGTAGTATTGTTCTGTCCAAACCCTTTCTCCAATGGTGGTTGAAACCTTAGTTTATAAAAATTTTGAAAGAACAATGCTATGAATCCTTCACAGATTTCTGTGTTGCTTACCTCATCACTACTGGGGGTAGCGACTGTTGATCCAGGATTTCTGCAAATGGCCAACCACACTTCAAAAGTTCCATCTTGAAAGGAAGGTTTGTATCCCATCCTTCCTCTAGGGGTGTTGCACGGGTGATGGTCGAGTCCGTCATCAAGGGGAATCCCAGACTGATATTTTGTTGTGATTCAAATAGTGTAAACGAAGTTTCCTTGCGCTCCACTGGAAGTGGGAGAACCGTAGAAAAGTCATGCGTTAGTGTAACCTCTGCCTCTCGTGACCATAAACCATAAAATGATGGTCCTATTTGTGGGTTACTGTCCCCAGTTGTTATTGCCACCATCGAACCGGTCCCAGATGTCAAATAAGTTAGGCTAACACCTAGTGGATTTACTGCTGCACAGTTGTAAAAAATGGACTGACCTTCGTAGGGGTCTGGTTTATAGTCTACAGAGTCCACAGTATGGTACTCCAAGCAAGGTCCATGTGTCATGACAGTACGACCCATCGAGATCTGCGCCTATGTCATTCCTGTGAGGGATAGGGTTTAGTCTGTAGCCCCTATGGCCTGTGAAACCCTAGTAGAGATGCTCCTATGCCAGTCCATTTCCTATAATACACACACACACACACACACACATATACATATCTATATTGACGTTCAAATTTTATGAATAATAACACAATTTTGTTTTTTGAAAATTAACTATATTGTGTTGAAAATTCATACATATTAAGCTTCCATAGAAATCATATAACTTTACTTTTTAAAAATGTTTACATATTAATATCACATGCCATCCATTCTCGATGGTTTTAGTGAGTGCTTCATTGGCATTTTTTCTTTGCTAATTGAGTGTGCCGAGCAGCTCTCGCATCCTCTACATTTCTTTAAACACTTTGTCGTAGTAAGTATACCAGTTACACAATAATTCAACTAGTGTGGTGGATTCTTGGGTATACTGTGCAAACAAAGTGTTTGCTTCTGTGAAAGCTGTGTATTGATTTTTCATTAAGATAGATGTCTTTGCAGCATGATCTTGTCGGTTCTTCACCAGTTGGTCTCTTAGAGTCGACACGACACTTTCCAGTATTGTGTATGCTTTGTCGAGGGGATTTGTTGTGTCAAAACTTGACAATATCGGTATGACCTGTTGTGCTCAGTCCTGGTACTTAGTAAAAAATGTCGCTTGTTCTTCTTGTAGTTTTTGTAGATGCTTGCAAGTTTTGATTCTTCTGTGTCTCTTCTCTCTGGTGACTACATCTGCAAGGATGTCAAGTTCCCTCATTTGCTTCCTACATATCATATGTAGAAATTGGGACAAATTGGTCTAAGTGCACAGAGAGGCAACTTTCCCGCTAGATGTGCTAGAGGTGTTGCTGCTATTTCTGCTTATGTTTCTCTTTTTCTTGTCCTTTCTTTTCTTTCCTATGCTTTCTCTTTCTTTTCTCTTGTCCTCTGTCTGGGGAATCTTTTTCGTGGGCTGGTCCCTTCTGTTGGTCGACAACTTTTGGTTGTTTTTCTGCTTCCATCTTCTTGTTGGCGGCTTCTTGTTTTGCGCATTATTTGTTTGTTGTCTCTTGCACTATCCTTGCTGTGTTGTTGTATTCTTGTGTTTTTGTTTCGACTTATTCTGTAGAATCTGTTGTTTGTTGTGTTGCTGAATTTATGTTTGTGTCATCGGCAGGGGTAGGGGATGGTAGATTGGAAGTAACTGGGGAAGAAGGTGGAGTGGTCAGCAGTGCAGAAGGGGCTCCTTCTGTCAAAGGTGTAGGAAGTGGGTTGGGACTTCCTTACGGAACCGATATTTCTTGGGATGGAGGGGCTTTAGGAATACTTGTTTCGACTGTTTCATCAATCGGGATAACTGTGAGTGGAGTTTGTGTTTGGTTTTCCATAGTTGGATCGAATGAAAGGGGTGTAAAGGATGATGTTTCTTGTGAAAAAATATTACTTTTGGATCTGTGTCTCTTTCTATCCTAGTTTGAGTGTATCCTAAAAATTTAGGTTCTAAGATGGTCAAAGGGGATGGTTGGTCAGTCATGGGGGCGTCGAGCGGGATTGAATTATTCAGTGGGTTTGAGTCGATTACGACTGGTTTTTTGGTGATTAATGTTTGCCAGTTGGGTAAAAGTGAGGGGATTTGATTGATAAATGTGTTTAATTCATTGTCAGCTTGAATATTAGCTCCTAACAGTGGAGGAAGTGTTTGTACCAAGTCTCGGAGAGTAGTTGATGGCGGAAGTGAAGAGGTAGTGGCAGCTGGAGGGGTCCAAAAAATTTCTTCTTCCATGACATCGGTCGGTTAAGGTGGTGGTGGAATCTGTGTGAGGTCGACATGAGGTTTGATCACATTCTTGGTTTTCTTCCATGGGGTTGTAAAATCTTGGATCCTTTCTTCTTCCAAGAACTTCTTGAATTGTTCTTTGATGGGGACCTTGTTTTTAGCCGCATCTACTGAAATTTGTGCCATGTTGTCGATGATTTCCATGTTATCCTCTTATGTCACCTCTTTTATAGAAAGCTTTTGTTTCCATTTTCCTTGAACTTTTTCCTTCCTATAATGCTAGGATTTGGAAATTTCTTTGGCTATTCGACAAAGGTTTTCTTATGTGAGGGCATACTCCAGGGGTAGAGTATCCAACTATGTGCTTTCCTCCGACTGTTCTACTATAGCTGGATGATATTGGTGTGTCGTCATTGCAATTCCCAAAGGATTGATGTCGACAATCTATTCTGACCGAAGTGTGAATGAGTTTAGATGATGCCACACTTCATAATCCTCTTCTTTTTCTGCATCTATTATGGGTTCAACCGAAGTGTGGTCGACCTTTTTTTTCCTGTTGTGGTATTTGGACAATTATGTTGGATTGTCTACTGAGTTCTCCAAATATCTGCTCGACCAAAGGATAAAATTCGAGTTCTTTTGCTGCTCCGACTGCTCCTTTGAGATACGAAACCAATGTGTGGTCGAGAGCCAACTGAATGTGTGGAATCCCTGGTAAACTTCGTCGTCTGTTTTGTGGTACTCTCCATATAGCTGTCTGAAATTTGAGGTTTTGGAACGAGTTGTCTAGCGAAATATTTGTTATTGTTGCTCCAAGTAGATTTCCTCCATGATGGGTGAAAGAGTGGAAATTTTCCATTAGCACTCCTTTTTCTACTGTAAAGTCCTTGTCTCCCTTTGGTCGCAAATGTGCCATGGCGATCTAGATGATCAAGGATGTGTACTGGATTTTCGACACATCCTCCTGGAATTTGTAGGATATGTTTCTTATGATTTCAGCGAGATGGTCAGCCCAGTTGTATACCTTCCCAAATGATGCAAAATTTTGTATAGCCTCAATCATGTCTAGTTTTAGGTCGGAGCCTCAACTAGTGCTAGTTAGTGCAACTGATACAATGTGGGTTGTTATCTTGTGGGTTCCATATATGATTTGGTTGATGGCCAACCCTCTGGAATTTTTACTGGCAAGTGTTCCTGTGAATTCCTTGACCAAAGCAAGGTTCGGTCACATTGGAACGACATCTCCCTTGTTTGATAATCCAGTAATTTGATTGATTAGTGCACCATTTATTTCAATAGGTGTGTCGAAGTAGAACTGGTCGTTGCGGTACCGGTTCACAATGAATTTCACGATAATGTCTTTTAGTCCGGTTGAAGCTTTCCATCAATGGCACATTCATGTAGTTCAAAATGGTGTTGTACCTTACCTTCTGCGCTTCATCTCTCCACCTATCGTTTGGTTCTTTAACCTAATCAATAATGTCGTTCCATATTCTTTGCCATTCTTGTTTGACCACCTTGGCATTTCGGACAAGTTGCAGTCTGGTTTCCTATAGTGACGTGGCTTTTTCTAGTTCTCTGACTTTGGTGGCTGCGGACTTGGTCATTGTTTGAGGTTTCTTGGGTGCCATCTCTGTTGCAATGTTTTCAAGTTCTTAATGTGTGATCTAAGGGTTCAAATGGCTCTGTGCTCTAAAGTTGAAGCTCTTGGAAGAATAACAACCAAGAATCCTCGAGTTTGGTATTTATAGCGGGGTTTCTCTACACAAGCGAGTGCGTATCAGGTGGCTACATTGATTGTAGGTTTGGGGCAGAAGTTAATTTTGAATGACAGGTTGTCGGTCCTTTTGGTGCTGCATTTCGACTTCTCTGTTCTTCATATCGGGCTTTGTGGGAACTTATCTCTATTCTTTCTTCATCGGTAACACGTCAAACTTATTCGTTTGATTTGTTGCTCTAGTCGGGTATATGTCATTGAATTTGGGAGTCTCGTTCGACATTTGCTTGTCGACTTGTTCCTTCTTGTCTATTCCTCTCATACTGTCGATCATGCTTCTTCTGAATCTTTTTGCATGGCCTTTGTCAGCATTGTCCCTCCAGTATTTTGTCATGATTCTATTTCTACCTAAGTGTTGTGAGGGAAATACACCTATAGTTTAGGGGAGAAACTACCAACTTACAGGTATGAAATATAGACCTACAAATGTTCTACAAGTACAAGAAGTAAGTGAAGAGATTAAAGTTAGAGAGATATGCACCTTATTCAGAAGGTTGATCCTGGCCTTCTCTTCCTTGCTCTTCAACATTATTTAGTGTCGCAATGCCCACACCTGCAAAACAACTTGATACCTTTCTCAAATACATTTGACTACATATATAAGATTGATATTCATGATAGAAGAAGACATCAAACTATAAGAAAACTGTAATCAAATCTGAGACACACATCAATAGGTCATATTTGGAAAGGGAAGAATGCCTAATCTTTCTTAATGAATGAAGCAAGTACATGAAATTATACCTTACTTCAAGCTTGGCACTTCACGAAACCTAGATTCAAGGTCTCCTGCTTCTATTCTCCAACGATCCCAAACTCTAATAAACTGTGCTAGGGTTTATCAAAAACTAAGGCACAAGAGAGGGGATGAGGGTCTCCATTCCTCTAGCATAACATTGTTATAGGCTTGGTACCCTCACATGGCCCTTCTACCTTCCTTATATAGTCAATGAAGGAGAGGAAAAGTAGTTATAACTGATCAGGAGGTTGCCAAACCAACTTATTTTAACCAAAATTTGAGATTTAGACTAGTATAGGAAAGTGCCCTACTCTTCCTACTGCCAACCAGTGCATTTTTCAAGGTGTGCGCTACTCTAGTGAAGCAGAGCTGCATATTTTTCAAGGTGTGCACTACTTTATAGAAGTGGAGTTGAATATTTTCCAAGGTGTGCACTACTCTACAGGCATAAGAGTAGTGCACACATCCTAGTATGCCCTACTCTATGCATAGATTACCAGCGTTTTTGGGAAAAATGGCCAAAAACAAGATTTTCTGATGATTTTCCTAAGGGTTATAACCATCAAATGGGCCATGAGTGAGGTAATTTCAACCATTTTTAATGTTCCAAATGACCCTTCAATCCACAAGTTTCCTGTTGTGTGACTAAACTTGATCTCAAGAAGTGTTGTCATGCGACCAAATGATACAAGTGTCGTCACGGATGGAGAAGTGCCATTTTAAGTTGTAACAGATGCCCCCTAATGTATGAGGTCAGAGGGAGTGAGGGAAACTATGGCCTAAATACATTATAAATAACAAAGAGTTGAATCATGGAGGAACTGGAGAAACCAAGAATCATAGGCTCAAATGAAGTACCTGAAAGCAAAGGCAATGTCAGACAAACTTATCCTTGGGGTAACTGTCCATGTTCAAATAGTGGAACATGAGCTCCAAGAGGATACAATAATGATCCAAATACTGATGCATATATCATGGCCACTAAAATACAAGTGTGGATCCATGAGGAACATAAGTGTAAACATAGCCACATAAATACAATGTGGATCTATGTCAAAACTAGAGAACATAGCCATAGAGAACAAGCTGGATCTATGTCTCATCAAGAGCCAAAAAGAGCGTGGCTCAGTCTTGCGTAACTTGGGAGATAACATAAATGAGGTGATGCTATCAAGGATCCCAAGGTCTTCATCCAAAAACAACCCAAGGTACAAACCTATCCATGTGAATAAACAAGTTGATGTCAAACATGGGAGGTATCGTTTGATTACCGGTCATTGTTGTATAGTGTTAACAAATGCGAGGGTGTCCACCAATAATGAAAATAGAACCCAAGGTACCTAGTACATTCAAGCAAGCGCGAATAAATGGTCTTGCTGTCGAACACTTGAAGAATCCATCAGATAGGAGACATTGATGTATTCCCATCTATCCAATAGCGAGGGAAACTGCCACTAATGACTGCAATCCCCAAGGTACTAACCGAAACTCTAAACTTCATTTCCATAGCACAATGAGTTGAAGTCGATGGGAAGAATTCTGTTGGAAGGGGCCTTAAGGCATCCTCCATCAGCCAACACGAGGGACACTCAACAGGTATGAACTGATTTCGAGTAGGACTGAACACATAATGAAACATACTGACACCAAGGAATGGCCGATGCATGAGGTCAAGGAAACTACAGAATGGCCGACACAGGTTATATCCTTGAACAGTGAGCACGACACAAGAGTGACTTAGGCATATTTTAACACAAAGAGACCACGATGCAAATCTGTAATGTAGGAGACATTAACAGATTCTCCATATTGTTGGAAGACTAACCAAACGAAGGAGTAAGAACTCTGAGATCAGGTTTATCCTAAGGCTAACACTAGAACCCAACTTGTTTGATAGACTCAAAACAAGTGCTTTGTTCAAGGAGGTAGTTGAATTGCTGCCATCACATTGAAAGATATTTTAACATTCTTCCCTTCCCTTTCCTTTTTCATTTTTTAACGAGCTTGACAAAGAACTAAAGCATGCTCGACGATATTTTCATATTTAAGGAGTCTGAAAAACCTAGAAGAAAACTCCATACACCTATCCATGGATTTTATATCGAGCCCAGATTGGTCTGTGCTCGGCGGTGTTTTCTTGCTTATAGAGTTGAAAAACTTAAACAGTCCTCTATCAACCATCTCGTGGATTTCAAATCGAGCCCGAGTAGGTGAATGCTCGCTTGGTGTTTTCACATTTCAAGAGTCTGAAAACCCTAAAGATTACTCCAAAGGTCCTTTTTCATAAAGTTAGTCTCCTTCCTCGAAAAAGTGTAAAATAATGGAAGAAGAACTCTTCTAGCGCATACCAGGGTATACCTAGAGTATACCTTTTCCATAAATTATCCACCAAGGCCCGGAAAAGGGGTAATTCTATACCTAAGTGGATGTTGGTTCAGTTATTTTAACGAGCCTGAAAAGAAAACTATGCTCGGCAAACTTTTCCTATTTAAGGAGTCTGAAAAGGGCTTAAAAGAAGTCCATAGGGATATTTTCGGTAAAGGTTTAACGAGCCAAAAAAAGTAAACTCGGGGCCTCCTTACTGTTTTTAACGAGCTCAAAGGAGATATAGAAAATGCTCATAACTTCCTTACTGTTTTTAATGAGCTCAAAGTGAATATGAAAGAAACGCTCATAGCCTCCTTACTGTTTTTAACGAGCTCGAAGGAAAGGTGGAAGACTGCTCGTAACCTACTTACTGTTTTTAACGAGCTCGAAGTAAAAGCAGAAGAATGCTCGAAATGGGAGGAGACAAGTGTCAGAGACATGCGAAACTAGCTCCAAGCGCATGGAACAAAGCTATGCCCAATGCAAGGAACATGAGCAAGATAAGGACACTCAGGGTGTGTCTCCTCCAGGTAAAAGGTGTCAAATTGCGAAGGCAAAATGATACAGGGCTTAGCAGAAATGATATCAGAGATGGAGGCTTATACAATGAGCTAAAAGAGTGGAAGCTGGAATCAGGCTCATTAGCGCAACTGGGATCATAATAGATTCATATGAAACTTGAACACGAAGATGGGATCCCTATCAGGGATGGCTAAAAATATATGAGGAAGAAAGATATGAGGCTTCTTCTCAAAGTCATGGTAAATCTAAAAAGGATCCCTAGCCTATGAGAAAAACTCAGCATGGGCACCAAAATGGCATAAGGGTGCTGACTTGGGTGACCCATGTTAGGTAGGCTCTACTGTCAGACTAGTGCACAATGCATAAAGAGATAGCTAACACACCAATATCCAATAGGTTTGAACCTATGGTGAATTCAGATGGCAAAAGGTTCAAATGCAACATAACAACAGGGAAGCCTGAACCTATATGCAAGGTTCTGAATATACCTGACATGGTCGCACAAAGTGTCGAAAAGGATCAGTAAGCAAGTATAAATCCAGCTAAGAATCATGTCTCCAAGAAACATTAGTACCAAGATCATATCTAAAACATATGTAAAGAAAGACCCGATATGAGTCACTATGGTAGACATACTTTCAACTTCACTATCATCAACATCACGCATAAACAAGGCAGAGTTTTCAAATGAAGACTCTATGGTACCCAAGCCCAAGGACTTACAATCAACAAGATCAACTTCAGGATGAAGATCAAAGTTGAAGGACATGATGGAATATGCAGAAACAAATTCATCATCACGGGAGTTGAAAATTCTATAAGCAGAATCAAACTCAGCAGGAACACCGATTTGCGAATCTATAGGAGAGTCCGATGACTCAACAGTAGGAAGATCAGACTTTAAGGTCAAACCGGGGCTGGACATAACTGCAACTAGATCAACATCCAAATGAATGGCAAACTGTACTATGGACTCTAGGAAAAATTCATCAGAAGGAAGTATATCGTCCTAGATAGAACACATATCTAAACATTTAGATGGAGGTGTCACTTGGTCAAAAGCTGGGACTAAGTCCCGAGAAGGTAAGCATGAACTCAGAGACTTCTTCTAAATAGCAGTTGAACTCAAGGAACAATATACCACAGAAGTCCCATGTGGCATAGTGGTGCCTAATGACGAGGGATCAGGTTGGTCTATAGTTGGGTAATAAGGAGGATAAACAAATGCAAGTTGGTTGATAGTGACGATGCTTTCGTTATGAGGAAAATGCATTACACGAAAGAGCGTAGACAGCACATCATGCATAGAAAAAACGTAATCACACCCGAGGATCATATCAAAGTCCATAGGGTCCTTTAAAACCATAAAATAAACTAAGACTGTTTTTCCACCCAAAGTAACAGGTACCTAACGGAGGAATCCGATCGGTTCACTAGGTCTTCTATCGAAGGTCAAAGGCCAATTAACAGCTGAAATAATGTTAGGGTAACCCAAATCTCTCCAAGCATAAGCGGATAAGATACTAACAGAAGCTCCTTCATCTACAATGCATCGATCAACTGTATGGTTCCTGATATCAACCTTTATCTAGAAAGGTGTCAAAGAAGGAAGACGAGGTTCGGCTAGACTATTCCAATCAAAGGAAATGATCCTAGGGCTTGGTAGGGGTTCACATGGCACAGATGATGTGTCCCCTTTTTCAGAAACATCCAAACTGGTAATGCAGAAGACTTCCGCAGTAGGTGCATCAATCTTTGCAGGATTGATGGGATCGGTCGAAGATTACATCGATTCAATCACTTCACTCTCCGAAGGAAGAGTGGGGTTGACCAAGAACTCTTTTGGTTCAATCACTTTATCAACCAAAGGTTGATCTGACTATAGGGAATCTATAGACAACTTAGGAATAGAGGTTCCTTCAGACATGGACCACACTCTTCGTGTCTCTGGAATGGTAGTGCACCGGTGACTAAGGTGATCTCTCTTACAAATTTTACAAGGGAACTTTGGTTTCCATCCTATAGGTTGAGACTCCTCTACAACATCAGTACTCTCAGCATGACTAGCATTGGCTGACAGCTTGCCCCCAGCATGACTTGCAGTGGCTGGTTTCTCAGAAGCAGAAGACTTTTGAGCTAAGGACCACAATTTTTGCACTTCTGGAAGTACAGGCCACAAGTAAGTAAGGTGGTCTCCCTCACAAAACTTGTAAGGGAACTTATACTTCTTTTTATTGGGTTTTTCGACAATGTCAACTCCCTCAGCATGACTTGCACTGGCTTATCTGGTGTCTCCAGTATGACTCACAGGAACTGGTGACTTGTCTTTAATATGACTAGCAGTGATCAATGACGTGTCCTCAACATGACTGATAGTGGTTGAAGACAAAATTTTAGTGACTAAAATTTTTCTCCCAGCATGACCTCCAGAGGCTGGGTAGGTGCCCCCTGCATGATTTGCAGAGGTAGGGTGCTTTCCCCCAGCATGACTTGCAGTGGCTGGGTTGCTGCCCCCTTGTTTTGGAATCTTCTTCCCATTCTTCCTCTGTCTATTCCTTTTAGAATGCTGGTTACTAGTATTGCTACTTTCGCCACATGAGGTAGAAGGAGGAGGAGAAGATGTTACTAGCAAAGAAGGCACAGGGTTCTGATGCTCTTGATTTGAGGTGCTTACAAAAGAAGCGTCAGGAGCATGCAAGACATTTGAAGTGGAGAACAACCAAACCGGAAGCCCTATAGTGAATCCAGGAAGATTCAGAGTAGCCATTAAGGGAGTACCAATGTTTCCAATGAATGCAACAACACAAGGATCCCTCGGAACAAGGGTACCTTGATTGGCACTTACCGGAATGCTAGACATAGTTTCCTGCTCAAATGAGCAAGAAGTTCTCTAAGGAAAACTAAGACAAGTATCACAAAGAGCACACCAAAAAAAGGTCCTAGGTAAATCAAACCAGGCAAACAGATGCCTTCCGGAGAAGAGTCTGGGCTGATGAGGGCCCATAATAGATCAATGGAGGAAGAAGAACAATTACTTAGGGTCCAGAATAGAATGACTAAGGGTGCAAGCGCTTGAATCACCCAACCACCCTCCCAAAGACCTACAAGGGATTTCATCCCACATCTATCCTAGGTATAGCAGATATAACCCTCCACCGTCCTAGGTAAATCAAACCAGGCAAACAGATGCCTTCTGGAGAACAATGTGGGATGATGAGGGCCCATAATAGATCAACGAAGGAAGAAGAACAGTTACTCGGGGTCCACAATACAATGACTAAGGGTGCAAGCTCTTGAATCACCCAACCGCCCTCCCAAAGACGTGCAAGGGATTTGCTCCCACGTCTATCCTATGGTCAGATACTAAGGATACCACCACACCTAAAACTCCTGGGGGAACAGTCTCTGGCTGAATAAGAAGGCGTGGGCAGGGTAACTGAGCCCGAAACTCAAAAGAGTTCCCAAACGCGATCCAATCCTGGTATATGCTCGAAACAGAAAGTAGGAGGTTTATTCCAAACAATCTGATCTCACAAGACCTGCTACATAGATCCCAGGCAAGTTTTCAATGAGGTGGGTTTACCTGTGATAGTCGAACTACGATTTTTGTGTAATGTGTGATCTTGGGAGGTTTCAGGTGTTTTAAACCCAAGATCCTAACCAAAACTAGTTGGTGAATAGTGTAACCTAGAAAAGAAAATGCTACTAGTACATTTTATTAGGGTTCATTTTAAAGGTTACTTGCTTACTCAAAAAGGTAGTGGGTGTGTGAGAGTGGTTATAACAGAGATAGAATGCTGTAATGAAATGCTTACCACTAAACAAATCTTTTCTTTTCAATGAAAGTCTTAAAGATACGATCTAGAATGCATATGCAAATGCAATTTTTAGTCTTTCGAATGCAAAAAAGGGTAAAAATAAAGTCTAAATGTACAAAATTAAACTCAAAACCTAAGAATGCAGCTACTCAAACAAATAAGTATACAAAAGAAAAATTATTCATTTTGATGCAAAGCACTCTTAAATCCTTTAAGCCACTTGCAAGGTACTCTATTCAGAAAATAAATCAAAATTTTTTTATGCTTTTCGAAGGTAAGAAACAAAACTGAAATTGAAGGTAACCTAAAATCAAAGCAAAAGCAAAGAACTTTCAGGTTTCCTTATTGAAATAGTAAAAGCTACCAATATGACTTTCAGATTCTTATTGATGTAAGCATGCCAGCAATTGGGAAAAGAGTATGAAACCTACTTTTAGACCTAAACAAAGCAAATGACCTACAAAGATGTATGGTTTGGTAAAGTCAGGTCTGCATATATATAGTGCAGTTAGGTCGTGAACAATAGCAAAGACACTTGAGCTTTCACTACAAAAAGAAAACTAAAAGCATAAGGGAGGATAAGAAACCAATCTAAAGAGAAATTTCACTCAAATAGATACAAACAGGGTCAAGAAGACTCAATAGGCTTCAAATCTAGTGGAAATGGATCAAGTAGATTCAGTCAGACTCAAATTAGGGTACAAAACACCAAACTGGTCCACAACCCCCCAACTTGGGTCCACAAGCCCCAAAAATTTCCAAATAAGAACAAATTGATCAAAAAGAGGTCCAAATCATGAACATAGTATCAATACAAGGATAGGAGACCACTTACAATGGTTTAACTCGGACCTAGGGTCATCAGGACCCAAAAAATGCAGCCACAGCCCCCCAAAACAGGTCAAGACTCAAAAACTTCAAACCCAGAATGTGTGCACTACTATGTTTGAGGAATACCAACACTTAAGATAGGGGAATGCGCTACTGTGTTTCACAACAGTAGCACACATGTGTGAAAAGTTTAAAACATAGGGTTAAAACCCCCCAAACCTAAGCCAGTAAGGGTTTGTAAGGGCTGGGAAGGGTCTGTAAGAGCCAAGGAGGGTTTAACAAAGTCTAAAAATTGATCCTAATCAAGAAATTGAACAAAGACCTTCAAAGAAAACTAAAAAAATGATCTTCGATACCCCTAAGCAGATAGGCTTTCCCCAGCGGAGTTACCATTATGTTGTGAGGGAAATACACCTATAGTTTAGGGGAGAAACTACAAACTTACAGGTATGAAAGATAGACCTTCAAATGTTCTACAAGTACAACAAGTAAGTGAAAAGATTAAAGTTAGAGATATATGCATGTTATTCAGAAGTTTGATCCTAGCCTTCTCTTCCTTTCTCTTCAATACTATTCAGTGTCGCAATGCCCACACCTGCAAAACAACTTGATACCTTTCTCAAATACATTTGACTACATATATAAGATTGATATTCATGACAGAAGAAGACATCAAACTATAAACAAACTGTAATCAAATCTGAGACACACATCAATAGGTCATATTTGGAAAGGGAAGAACGTCTGATCTTATACCAAGTACATGAAATTATACATTCCTTCAAGCTTGGCACTTCATGAAACCTAGATTCAAGGTCTCCTGCTTCTAGTCTCCAAGGATCCCAACCTCTAATCAACTGTGCTAGGGTTTATCAGAAATTGAGGCACAAGAGAGGGGGATGAGGGTATCCATTCCTCCAGCATAACATTGTTATAGGCTTGGTCTCCTCACATGGCCCTTTTACCTTCCTTATATAGTCAATGAAGGAGAGGAAAAGCAGTTATAACCGATCAGGAGGTTGCCAAACCAGCTTATTTTAACCAAAATTCAAGATTTTGACTAGTATAGGAAAGTGCCCTACTCTTCCTACTGCCAACCAGTGCATTTTTCAAGGTGTGCACTACTCTAATGAAGCAGAGTTGCATATTTTTCAAGGTGTGCGCTACTTTATAGAAGTGGAGTTGCATATTTTCCCAGGTGTGCGCTACTCTACAGGCATAAGAGTAGCACACACATCCTAGTATTCCCTACTCTATCCATAGAATACCACCGTTTTTGGGGGAAAATGGCAAAAAACAGGGTTTTCTAATGATTTTCAGGAGATGGTTTGGTTTGGAAAAATGTTCCTAAGGGTTATAACCATCAAATGGGCCACGAGTGAGGTAATTTCAACCATTTTTAATGTCCCAAATGACCCTTCAATCCACAAGTTTCCTGTTGTGTGACTAAACTTGATCTCAAGAAGTGTCGTCATGTGACCAAGCGATACAAGTGTCGTCACGGGTGGAGAAGTGTCATTTTAAGCTATAACACTAAGTTTCTTTGAATGATTGCTTATATTGCTTCTTCCTTATGGTAGTTATGATGGTTTTTTATGCTTTATACCGCTTTAGCCGGGTGCCGTTGACAAGATTCCTAAACATGCTTCCTTGTACGGTCTTTAGTCGAACTGATCTGTTGGCATTGATTTCTTCGACAACATACGGGCCCATGCATTCCATGTGCAACTTTTTAGGTTTCCCTTTTAGTTGAATGTTGTATAGTAATACCAAATAACCTACTAATAGATTCGTGCAATTGATATTTCTATCATGCCAAATTTTTTGTTGTTTCTCTTGAATTTCCTGGTGGTGTATAACTATCTGTTGGCTTTCTTCGAGCTTCGATAGCTAGATCAATCATTCTTTTCTAGCATGTTCGACATCGATATGTAGTATTTCATCAATTGTAGGAGCTTGTTGTTGAAAGTGAAAAGGAACGACTGCTTCTTGGCCATAGAAAAGCTTGAATGGGGTCTGGCCTATCGATCTTTTATATGTTGTTATGTAAGCGCATAGTACTGTAGGTATCTTGTCATCCCAGTCGTGTGTTAGAAACCCATGTCAACCCTTATCTTTACTTTTTAGTATATTGTTGTTAGATGCATATGCTTTGTAATTCATCCCGTAATATTTGTTGATCAATAGTTTGTATTAGCCCATGGTATTGACCAATAGTATTGGGAATAGACTTAGTATATAAGTGTGTGTTGATGCCAATGAAAGCACCATGTAGTTATTTGTATTGAGTTTGATCAAAGGAGGTTTCCCCCTCGAAGTGGCCCGCGATCAATGAAATATTATGTGATATAATATATCATGCATTTTATCAATTAATTGTTGCAGGTTCTTCACATCTGGTATCAGAGCATTTTCTTGGGCTCATTGGATGGAATTTCTACCAAAAAAAATTTCGCATATGTTGCAGGTTCAGATCTAGGAATAATCCCTATTCGCTTAACTATGGGAAGTACTTGGTAATAATCCCTAAAGCTCATTGTGAGGAGTACCACAGGAACCCCAAAGTAGTTGGCCCACTAAGAGGACCTGCTAGCGAAAAGGGAAATGACCCCTACCTGATTGACTAGTTCCCACTAGTGAGGTAAACGAAGAGTTGTCATTTGTGGCAAAGCGGTTATCAATTTTACCTGGGTTGTGGAGTGAGGGGTACTTCCCCAATACACAAGACATCAGACAACATTACTGATTGAGTGAATTCCCTGAACCGTTAGGAATCCAAACATACCTGGGGTCCATATCTCTTTCCAGCTAATAAATCATAGATTACATCTGTCCAAAGCTATTGAAGATCCATCCGTTTTCGATCCATTCCGAGCCATTTCAGATCCATCCATTTCGATCCATTTTAAATCCCATCGTTTTTCTGAAATCTGTTTCAAATCCATTCTATTTTTTCGCCATATATTCCTTATTTTAACTTCGTTTCCCTTGAAAATTCACTGAAACCCATGCAATCTCATTATGCTAATTTCATTCCTGAGGACCCTATCCCAAATTCCACTTACCAAAGCCAGAAATCCAACATTTGTGTATTTTTAGGGTTCCATAACTTCTTCCATTTTCACCCAATTGCCTTCAAATTTTGCAACCATGTTCATTCCCTATTTTTTCTTATTTTTCCCTCTTTGACAATGTTTCCCATTCTTTCACCCTGCATCTGAAATCCTCATTTTCTACTTCCCTATCCATTCGAAAGTGTCCAAAACCTAGTCAAACCCCAATTGCCCATCATATTTTTTCCCAAATCCAAATTTCCCTTTACTAAACAAGCTTTTGTTTTTTTTTTTCTACCTATTCACAAAAAAAAAACTCGTGGTTATGGTTGTCACCTGCATAGAAGCACAAATCATGGAGAAAGAACTTGTAGCCCTCAAAACTAAACTCCAAGTTTTGGATGAAAAATTTCTCAGCATCCATATTCAACATTCAACCATGAACATTGGATTCTCTTCTTCCAGCAATTTTTCATGGGCCGAAGCTTTTTTTTCCTGGCTTCAATGGTAATGATCCGACTGGATGGATATACCGAGCAGAACAATATCTCAGTCTGCATTATACTTTGGATGTCCAAAACGTTCCACTTGCATAATTTCATTTGGAAGAAGAAGCCCTTCAATGGTACTGTTGGTACATCAAGGCTCATGAAGAAGCAAAATGGACATATTTTTTCCAACTCCTTTTGCAACGACTTGGTCCTAGTGCTTTTGATGAATTCATAGGAGCACTCACTAAACTTAGCCAAATTGGCACTATGAGAGAATATCAGACAAAATTTGAGAAACTATCCAATCGCACAGAAGGATTGTTTGATGAATTCTACAGGATTTGTTTTATCAGTGGTCTTAAGGATGAAATATGCTCAGAGGTTAAAATGTTTTGTCCTAACACAATGATGGAAGTCTTAGGGTTAGATAACTTGACAGAGGACAATATCACAGCCCAACAATGCTCTGAATCCACTTTTGTTCCATTCAGAAATATGGTTTCCCAACGACCTCCAATCACGCCAACTCCTCGCACAACTCATATCAAGCATTTGTTATAATTGTGATGAGAAATTCACTCAGGGACATAGATGTGTTGAGAAACAAATCTATCTCTTATATGTGGATTCTCTGCTTGCCTTTGAACTTGCTGTAGAAGCTCCAAATACACTAGATGATCAGGTCGACATTCAACAACCGCCTGTTGAACCTACATCTCTGGACGACCACCCAGAGATATCTCTCCATGTTTTAGCTAGATTCACCACCCCACAAACAATGTGGGTCAGGGGTTACTTAAAAAATTTCCCTCTTACAATACTCGTTGATTCTAGTAGCACTCATAACTTCATTGACCCTCAGATCGCCAAACTGGCTGATTGTTTTGTCCATCCTTGCTCCAACTTTGAAGTCGTGATTTCCAATGGGGCCACCTTACCTTGCAAGGGGAAGTGTCGCAATGTGTGTATCTCTATGGAATATTATAACTTGCGCTCTAACATGTTTTCCTTGTCCTTAGGCGGATGTGATGTGGCTTTGGGTGCTCAATGGTTACGCACACTTGGCCCCATCTTATGGAATTTTTTGAACTTTGGATGCAGTTTTTAGTCAATGGGAAACAACACACATTTACGAGCTTGCAAGTAAGGTCTCTCCGCATCATCAGTTCACATCACCTGGAAAATATCCTTAAGAAGAATTCACATGGTTTCATTACTCAGCTCCATTTCATTCAGATGCACCCATCAACGGTCTCCACTATTCCTTTGGATAGATATGTAGGTGTCTTTGCTGAACCAATGGACTTGCTACCTTCAAGAGACCTTTCCGGTAAGAATTTAACTGCATGTACATATGAGAAGGAAATGATTTCTATTTTGCATGCAGTACATAAGTGGCAGCCATACCTATTAGGAAATTATTTCTGCATCAAGACTGATCACCAAAGTCTGAAAATTTTCCTGGAACAACTGGTCTCCTCCCTAGCACACCTGAAATGGGTTATCTAACGCATGGGTTATGCCTATCCGATCACTTACAAGAAGGGTAAGGAAAACATGGTAGCAAATGCTCCTTCTCACACATTTGATGCCCCAGTTTCTATTTCAACTCTTTCTCTGCTTGTTCCAAATTGGTTGGAATTATTCAATAGGGCTATGTCTTCTATGAACTCCATGCTTCTCCATCGGCAGGGCACTCTTGTTTCCTCAAAATGTATGACCAGGAACAGTGTAAATTATTTTGGTAGGGACTGGAAATGACAATTCAACAGATCGTGGCTGACTGTGATACTTTGCAGGTCAACAACGGTAAAACAACACTCCTTCCAATACTGCTCAAACCCTTTCCCATCCCTACACAGTTTTGGACAACTATTTCTATGGATTTCCTTGATGCACTTCAGTGGTCCAATACCACATCTAAAATGACACCATATGAAGCAATATATGGGCAAGCACCACTAGTTCTTCTTCCATACACCCTCAACATTTCTCCAGTTCAAGAAATTGACTCGGTGCTTCGAAACTGTGATGAGATTCTTCTCATTTTGCAAGACAATCTTCACATGGAAAGCATTCAAATGAAACAACAAGCTGATCAACACTGTTATGAGCGCAATTTTCAAGTAGATGATATGGTTCTTCTTCATTTATATCCTTCCAAGCAATCCTACCTGAAACTCAAAAGGCGTCAACTTCTCTCTGAATCTATCACAGAGGTATTAATTCAGTGGGATAGAGTGCAACCCTAGGATGCTACAGGGGAACCACTCCTTCAGATTCCGCATCAATTTCCACATCTAAATCTTTGAGGGAAAAGCATTTTCTAAGGGAGAGGAGAGATGTTAGGAACCAATGTCAACCCTTCTCTTTACTTTGTTAGTATATTAGTTTTGGATGCATATGCTTTGTAATTCATCTCATTCTATTTGTTGATCCATAGGTTGTATTATCCCATGGTATCGACCCATAGTATTGGACGCATATGCTTTGTAAGTCATCCTATAGTATTATATGTTCCATGGTATTGACCCATAGTATTGGGCATAGATTTAGTATATAAGTGTGTGTTGAGGCCAATGAAGGCACCATGAAGTTATTTGTATTGAGCTTTCTCAAAGGAGGTTTCCCCCTCGAAGTGGACCGCGATCAATAAAATACTATGTGATCTAATATATCGTGCATTTTATCAATTAATTGTTGCAGGTTCTTCACATCGTCTTTTTCGACATTTCACATATTCGTTAGACCTTTAGTGAATTTTTTGTTAACAACTTCTACTGCGCCATTTGACTGTGGATGATATGATGTGCTTATTAGGTGCTCAATTAAGAATTCTTTCATGAGGATGGAAATTGTTTTACAAACAAAGTGTGTTCCCTAGTCACTAATCAAAGTAAGCGGACATCCAAAACTTGTTATGATATTCTCATATATAAACTTAGCATCTAATTCACTTGAATAGGTCTTAACAGGTTCTGCCTCTGCCCATTTGGTATCATATTCGTGTTAGGATATTCCTATACTCCATCCCAGTCCCACCAGTATTTTGATCATTTACATTTTCAGCCATGCATGCATTTTTGCATTTTTGCATGCATCTGCATGCTTCCCAGTCATCAGGTTGACACCTCCAGCACCTAGTCCTTAGTCTCCCAGCACTCGGGAGCTACCTTCCACTCAGTTTCAACCCTCCTAGAGTTAGTGCGCCCTTCCTTCACCTACTGCATGAGAAAGGCGCCCTTCCTTACCTACCATTCAGTTATCTTCAGTTATCTTGATTTCTCTCCTTGATTTTAGGCTTAACTAACTCTTAACTGACCTTACCACTCCGATGGACCTCCAGTGTGACTAGACTGCTCATTCTGACTCCAGTTAGCTCTTCATGTGCCCTCCACTGAGCCTCCTTCATTCAGTTACTGTCTCCATGTGCCAGTTACATTCAATTACACCTACCACACTCAGTTAGACTCAGTTTGACTGATGGTTGATACTTACTTGTGCATTGATGACTCCACCGATGATGAGATAAACTACTAGTTGTGCTCCAATGACACTCCAATGATCCTTTGATCACTCCATGAAGGCTAATTTGAATTTCCACCTTAGGCTTTCGAATCCTCATGCATTGTATTATTTATATGTCCATTTGTGATTAATAATTTAGTGTGTGTGTGAAGTATTTTTGCTTCTATCCGAGTTCTACTATATTATTATTCTGTTGCTCATTACACTGCATTGACCACTCTTCTTCTATTTTCCTACTTAATCATAATTACTCTTGTGAGGTATACATCATCTCTTAGATCTGCTGTGAGTATTTTCACATGGTATCAGAGCGTGTTGAGAGTATTGTTTATCTCCATTCCTGAGAGTTTTTTGCAGGTTATTACCAAGATTTTGAGTGCAGCAGTTTCTGCATTTTTGCAGCAGTAGCGGTTGCAAATATTCTATATTGTTTTTGCAGGTCTTCTACAGCTTCAATGTATTCATAATAAATCCCTCCTCTTCCTCCATTCAACTATGATATTCTTTCTCCATTCAAATATGATGAATGGAAACCGAAAATGATAGCATATTTGAAGGAAAATTATCTCTTTGATCATTGTTTTGAAAGAGAGTTTGAATCCTCTGAAGAAGATATTGACTGGTTAACTAAAGATGGCAGATTTTATGCTACAATGATGTTTTCTTTGCCTGAATAAATGATATACCAATACATTGATACTTCATCATCAAAAGAGCTATGGGCTCTTCTGGATGAAAATTTTGGCAAGCAAGATGAAGGGATTGGTCCAAACCCTTTCAAGAGCAAGCAAAGTGCTGCATTTGCCCTCCTTGATGATCTCATTGATCATGAACTAGTATCATACACATCTCATATTGAAGTTGTCTACAAAGAAGAAGAACTTGCAGATTCTACACTCATGCTCCAAATTTCTTCTCTTTCTGTGCCAACTCACACTCTAGATATTGCAGAATATCCTAAATCCTCTATTGCACCAGAGTCTGTTGGTTTGCATCATGATCACATGATTATTTCGAAGGTAAAATTAGCTATTGGAGGTAATGAATTCACTCTCCTGAAGCAATCACCTCTTATTTACTACTATATGATCACTATTCCATGCTTTCAGAAGGTTATTGAAGAATATGGCCATTGCCATTCACTTGGGATGATTTCTCATGCATTTACTAGTTTTGATCTCACCTCTTATGGTTCAAAGGAGATCTCAAGAAACCATGATTCAAGTCTTGGATCTAATTTGGATTCTAAGCAAACACTACTTGAGATAAGTTCTCATGCATATGATGGTTTTGATCTCACCCCTGCTGGTTCAAAGGATATCTCAAGAAACTATTCTTCAAGTCTTAAATCTGATTTGGATTTCAAGCAATCATTGTTTGATGGTTCTTTTTGGCATAATATCACCCATGATGGTTCAAAGGAGAAGACAAAAGACTATATGCATATTCATGTTTTTTATCCTACCTCAGCTGATTCGAATCACAGGTTCAAGGATCATCCTCATACTTTTGGATTTGTTCTCATCACATTTGATCTGAAGAGAAAGTACAAGCACATGCTTTTTGAGCATGATCCACTTCTTCCCAAGAAGAAGATACCTCCATACATATGACCAAGCATCACACCTACTTGAATTTGGAGCACTTATTTTTTGTTTTCTTTACAGTCTGTTTTGAGGGGCGGGTATTTTTCCCATGAAATTTTCCCCACTTCCTTGGTTTATTGACTGTTATTATTCATTGTATTGGGTGACCTTTGGTCTTAGTTACCAGGGCCAGGGATGGATTAACGGGGGTGTTAGGATATTCCTATACTCCATCCTAGTCCCACCAGTATTTTGATCATTTACATTCTCAGCCATGCATGCATTTCTGCATGCAACATGCATTTCTACATGCAGCATGCATTTCTGCATGTTGCATGCATTGCATACATCCGCATGCTGCCCAGTCATCAGGTTGACACCTCCAACACCTAGTCCTTAGTCTCCCAGCACTCGGGAGCTGCCTTCCACTCTGTTTCATCCGTCCTAGAGCTTAGTGCGCCCTTCCTTCACCTACTGCATGAGAAAGGCACTGTTCCTTACCTACCATTCAGTTATCTTGAGTTCTCTCCTTGATTTTAGGCTTAACTCACTCTTAACTGACCTTACCACTCCGATGGACCTCTAGTGTGACTAGACTGCTCATTCTGACTCCAGTTAGCTCCTCATGTGCCCTCCACTGAACCTCCTTCATTCAGTTAGTGTCTCCATGTGCCAGTTACCTTCAATTACACTTACCACACTCAGTTAGAGTCAGTTTGACTGATGGTTGACAGTTACTTGTGCATTGACGACTCCACCGATGATGAGATAGACTACTAGTTATGCTTCGATGAAACTCCAGTGATCCTTTGATCACTCCATGAAGGCTAATTCAAATTTCCACCTTAGGCATTCAAATCCTCATGCATTGTATTATTTATATGTCCATTTGTGATTAATAATTTAGTATGTGTGAAGTATTTTTGCTTCTATCCGAGTTCTACTGTATTATTATTCTATTTCTAATTATACTGCATTGACCACTCTTCTTCTATTTTCCTACTTAATCATAATTAATCTTGTGAGGTATACATCATCTCTTACATCTGTTGTGAGAATTTTCACAATTCGACTACAGTGATGATGTATCTTGCACCTATTCATCTTCCAAGTATCAAGAATGGTCCAATAAAGTCTATTGCCCATATTCCGAATGTTAATCTTTGATTTATTGGTACAAGGGGCATTTCTGTGCTTGGCAGAGGTCGTCCCAGCCGCTGAAATATGTCACATTTCCTCATAAATTCTCGACAATGTTTATGTAACATCGACCACCATAATTCAGATTGCAAAATTTTTCTTGTTGTTATGTCGGCCTGAAATTTTCCTCCCGTTGGTCCATAATGTGCCTCATTGAGTATGCTTTTTCTTTCCTGGTCAAGAGCACATCGTTGTAATACGTCGTCAGGTCGAAGTTTGTAGAGGAACCCATTAATTATAGTGCATGACACACACTTCATTGCTAAGATCTTCTTTTTATTCTCTAGTAGTCCATCCGGTGCTTCTCCATCTTCTAAGAATTGTGAGATCTTTGCTAACTACGATGCGACAAATTCGATTCTAAACAAATGAGTGTGAGGAAAGTCATCCTCAATTCCCATTGGTTCTTCTCCTGTGTCTATTCTTGACATATGGTCGGGTAAAACATTTTCTTTACCGGGTCGGACTATAACTTTGAACTCAAATTCCTTGAATAAAAATATCCAAGGACGGAGTCTTCCATGGTGTCGCGGTTTATTGACCAAATATTTGAGTGCTTGATGATCTGTGTAAAACAAAAAGGGGTTAGCCAATAAATAATGTCGGTATTTTTGCAATGCAAATACCATACCCAACGCTTCCCTTTCTGTAGTTGAATAGTTCCTTTCTTCTCTATTCAATTTTTTGTTGCTGAATGCGTTGTGATAGTCCCACCTAAGGTAGTGTGGGTGACCCTTTGAAACCCACATGACCATTGGAAAACTAAAATTTTCTCTCATACATCCCAATCATCCCCCAAAGATAAAAATTAACTAGACATAAATGAATAGGCCCAAGTTCAAGGGTTATCTGGAACTCTCAGAATCAAAATTTGATGGTCGAATCTCCCAGAAATAGTGAAATTCGATCTAGGGAATGAACATGAGAAGTGAGACAAATTATTTTGAAGAGAAGGTCCCACCCCTGTTTAGGGTTAGTTGATCTGATTTTCAAATAACCCTTATGCACATACTATAGCTCCATTTTCCAAATTATTCACACCGTCCCGATCAATGTCACAAGATCTTCAACATGGTACCATCCATTCCCTTTTCTAGGAAATTTCATCTAGAACCTATTATTTCTTTCCATCTCCCTAGGTGCACTGTTTTTCTTATCAAATTTTCTAGATGGTCAATACTCTTATCATAATCAATATTACGCTTGGGTATGTACATCATGTGTGTAGGATTATCATTAAGAAAGAACTTCTCATTTTATAACAATGGCGCATGGAATTCAATAATATGTATATCATCTTGATCTAGAATATATGAAACATTATCCCTCTATTTACATTGGATTTACCCAGTACTTCTGCTAATAACCATAGGTTCGTAATTATCGATAATGACATGCCATCAATGTCATCATGGAGAACAACATGTTCCCCCATGGGTTTTCATTCCATTATAACCCATTTACATTTTGGAACCCATGATGTCAAACCCTCCCAAGTCTAAGTAATCTGATCACTCACTAGATAGCCAAATATGAAGCCACATGCAGTTTCCTTGCATTCACTCAACTCATCCCCTAGATCCATTATCACATGTTACAATTATGATTCACATATATCCTCCCACCCCCCCGATGATGAATATACCATCTATATTCCTATTTGTGTCATCAACCCAAAGAATAAATCAATGGGGAACCACCATTTGAAGATACTAATCCCACTAAGTTATTCCTGGAGGAACATTTTGCATGACATTGATTCCCAGGGAACCCATCTTCTCATTTTCACAAAGTCATTACATCATCATTGAAATGATTCCTCGACTACCTCAAAATTGTGTGAATCCTGTCATATCATTCTTTTTGGAAGCATCCCTTGGTCTTCCTTGATCGATGTATTTGAGTCAACTTAACCCCATCATTATCAGTTTTGTTATTCAGATCAACATTGTATCTTTGATAAATCCCTTCATCTGTAGTCTGTTTCCCTCTATTTCAACCTGTATCATCATTTGAAGAATTCTTTTTTCATCCACTCACTCCTGTTTACATCGGTCAAGGGAAGTCATGATCCCCATACTTATCAATTAGTCTGTTGTTAGGTCAATTGGTTTCCTAGTTGGTTACAAAATGATATCGGTTCTTGAGATAAGGCCCTTGTCTTATCATATGCTTCATCTATCATCAACGTCAACTCACCATATTCTAAGAGCTGGAATGATTATAGTTTGTACCTTGGGGTCCCTTCTCATCCATATAAGTGATTTCCTCCAACTAGGTAGGGGGGGTCATTAGTGTTCCATAACTTAGTGGTGTCCCCTATGCTTGACACCAACAACTCTATTGCATCAAGGGGATTCATACATTCCAATGGTATCAATGTTCACATTTATGATTCATGGGAGAAGAAAATATGGTATACTGAAGTTCTTTTGACAACTTCACCACAATTCAAATTCCCCACACCCATCGTATGTTTGTGCTCATCAACAGTTCCACTTATTCAACACCAGTAACAGATTTCTAGTATTCATTTATTCATACAAGGATCAAATCCATGTTCATCCTAGTAGTAGCAATATCAAGATTCGATCCCTCGGCCCCCTCTTATTGTAATTTATTCTGAAATTTTTTCACAAGAATAGGTATGCTTGTCTTTTTTGTATAAAACACCATATATTATTTATAGCTTCAATGGTCATCACCAATAATCTTCCCCTATGTGTAGGTCCTTTCACCCTCAAGTGCTTGATAAATTATTAGAACATGGATAGAAAAGAAATGATGATGCATTTTAGCCCTGCAGTACCCTCTAAACCTCATACATTAGGGGGCATCTATTAACACTTAAATATCGTACACATCTGACATTTTGGATAATATTGCAGAAAGGTGTCATTAGCATACAACATGTAGCTCATACAAGACATCCTGATCAGAAGCAAAAGACAAATTGAACCCTAAAATTTCAATAGCAGCCGATATGGAAAATCATGCAGCTAAAATAATTGGACACCTGCACTAATTAACACGACCTTCCTATTCAGTCACATGCACATACCCACGTAGAGTTTCCTTTGAAACCCATGTGATTGTCAAAAGGGTAGGACCATGTCATTCTACAACATAGTCAAATCTCAAAATGTCTCTCTTGGCTCCAAAATTCGAATGAGACTCCTCACATGCTTGGGAGCATTCAATATCCCCCCTTGTGTACTTAGAGATCAAGTTCAAACGAAAGAGTGTTCATATTTTCATCTAGATCTTTCTTGGACTCCATTTGGCCTATAAAAGGAATCCATGAGCATGTATTCTATAGGAGAAAATTAGAGTAAATCTGTTCTAATGGAATTACATTGGGAGCTCATCTTTGAATCTACTTCCTACCTCAAATTGGCATGAAAAATATCCCTTTATTTCTTCCTCTAAGAAGCAAGTGTTTCTCCATTGTTCTATGCTATTTATATTGCAATTGAGTGGACAAAAAATACGTACCCAAGGGAGATTGTTGGTTTTACTTGAATCCATCACCTCCTAGGTGACACCATTGTATTTAATTGAAATATTGGACAATCAACATTTTGTTTGGCATACTCTTGTTCTATTATGTTCTTGTTAGTTTTTTTTATTTATTCTCTAGAGTTTGCTTCACCATTTTGAGTTTGGGATATTGAAAATTTGCGAACACAATTATGGGTCCTTACTCCAACCTCAAGGATTTTTCAACTCGTGCGAGGACTACACACCCTTGTGGCTATTTTTCACACAAGAATACCCCTCCCCCTAAGATATTTCTTTCCTATTAGACCCACCTTGATGTTTGAAAAACAGGATCGTAGAGCAATAACAATAAACAAGATGCAAATAGAAACACACAAACACATTAAAAGAGAGACACCAATATATCATGGTTGAACAAAGATGGGTTACACCCACATTGAAATTGCCAGTCCTTATTATTATACCATCCAACAAAGTGAAGGGATACAGCCTGCAGCACAGCCGCTGCACTTCCTTTTCACACTCTCTCACAGTCTCTCTTTATGATCTCAAATATCTTTATAATGCATAATACCTAATACATTTCTTCCCCTAGCCGTATTACAATGTCTTTCATTTATAAGGTAAATACAATTGGAAAATACAATGGTATACCCAAAACCATGGGCCCGAAATCTGTTGGTGAAATAGCCCAAGGTTGGGGAATGAGTGTATACTCCTTTTGCATATCATATAGAGCTGGGGTACATGGCTGAGACAATATCATCTATGATATTGGAAGATATGGATCCACAACCAACAATACCCCCCATACGTATCTCTCCTAATCCCCCTCCCCCTACCACTAACTAATCCCCAAAATCTCTCTCTCTCTCTCTCTATATATATATATATATATATCATATATAGATAACCATAACCCTCATCATCTCTCTCTCTCTCTCTCTCATAATCCCTCTCCTATTCTCCCCTCCTCCTCCAAACCATTAACCCCCTATCCCTTATCTTTCTCAGCCAACTTTGTAACACCCCCCTTCTCTCTCTTAATCCCCCTCCCTTGTAAGCAATAGTTAATCCTCACTATAATAATAAATAATAATGCACATGCATTAATAATAAATGCACATTATTAACACACTCACATTATTAACACACTAACATTTTTTCCTACATTATCTCATTAAAACATCCAAGCTATTGTTTTCATGGACAAACCCTATGAAAAAGATTCTATTGCAAGTGCTCTTGGTTTCTTACAGCATATATATCCATTATTTTTACATATTTTTGTTCTATTAGATCCTATTGGAGATACTTTTTTTCATTCCAAGATTTTGGGGATGTGTAACAAATAAATATAGAAAAAAGGTCTAGAATATTGGAGCTTCCCCTTCAAAAGGTCCATGAAATAAGAGAGAAGGAAAGGTCGGGTATTGAAAAACATAGGCATCCACAAGGAATCCCCTAAAATCTAATGGAGGCTATTCATTCCATCAACAGTAAATGATCCAACTAATGAAGAATATATTCAAGATTTGGTAGATTGCAGGTATTCACATGGGGATATTAGATTAGATTATCCTCATGTGAAAGCTAAATTTGAACAATCATGTGTTCAACATATAGACCACACACATATCCAATGCATTCTGAATCTCAATTCTCAACTCAATGCAGTGCTACAATCTATTGGTGATGGGATTCACACATCTTCTCCACCTTCCTTACCTGGACTATCTAGTTTACAACACATAACTCCTAGAAGTATTAAATTGAATGAAATTCCTCTAGCATTCCTCGAAGACAAGTTATCGAAATGAACTATTGATTGGTAGTGTAGAATAAATATCAAAGACCTTTTTGAATAAAGAAAATGATGCATCCAAATGTCAATTATTGTTGTCTTTGTTAAAATCACATTTTTTAGCTATTGTTAGGATAATTTTAGTCATAAAGATATCTAAAGGATCAAATGCTAGTAATCACGTTGTTAGAAATATTCAAGCAAATTTTAATACAATTGGAAAGTATATTTGTTCAAAATATTGTAATGTTAGATGTTGTGTGTTATCTGAATCAATTATAAACATGTACACAAGGCATTGTTGATTTTTGTCATGCACATCTAACATTTTTAAAGTAAATAGAAAAAATCTTTGTAACTCTATTATAAGAGATAACCTTGACAACCCAAATAAAACATATTGTTTGGCCTTCATTGGAACGTTTCCTCATTCGGATAGGAAATTAATTGATGTTGTTAGGGAACTAGTACAAAAGTTTTGGCATGATAGTATGAGGCCTTCATCCAGTGAAAAACATGTTCTAAAGTGGAGTAAAGGTATTAATGATCATGAGCCCCACATTAATCACTTACTTGACATGAAACAAACATATATCTATGAGAGATTCAATATTGAATACATGGAATTAAACCTATTCCAAAGACCATTTGAGAAACGTAAAGCTTGGAATGTTATAATATGCATAGATCTAAAGAACCTGCAACAATTAATTAATGAAAATACATGAGATAGAAAAATTAACAGAACTCAGAATCAGTTTATTGATCGCATGCCACTTCAAGGGGGCAACCTCCTTCAAGCAATCTCACTACAAATAACTTCACGGTACCTTCATTGGTCTCAACACAAACTTATATACTAATTCTAGGCTCCAATACCATGGGTCAATACCATGTTCCAATACAAACTATGGATCAAAAAATAGTATGGGATGACTTACAAAGCATATGCGTCCAACAAAAATATACTAACAAAGTAAAGAGAAGGGTTGCCACAGGTTCCTAACATCCCCTCTCCCTTAGAAAAATATTTCTCCTCAAAGTTTTAGATGTGGAAATTGATGCAGAATTTGAAGGAGTGGTTCGCCTGTAGCATCCTCGGGTTGCATTCTGGGCCACTGACGTCGTTTCAGTTTCAAGAAGGATTGCTTGGAAGGCTGTAGACGAAGAAGAACCATATCAGCTGCATGAAAATTGCGCTCAGAATGGTGCTGCTCAGCTTGTTGCTTCATTCGAAGTCTTGGCATGTGAAGATTGTCCTGCAGAATGAAAAGAATCTGGTCGTGGTTTTGAAGCGCCGAGTCAATTTCCTGAAATGAGGATGTTAACACCCAAAAAGTGTTCACTACCTCATCTACCTCATTACATGGCTCATTTGTCCATTTTCCTACCATATTTCCCTTAAAAACCCTAAAAATCCCACTAAAAAAGCCTCCAAAAGGCCTAAAATGCCTCCAAAAGGCCACAAAACCATCAAAAAAGCCTCAAAAAGGCTAAAAACCCCATTTTTCCTCCAAAAATATCCAAAATTCCTCTAAAAATAGCAAAAACCCTCTAAAAGGGAATAAAAAATATAAAATAAGGAGGAAAAGGAGACCACCAAAAAACTATAAATAGGTGATGGAGACCCCTTATTTCATATCCACAATCAAGTATACCCTTACTCTGCCAAAATCTCTCTTGAAACCCTAGCAGACCCCTTATTTCATATCCACAATCAAGTATACCCTTACTCTGCCAAAATCTCTCTTGAAACCCTAGCTCACCCTTGAGCTACTTTCACCTTGAGAGTGCCTTTTGGCCCATTCCCACCATTGGAGAAAGAGAAGGAGCAAGTTGGAGCTTGGAGCAACCCTCTTGGACATTGCAAGAGCTTCACCAACCTTCACATTGGAGGTAAAATTAATACAAAAGCCATTCTTTATATCTTGTTCTTTTTATGTTTCATGCACATGTTTAGAGTAATTTATATTTATGTTTTAGCATTTTAATTTACATTTACTGAACTGCTACTAAGGAGTCCATTCTCCTTAGTACGTGATCATTTGCACAAGCTAGGGGTAAAACCCTAGCTATAGGGGAGCTGCTAAGGGTGTATGGAAGAAGAACTAGCAGTGCTTGTCCGTAGGCTGCTTCGTATGGTGTCCTTTTAGATGTGGTATTGTACCAATGGAGCGCTTCTAGGAAATCCATTGAAATAGTGGTATAAATCTGTGTAGGGATGGGAAAGGGTCTAAGCATTCCTGAAAGGAGGGTCATGTCACCCTTGGTTACCTGGAAAGTATCACAGCTAGCCACCATCTGTTGAATTGTCATTTTCAGTCCTTGAAAAAAGAAGTTACATTGTTCCAGGTCATACGTTTTGAGGAACACAGAGTGCCCTGCTGATGAAGAAGCATGGAGTTCATAGAAGAGATAGCCTTGTTGAACAGATTGCAACCAATTTGGAACAAGCAGAGAAATAGTTGTAAGAGAAATTGGGTCATCAAATATGGGAGAAGGAGCATCTACCACCATATTGTCCTTACCCTTCTTGTAAGTGATTGCATAGGCATAACCCATGAGTTGGATAACCCATTTTAGGTGTGCTGGGGACGATACCCGTTGTGCCAGGAAATTTTCCAAACTCTGGAGATAAGTCTTCATGCAGAAATAATTCCCTAATAGGTATGGCTGCCACTTCTGTACTGCATGCAAAATAGCCATAATTTCCTGCTGAGATGTAGATGCAGCTAAATGCTTACCAGAAAGGTCTCTTGAAGGTGGAAATACCACTAGTTTAGCAAAGACACCTGCATATCTATCCAAGGAAGTAGTGGAGACCATTGATGGGTGCATCTGAATGGAATGGAGTTGATCGATGATACCATGTGAATTCTTCTTAAGGATCCTTTCCAACCGATGTGAACTAGTGATGCAGAGAGACCCTGGTTTTAAGCTCGTAAATTTGTGTTGTGTCCCATTGATGGAAAACTGCATGCAAAGTTTAGAAAATTCCCATAAGATGGGGCCAAGTGTGCATAACCATTGAACACCCAAAACCACATCACATCTGCCTAAGGACAAGGAAAACATGTCAAAGCGGAGGTTATAATATTCTAGAGAGATACACACATTCTGACACTTTCCCTTGCAAGGTAAGGTGCCCCCATTGGCAACCATGACTTCAAAGTTGGAGCAAGGATGGACAAAACAATCATCCTGTTTGGCAATCCGAGGGTCAATGAAGTTATGAGTGCTACAAGAATCAATGAGTATTGTAAGAGGAAGCTTCTTGAAGTAAACCCTGACCCGCATTGTTTGGGGGGTGGTGATTCCAGCTAAAGCAGGGAGAGATATCCATGGGTGGTCATCCTGAGATGGAGGGTCAATAGGAGGCACCTAATTGTCGACCTAGTCATCTAGTGCATCTGGAGCTTCTTCACCAACTTCAGAGGTAGGCGCAGAATCCACATCCAAGAGATAGATCTTTTGCTGAACACATCTATATACCTGAGTGAATTTCTCATCACAATTATAAAAAATCCCTTTTTCTCTGCATGCCTGCATCTCTATTTCAGACAAATGCTTGATAGGAGTTGGTCGAGGAGCTGGCGGGATGCGAGGTCGTTGAGAACCCATATTTCAGAAGGGAACAAAAGTGGGTTTGGAGCAATGTTGGGTTGCAATCTTGTCTTCTGCCAACTTAACCAACCCCAAGGCTTCCATCATTGTGTTGGGACATAAAAGTTTGACCTCTGAGGCTGCGGATTTCATCCTTAAGAGCAATGATAAAACAACTCCTGTAGAAGTCATCAGACAACCCTTCTATGTGATTGGCTAGGTTCTCAAATTATGTATGATACTCTCTCACAGTGCTAATTTGACGAAGTTTAGTGAGTGGTCCGGTGAATTCATCAAAAGCACTAGGACCAAATCGTTGCAAAAGGAGTTAGAAAAAATATGCCCATTTTGGCTCGTCATGAGCCTTGATGTACCAATAGTACCATTGTAGGGCTTCCTGTTCCAAATGAAAGGATGCAAGTGGAACTTCTTGGACATCAAAAGTATTAGGCAGACTGAAATACTATTCTGCATGCTAGATCCATCCAGTCGGATTAGTACCATTGAAGTGAGGAAAATCAAGCTTCGGACAACAGAAATTGTTGGAAGAAGAGAACCCATTGTCTAATGAAGACTCAGACTATCGTTTGTTGTTCATGGCTGAATGCTAAAGATGGAGGCCAAGAAATTTTTCATCCAGATCATGGATTTTGGTTTGGATGGCTACAAGTACTTCCTCCATGCTTTTTGTTCTTGCGCGGGTGACAACCATATCCAGGAGTTTTTTTTCTTCTTTTCATGAATGGGTAGAAAAACACAAACAAAATCTTATTTAGTAAAGAGAAATTTGGATTTGGGAAAAGCTTGGATGGGTATTTGGGGTTTGAGTAGGTTTTGGACACTTTGGAATGGATAGGAAAGAAAAAATGAGGATTTCAGAAGCGGGGTGAAAGAATGGGAAAATTTGTTAGAGAGGGACAAAGAAGCAGAAATAGGGAATGAATACAGTGGCAAAATTTGAAGGCGATTGGGTGAAAATCGAAGGAGTTATGGAAAACCGTAAAAATAGACAAATGTGGGATTTCTGGCTTTGGGAAGTGGAAATTGGCATAAGGTCCTCAGGAATGCAATATGCAGAATGGGATTGCAAGGGTGTCAATGAAGGATCTGAAACAACTTTCCAAATGGATCGAAAATGGTGGGATTTGGAACAGCTTGGAATGGATAAAAAATGGTTGGATCTGAAATGGCTAGATCAGAACCATTTTTCGGAATGGATCTGGAACAGATGGACCTAAAACAACGCGAAATTGATCGATGACAGATGGATCTGCAATGGTGCGGAAGTGATCAACAATAGTGCAGCTAAAAATAGATATGGACCCCAACTATGTTCTGCTTCCTATTGGTTCAGGGGATTCACTCAACCACCAATGTTGTTTGACGGCTTGCATATTGGGGCAGTACCCCTTTTTATATTTTGAGCATTAATTTAAAATGATCTAGGATCGTATCTGAGAGAATAAGATGTACAACATATCAATCACAAGAGACAACCACAAAAGACAATAGACACATTGTTTCCTTGGGGAAAATGAATAAGGTGAAAAACCCCAATAACTTCCTCAGATATAGATAGAGCAATGATACAAAACCCAAGCATAAGAGATAATCTCCTAGCAGCTTCTTCTCCTCCACTTGTGCGCCACTCTCACATGAGAGAATGAGTGAGTAAGTGAATTATCAAATAGAGTGCCTCCCGCACTCTATTTATACTTGACTTGACTTGCCTAACAAACTAGCAGGGCCGACTTCTCTAGAAGAGTCTAACAGCCCATGGTAACTCCACTCAAGGCCGACCCCACACTTAGTGGTCTAATAACCCATAACTTGCAAGTTTCGACACTTGTAAATACAAATGACAACACTTCCTTATAGAGGAATAATAACATCTCTATAGGAGTACAATATACATATATGAAATACATTCTGAAGTTACAAATACATCAACACTCCCTCTTAACTAGGAAGGTATTTCTCGACATAGGTCTGCTAGCACAAGTCTTCTTCTCTGGATCATCGTCATCGAATTATCGTCATCGTCACTGCTGATGCTATCTCAATCAATCTCTAATCTACTCGTCATAGGAAGTTCTACAAAGCCATCCCTTTTTCATGCTGGTGTAGCGTCCCCTTCTCTCATTTCAATGAAAGGAAGGAAACATGACTGACTTACTGGGCTTATTGACCCTCTCAGCCCCATACATTACTTCAAAAATTCATAACAATTAAGATCTTCTTGTGTGCAGATTCATACTTCAAATAAACAAAGTGAAAATAAACATACTAGCAAGCACACAAATAGTAATGCATCCTCATATTTAACATAGGCATAATATGATTAAAAACCCAGGGATTTCAATTCCATTCCCAGGTTATGCACAGACTTCATGTCAATTTTATTAAGACAATCATTTTATTTCATTAACATGGACAATTAACATTCAGAATTAACACACTGCAAAACACATAATGCATATAATGTAAATCACAAAGAACACTTATCTTGAAGATGAAGCTGTCCAAACAACAGGCTATGTGAGAGCAACATTCCACCCAACCATAGATCTCTGTCTAGCTTGTATTCTTTCAGCTGAGAGATCATCCTCGAGCTGAGTTGTGTATCCACTAAGGAGGAACTAGCTGAGCTCACTCACAGCCATGATTTCACTCAACAACTATGCTAAGCCAACACACAATTGGGTTTATCAAGCATATGAAAGACAAAGGAGGGAAATGCTAAGCCAGTGAGCTCAACCACAGAGCTACAGGCATCTCAAATGAATTCAACAGTCAAGGCACCCACATTACCTACCACACACAATACAAGGAAGGTCCCCTTCTCTGTTGCATAGTCCCTTAGGTGTCCCTTCCCTCCAGTGCTCTTCAGCGTGGGCATAGAAAGGTCCAGCTGCTAATCCTTGAGATTCTAGCTTTCACTGGGTTTATCAAGCAAACCCAACCTCTGCTCAGTCATCCACAATTGGATTTCTCACAATTCTGTTCATCAAATAACTGAATCCCGTCACTTGTTTTCTGGGCTATAAAACTGGGTTTTCCAATGGAATTCGGGGTATCTAATCCTCTCAAATTCACCCCAAGGTTTATATCTATGGATCTCCCATTGGATTTTACTGTTAAATACCAAATCTGGGCGTTTTTGGCTCTTCAAAACATGGGTTCTTGCAAAGTTGCGATTTCTGGTTTTTCTCACTACTGGAAATTCGTTTTTGGATGAAAATTGATGCTGGTAACTTCCACAATGGAATGGGGATGAGGAAGAAGCAACTCTCATGAGATAGAGTGACATGTGGTACAAGAAAACAGAGCCCATACCTACAATTACGAATTTCTGGGTTGCCCATGCTCCATTGAAGCCATGGACTGAAATCTTCAACTACTTCCTTACAATAGAAATAAATGTCATTAAGAGAAAATCAAATGGGTTCTCACAATGACATTTTGCATCATATGGTTCATCCCCACAACCCCCTCACCACTCCCTAGTGGATACACATGGCCCCTTCTCATTTGTTGCTTCCATAGTCAGTTTTTGTATTTTATTGAAATATTAACATTTACATCAATTTACAATATTCCATGGCTTAATAGCACATGGGTATCAAAATATCAAATACTCACTTGTTTTAAATAAAATCCAAACATACACTAGCGGGGCCTTGGCCTTGAGCTCCACGCTAGGTAAACATACAATGCACGTATACCATATTTACATTAAAAGCCAATATTTCACAGGGGTCAAAAATGGGGTATTACATTCCCCTCCCCTTAGAACAACACCGTTCTCGATGTCCTCAAAACTGAACAAAAATGGGAATGCCTCTCTCATGCAATCCTCTAGCTCCCATGTAGCCTTATCAGGACTAAGGTGCTGCCATTGGACCTTTACCTGCCCGATGGCTTTGTTCTGGAGCAAAGTGACCTTATTGTCGAGGATGCGCATAGGCTCTACTTGGAACTCTCCCTCGGGTTCCACCTGTATCACATTCCAATCAATCATATAATTAGGATCATGTACATACTTCTTAAGCAAAGATCCATGGAAAACATTATGAGCTCTTATGTTAGCAGGCAATGCAAATTCTACCAAGTGTAGGAAATCTTCCCACTTGGATGGTTTATCTATCACATACATTCTCAGCATGTCTTCAAGAACCTAATTCACCCTCTCAGTTTGTCCATCTGTTTGAGGATGATATGCTGTACTGAAATTCAATTTAGTTCCCAATTCCTGAAATAATCCCTTCCAAAAATTGGAAGTGAACTTTGTATGATGATTAGAAATTATTGCCTTAGGCAATCCATGCAACTTGAATATCTCTCTCATGAAGATATTTGCAATGTCACTAGCCTTGTGAGTGGACTTGAATGGAATAAAGTGAGCTACCTTTGAAAGCTTGTCCACCACAACCATGATTGAATCATGTTTCTTCACTGTCATGGGCAGACTTGTTATAAAATTCATAGATATCACTTCCCACTTCCATTCCAGAATGAGTAAGGGATGCAACAATCCCGCTGGATATTGGTGTTCTGCCTTGACTTGTTGGCACTTCTAACACCTAGCAATATACTCAGCTATGTCCTTCTTCATACCATGCCAAAAGTATTGCTTTCTTTGTAGAATCCCCTCCCGTCATCCCAATGTAGGGGAGAGAACAAGACCAAACATATGGGATTCATTCTATAATCTCAGCCCCATACGTTACTAAAAAATGCATAATAATTAAAAGATTAATGTGTGCAGGTTCAAATTAACTAAGCACAACGGAATTAAATTATAATTTCACACACACAAAGAGTAATGCATAACATATATATATCACAGCAGAGGATGATTCAACATGTAGAGACTCAATCTCGTTCCAAAGCCATGCATAAATCCCCTATTGAGAGAATCGTTTCATTTCATTAAACATGGACAATTAACATACTACAGAACACAAAATGCATATAATTTATAACACAGAGAACACTTATCTTGAAGATGAAGCTGTCCAAACAACTGGCTATGTGAGAACAACGTTCCACCCAACCATAGAACTCTGTCCAGCTTGTATTCTTTTAGCTGAGAGATCACCCCGAAGCTGGGTTGTGTATCCACTAAGGAGTAACTAGCTTGGCACACTCACCGCCATGGTTTCACTTAACAACTATGCTAAGCCAACAAACAGTTGGGTTTATCAAGTATACAAAAAGATAGAGGAGGGTAATGCTAATCCAGTGAGCTCAATCGCAGAGCTACAGGCATCTCAAATGAACTCAACAGTCAGGCATCCACATTACCTACCACATCCAACACAAGGAAGGTCCCCTTCTCTGCTACACAGTCCCTCAGGCAACTCTTCCCTCCAGTGCTCTTTAGGATGGGCATAGAAAGGTCCAGCTGCTAGCTTCCTGAGATTCTATCCTTCACTGGCTTTATCAAGCAAACCCAACCTCTGATCAATTGTTCATAATGGAATTTCTCCCAATTCAGTCATTCAATAACACAAATCCATCACTGGTTTTCTGAGCTGCAAAAACTAGGTTTTCTTATGGATTTCGGGGTAGATAATACTCTCAATTTCTCCCCAAGGTTCATATCTATGGATCCCCCATTGGATTTTGCTGTCCAATACCAAATCTGGATGTTTTTGACTCTTCAAAATGTGGGTTCTTGCAAAGTTGCGATTTTTGGTTTTTCTCACTGCTGGCAATTCGTGGGTGAGGAAACTTGATGCTAGGTGATCAACAATGGAATGGGAATGAGATTGGAAGGGTTCCCAAGAGGTAGAGTGACTTGTGGGTTTAGCAAAACAAAGCCTATACCCTGCCATACGAATTTATGGGCTTCCCATGCTCTATTGAAGCCATGGACTGAATTCTTCAACAACTTCCTCAGACAGAAATAAATGTCAGCAAGGAAAGTCAAAAGGGTTCACAAGATTACATTTGGTAGCATATGGTTTAATCCCACAACCCCCTCACCACTCCCTAGTGTATACACAGGGCCCCTTCTCATTTGTTGCTCCCATAGCCAGTTCTGGTATTTTATTGCAATATTAATATTTACATCAATTTACAATTTTTTGGTAACAAAATGTCAAATGCTTGTCCATTTTAAATAAAATCTGAACATACACTAGTGGAGCCTTGGCCTTGAGCTCCACACTAGCAAAACATATATCGCATGTATACAATATTACATAAAAGCCAATTTAATATAGGGGTCAAAATGGGCTATTACATTCCCCTTCCCTTAAAACAACACCGTCCTCAGTGTTATCAAAACTGAAAAAAATGGGAATGCCTCTCTCATGGCATCCTCCTGCTCTCATGTAGCCTCATCGGGGCTAAGGTGCTCCCATTGGACCTTTACCTGCCCGATGGCTCTGTTCCAGAGCAAAGTGACCTTCTTGTCGAGGATGCGCATAGGTTCTACTTGGAACTCTCCCTCGGGTTCCACCTGTATCACATTCCAATCAATCATATGATTAGGATCATGTACATACTTCTTAAGAAATGATACATAGAAAACATTATGTGCTCTTATGTTAGCAGGTAATGCAATTCTATATGCGACTGGCCCTATCCTATCAAGGACTTCAAATGGTCCACAATATCTTGGTGAAAACTTGGCACAACTTTCCAACTTGAGGGAACTCTTCCTTGGTTTCACTCTCAAATAAACATGATCCCCAATCTGAAATTCCTTATGCACTCTTTTCAAATCTGCATAACTCTTTTGCCTATCCTGAGCTGCCTTTAAATTCTGTCTGATCTTAACAATTTCCTACTCCATTTCCTTGATCATCTATGGTCCAAGTACTACCCTGTTCACTAGACTGTCCCAACTCACTGGAGTCTTGCATCCTTTGCCATACAGTGCCTCAAATGGACTCATACCCAATGATGCATGATGTCCATTATTGTATACAAATTCTACCAAGTGTAGGTAATCTTCCCACTTGGATAGTTTATCCATCACATACATTCTCATCATGTCTTCAAGAACCTGATTCACCCTCTTAGTCTGACCATCTGTTTGAGGATGATAAGCTGTACTGAAATTCAATTTAGTTCCCAATTCCTGAAACAATCCCTTCCCAAAATTGGAAGTAAACTTTGTAACACGATCAGAAACTATTGCCTTGGGAAATCCATGCAATCTAAATATCTCTCTCATGAAGATGTTTGCAATGTCATTAGCCTTATGAGTGGAATTGACTGGAATAAAGTGAGCTACCTTTGATAGCTTGTCCACCACAACCATGATTGAATCATGCTTCTTCACTGTCATGAGAAGACCTATTATAAAATCCATAGAGATCACTTCCCACTTCCATTCTGGAATGGGTAAGGGCTACAACAACCCTGCTGGATGTTGGTGCTCTGCCTTGACTTGTTGGAACTTCTGACACCTAGCAATGTAATCAGCTATGTCCTTCTTCATACCATGCCAAAAGTATTGTTTTCTTGTTGTTGTTATAGTTTTCTGATATCCTGGGTGTCCTGAATATGGCATTTGATGTATCTCATCCATCACTAACTTCTTCAAATCTACACTGTTTGGAATGTATAGTCTAGTATGGTGATAAATGAGAACACAATTATCACCCAGCTGATATCTTGCACATGCTTCACCTACATTACCCTGCTACAATTTCTCTTTAATTTGAAGGCAAGTCTCATCACCATTTTGGGCTTCAAGAACTCTTGTCTTTAAGTCTAATTTACACATACTTACTAATGCAACATGAAATTTTCTGCTAAGAGCATCTGCAACCTTATTCTCTTTCCCTTTTACATGCTTAATTTCAAAATCAAATTCACAAAGGAACTCCATCCATCTAGCTTGCCTGGCATTCAATTTTGGTTGATCAAACAAATACTTCAAACTCGTGTGGTCCATCCTAAGCTCGAATCTTCTTCCCATCAAATAATGTCTCCACATCTTAAGAGAATGCACTATGGCTACTAATTCTAAATCATTTGTGGCATAATTCTTTTCATGCTCCTTTCATTTCCTTGACTTGTAGCAAATCATAGTTCCTTCTTGCATAAGAACTCCACCTAGCCCCTCAATGCAAGCATCTGTGCACACTACAAAATCCTTCTTTGGATCTGCTATCTTCAAAACAAGAGCGCTGGTAAGTAGCTCCTTTAACCGCTGAAAACTTTTCTCACATTTTTCAGACCATACAAAGTTGATGTTCTTTCTTTGCAATGAAGTGATCGGATGAGCTATCCTGGAGAAACCTTCAATAAACCTTCTGTAGTAACCGGCAAGACCCATGAAAGATCTAACATCTGAAACATTCTTTGGAGTAGACCAATCCATGATGGCATTAATATTTTCTGGATCCACTACAATACCTTCTTCAGAAACGACATGACCCAAATATTGAATTCTCTTTTGGTAAAACTCACACTTGCTTAACTTGGCATACAACTGATGTTCTCTAAGGACTTGTAACACCATTCTTAGATGTTCTTCATGCTCTTCTTCATTCCTTGAATAGACAAGAATGTCATCCAAGAACACAATCACAAGCTTGTCCAAATATCTGATGAACACACTATTCATGAGACACATGAATGTAGCAGGTGCGTTGGTAAGACCAAATGGCACCACAGTGAACTCATAATGACCATATCTAGTTCTGAAAGCCGTCTTGTGAATGTCTTCCTCTTTAATTCTCACTTGATGATAGCCAGACCTCAAGTCAATCTTTGAAAACAATTTAGCTTCCTTCATTTGATCAAACAAATCATCAATTATTGGAAATGTATGCTTGTTCTTGACTGACATTTTATTTAACTGCCTGTAATTAATGCACAGCCTTAAAGTCCCATCTTTCTTCTTGACAAATAACATCGGTGCTCCCCAAGGAGACACACTAGGCCTGATATATCGCTTGTCCATTAATTCTTGTAGCTGCATCTTCAACTCCACCAATTCCAGTGTACTCATTCTATAAGGAGCTTTGGAATTCGGTGCTGCTCCTAGAACAAGATCGATGGTAAAATCAATATCTCTCTTTGGTGGTATCCTTGGTACTTCATCCAGAAACACATCTTGGAACTCTTGCAATATTCTAAAGTCTTCTATCCTTGGACCTTTCTCCTCCGACGAATCTGACATATGAACTGCATATAATTGGCAACCATGCTTTGTAAAAAATTTTCAACTGTAGGGTTGAAATCTGCCTTACTAAAACTTGCTTGGAAATTCCTCTTATCAATATTGGCCTTCCCTCTTCATCAATGCACTCAAGTGCTTTCTCATAACAGTCCAACTTGGCTTTATGTTTTTCCAACCAATCCATGCCAATCAAGGCATCATAAGATCCTAAAGGTAGCACATTTAAATCTACATGTGTGTGGAGTCCATTCAATTCTATGGGGAACTCCGCCACTACTTCACTTACTTTCCTCTTGGTCCCTATGGCTAATTGAACTAACCAAGACTTATTGTGCTTCACCTTTTTAAGAGAACGAGCTTCAACCACTTTTGGAGAAACATAACTATGAGTAGATCCTAGATCAATCAAAACAGAAAAAGATTGCATAGCAATCTTATTTTCAACTTCCACCACTGATGATTGATGGTCTGCTTGATGATTATCCAACACTGCATAAATCTGAGGTGTTTCCCTTGCCATGTCTTCCACTGCAGTTGCTCCCTTTAAGTTGTGCAACTTTCGGGGATTATCCTTTCGATGTGGACAATCTTTCAGCATGTGGTTTTCTCCACATCCCCAAGACTAAAGTTGTCCCTTTGATGCTTTGTTTGCTGCTACTGCTGGCTTGAATCCACTCCTTGCTTGCTTCCCCTGTGGAAAGGTTCTAGGCTAACCTCTGAATGGTGGCTTGAAGCCACTCCTATTTTGATCAAACCTCCCTCTTGGATTTCCTTTCCATGCTTGGTTAACCTCTGTTTTTCCTTTATTCTGCTCATAGCAATGCATTGCCATCCTAACGGCTTCATCCAAACTTGGTGGATTAACAAACTCAATACGATCTCTGAAACTTTGAGGTAGACTTCCAAGGAAGCATTGGATTTTCACTCTCTCATCCTTAATGTAGTCTACATACCTCAATAATTCCAAAAATTTATGGACACACTCTTCCATAGATTTTTGTCCCAACCAGAGTTCATTGACCTCTTTTCTCTTACTATCATAATACCTAGCAAAAAGGTATTTCTCCTTGAATTAATTCTTAAATCTCTCCCAGCTGACCTTCCTCTCACTAATCCCTTTTACTTGCAATAGGTTATCCCACCAAATTGAAGCTCTGCCATTTAGATTGTAAATGGCAATTCTGGCCTTTTATTTCCTGAGTAGTCCTAAATTCTAAAATATTTCTTCATTCCAAGAAGCCATGCCTCTGCCTCTTGGCCAGTCTTGTATTCTCCATCAAATGTGGGAGGCCTTGCCTTCGTGAATTCACCCTATGGGATTCCCTCGAATTTCTTCCTTCCATCCAATCTTCTAGAAGTATTCCTTGGACTTCTCCTAGAACCTTTGGACTTACATGACCTGCTGGAAGAAGATCTTGATGAAGATGTTCTGTGCTTCTTGCTCACAGAACTCTTCCTTGGGCTTGGAGTCATCTTCTTTGAACGACCTCTAGAGTGACTCGCTTCCTCTCTTCCTTCCTCACCTGCATTGCTTGGATTAGAACCAGGATTTATCCTCTACTGCATATCAGTGAGGCTTTGTAAAATAGCAGCATTTAGTTGGTGTTGTTCTTCCTGAGCCTTCATTAATCTTTCATTAAAGTTCATCATGGTTTCAACCAAATTCTGAGTAGTCATCTGCTCCCTTATCCCATTGGATTTTTTCTCCTCATTCTCTTCATGCACATTTTCTCCTAGGATGTCTTCTTCATGCTCATAAGGATCTTGAGCATCATTTATGGTCACCATTTTTCCTGTATGCTACCTCTGCTACAATTATTAAATCTTAGGAGCTGCAAGCACTGTGCATTATGAAAATATTTGTTAGACATCATAAGAATGCATATAGATATATACACAATCAATATTTAACATAATAAAACTCATGGAATAATTCACACAGTTTCTATGCATTCATTTCGCTCGCCCATTCAAGCAATTCTGGAAATTGCCCACAATTGTCGATAATTTGACAAAATAGTCACTGGTACATTTTGCTCTAATTATCTATGGGGTGTGATAACTTCGTTCAAATTCTAGTCATACACCATTATTCCCTGCTGGACAAACTTTCCAATGCCTGTCCCCGTGCTCCATTCCGTCATTGGGTGTGGAAACTGCGTTATTTCAAAATTGACAACTTTCACCCAATTCTACATACTTTTACACATTTGTATTTTGGTCCTGAATGCCAACTTCAGCCACCTGTGGAAGAAGATCTATGAAGAATCACAAAAAAATTTCTATGCGGCGAAGTTATCCCATATAACAGTAAACGCTCAGCATCTCGCGGATCTCTATTCTGATGCACCATTCATCTTCTATGAATTTTTGGGTTTTACTACTTCTCACTTTTCACATTTTCCCAAAATTTCAAGTTTTGGGCTCTATACCTTTTTTTTTTTTAAGCCAAAAACTGGAAGCCGAAAGCCGAAAACTGGAAGCCGAAACCGGAAGTTGAAGCTAAAAGCCGAAAGCCAAAAACCGGAAGTCGAAAACTAGAAGTCGAAACCGGAAGCCGAAGCCGAAAGTCGGATGCCGAAAATCGGAAGACGAAGCCGAAAGCCGAAAGCAGAAAGCCGAAAGCCGAAAGCCGAAAACCGGAAGCTGAAAACCGAAAGCCTAAACCAAAAGCCGAAGCCGAAAGCCGAAAGCCGAAAACCAGAAGCCGAAACCGGAAGCCGAAGACGAAAGCCAAAAAACTGGAAGCCGAAAATAGGAAGCCAAAACTGGAAGCGAAAGCCAAAAGCTGAAAGCCAACAGCTGAAAACCGAAAGCCGAAAGCCGGAAGCCGAAACCAGAAGCTGAAGCCGAAAGCCGAAAGCCGAAAGCTGAAAACTGGAAAACACCCATGTTTCCTGTAACTTTCGGGGTCCATATCTTCTTTTTCCCTTGTCCAAATGAGGCAAGTCTAGTACCATTGGAAAGCTCTTGGAGAGATCTATGCACTTGTGTGATCCTCTTCCACATCTAATAAATCTGATCTTGTCATTTTCCACAATCAAAATGATGCCCCCAACTTCCCAATACTATGTTAAAATGTCCTGTTACATGCCTGCAAACTCAGAGTCTGGCCCAAGCAGCCCCAGTGCTGCGAGCTGAGCTCTGATACCACTCTGTAGTGTCCCCTTCCATCATCCCAATGCACAAGAGAGAACAAGACCAAACATATGGGCTTCATTCTACAATCTCAGCCCCATACGTTACTAAAAAATGCATAATAATTAAAATCTTAATGTGTGCAGGTTCAAATTAACTAAGCACAGCGGAATTAACTCATATTTGCACACACACAAAGAGTAATGCATAACATATATATATCACAACAGATGATTATTCAAGATGTAGAGACTCAATCTCATTCCAAAGCCATGTATAAATCCCATATTGAGAGAATCATTTCATTTCATTAAACATGGACAATTAACATACTGCAGAACACAAAATGCATATAATTTATAACGCAGAGAACACTTATCTTGAAGATGAAGCTGTACAAACAACTGGCTATGTGAGAGCAATGTTCCACCCAACCATAGAACTCTGTCCATCTTGTATTCTTTCAGCTGAGAGATCACCTCTGAGCTAGGTTGTATATCCACTAAGGAGTAACTAGCTGGGCACACTCACAGCCATGGTTTCACTTAACAACTATGCTAAGCCAACACACAATTGGGTTTATTAAGCATACAAGAAGATAAAGGAGGGTAATGCTAATCCAGTGAGCTCAACCGCAGAGCTACAGGCATCTCAAATGAACTCAATAGTCCGGCACCCACATTACCTGCACATGCAACACAAGGAAGGTCCCCTTCTCTGCTACACAGTCCCGTAGGCAACTCTTCCCTCCAGTGCTCTTCAGGATGGGCATAGAAAGGTCCAGCTGCTAGCTTCCTGAGATTCTAGCCTTCACTGGGTTTATTAAGCAAACCCAACCTCTATTCAATTGTTCATAATGGAATTTCTCCTAATTCAGTCATTCAATAGCTCAAATCCGTCATTGGTTTTCTGGGCTGCAAAAACTGGGTTTTCCTATGGATTTCGGAGTAGCTAATACTCTCAATTTTTCCAGAAGGTTTATATCTATGGATCCCCCATTGTATTTTACTGTCTAATACCAAATTTGGGTGTTTTTGGCTCTTCAAAACGTGGGTTCTTGCAAAGTTGCGATTTATGGTTTTTCTCACTACTTGCAATTCGTGGGTGATGAAAATTGATGCTAGGTGATCAACAATGGAATGGGAATGAGATTGGAAGTGTTACCAAGAGGTAGAGTGACTTGTGGGTCAAGCAAAATAGAGCCCATACCCTGCCATACGAATTTCTGGACTGCCCATGCTCCATTGAAGCCATGGACTGAATTCTTCAACAACTTCCTCACACAAAAATAAATTTCAGCAAGGAAAGTCAAAAGGGTTCACAAGATGACATTTGGCAGCATATGGTTCAATCCCACAACCCCCTCACCACTCCCTAGTGGATATACATGGCCCCTTCTCATTCGTTTCTCCCATAGCCAGTTCTGGTATTTTATTACAATATTAATATTTACATCAATTTACAATTTTCCATGGCTTAATAACACATGGATAACAAAATGTCAAATGCTTTTCCATTTTAAATAAAATTTGAAGATACACTAGCGGGGCCTTGGCCTTGAGTTCCACGCTAGCAAAACATTTATCGCATGTATACAATATTACATAAAAGCCAATTTAACATAGGGGTCAAAATGGGGTATTACATTCTTGCTGCTGTTATAGTCATCTGATATCTTGGATGTCCAGAGTATGGCATTTGATGAATTTCATCCATCACTAGCTTCTTCAAATCTGCACTATTTGGAATGTATAGTCACTCTTTATAGATGAGGATATTCTCTTCACCAAGCTGATATCCCGCACACTTTTCATCCACATTACCATGCTGCAACTTCTCTTTAATTTGAGGGCAAGTTCCATCACTGTTTTGGGCGTCAATGACTTTTGTCTTCAAATCTGACTTGCACATACTTACTGCTGCAACATGAAATTTTCTGCTAAGAGCATCTGCAACCTTATTCTCCTTCCCTTTTACATGCTTAATTTCAAAATCAAATTCACAAAGAAACTCCATCCACCTAACTTTCCTAGCATTCAAGTTTGGATGATCAAACAAATACTTCAAACTCCTGTGGTCTGTTCTAAGCTCGAATCTTCTTCCCATCAAATAATGTCTCCACATCTTGAGAGCATGCACTATGGCTGCTAATTCTAAATCATGTGTAGCATAATTATTTTCATGCTCTTTTAACTTCCTTGACTCATAGAAAATAACAACTCCTTCTTGCGTGAGCACTCCACCTAGCCCTTCAATGCAAGCATCTGTGCACACCACGAAATCTTTCTTTGGATATACTATCTTCAAAACAGGAGCACTGTTAAGTAACTCCTTTAACTTCTGAAAACTTTTCTCACATTTTTCAGACCATACAAACTTGATGTTCTTTCTTTGCAATGAAGTGATCAGATGAGCTATCCTAGAGAAGCCTTCAATAAACCTTCTATAGTAACTAACAAGACCCATAAAAGATCTAACATCTGAAACATTCTTTCGAGTAGACCAATCCATGATGGCATTAATCTTTTCTGGATCCATAAAACTCACACTTGCTTAACTTGGCATACAACTGATGTTCTCTAAGGACTTGCAACACCATTCTTAGATGTTCCTCATGTTTTTCTTCATTCGTTGAATAGACAAGAATGTCATCCAAAAACACAATCACAAACTTATCCAAATATTTGCTTAATACACTATTCATGAGACACATGAATGTAGCAGGTGCATTGGTAAGACCAAATGGCACCACGATGAACTCGTAATGACCATATCTAGTTCTGAAATCCGTCTTGTGAATGTCTTCTTGTTTAATCCTTACTTGATGATAACCAGAACTTAAGTCAATCTTGGAAAACACTTTAGCTTCCTTCATTTGATCAAACAAGTCATCAGTTCTTGGCAATGGATACTTGTTCTTGATTGTCACTTTATTGAGCTGTCTGTAATCAATACACAGCCTTAGAGTCCCATCCTTCTTCTTAACAAATAACACCGGTGCTGCCCAAGGAGACACACTAGGATTGATACACCTCTTGTCCATTAATTCTTGTAGCTGCATCTTCAACTCTACCAATTATGGCATGCTCATTCTATAAGGAGCTTTGGAATTTGGCGCTGCCCCTGGAACAAGATCGATAGTAAAATCAATATACCTCTTTGGGGGTAGTCCCGACACTTCATCTTCTGATGAATCTAACATATGGACTGCATACAATTTACAACCTTTCTTATAAAACTTTTTCAACTGTAGGTCTGAAATCTGCCTTACCGAAACTTGCTTGGGAATTCCTCTTACCAATCTTGGCCTTCCCTCTTCATCAATGTACTCAAGTGATTTCTCGTAACAGTCCAATTTGGCTCTATGTTTTTCCAACCAATCCATGCCGATCAAGGCATCATACGATCCTAAAGGTATAACATTTAAATCTGCATGTGTGTGGAGTCCATTCAATTCTATGGGGCACTCCACCACTACTTCACTAACCTTTCTCTTGGTCCCCGTGGCTAATTGAACTAGCCAAGATTTATTATGCTTCACTTTTCTAAGAGAACAAGCTTCAACCACTTTTGGAGAAACATAACTATGAATAGATCCTGGATCAATCAAAACATGAATAGATTGCTTAGCAACCTTACCTTCAACTTCCACCACTGATGATTAATGGTCTGCTTGATAATTATCCAATGCTGCATAAATTCAAGGCGTTGCCCTTGCCATGTCCTCCGTTGTAGCTGCTCCCTTTAAGTTGTGAAACCTTCGGGGATTATCCTTCCGATGTGGACAGTCCTTCAACATGTGGTTTTCTCCACATCCCCAACACTGAAGTGGTCCCTTTGAGTTGTGCAACCTTCGAGGATTAGCCTATCTACTTGCTCCATTCTAACATCAGGTGTGGAAACTACATCACTTCAAAAATGACAAGTTTTACCAATAATTCTGCACATTTTACACAGTTGTATTTTGGTCCGGAATTCCAATTTCGGCCACTCGTGGAAGAAATCTATGAGGAATCACGAAAACATTTATATTGGGAAAAGCTGGTCTATATAACAAGGAACGGTTAGCAACTCATGGATCTCTATTCTGATGCACCATTCGTCTTCTATAAAATTCTGGGTTTGACTACTTTCCACTTTTCACATTTTTCCAAAATTCCAATTTTTGGACCAAAAATGCAAACGCAAATTTTGAAAAATTCGTGTTCCTGAAACCTGACAGCCCGAAAGCCGAAAATTGGGATTCAAAATTTCGGAAATCCAAATGCAAATTTTGAAAATTCACATTCCCGAAACCCAAAACCCGAAACCCGACAGCCCAAAAGCCAAAAATTGCGGGTTTGGAATTTCGAAAATCCAAACGCAAATTTCAAAATTTCGCATTCCTGAAACCCGAAACCCAACAGCCCAAAAGCCGAAAATTGCGGGTTTGGAATTTTGGAAATCCAAACGCAAATTTTGAAATTGCATGTTCTCGAAACCCGATAGCCCGAAAGTGGAAAATTGCGGGTTCGGAATTTCGGAAATCCAAACGCAAATTTTGAAAATTCGCGTTCCTGAAACCCGACAGCCCGAAAGCGGAAAATCGCGGGTTCAGAATTTCGGAAATCCAAATGCAAATTTTGAAACTTCGCGTTCCCGAAACCCGAAACCCGAAATCCGACAGCTCGAAAGCCAAAAATTGTGGATTCGGAATTTCAGAAATCGAAACGAAAATTTTGAAAATTGGCGTTCCCGAAACCCGAAACCCGACAACTCGAAACTACGAAAAACACCTGCGTTTCCTATAACGTCTGGGGTTCATAACTCCCTCATCCCTTGGCCAAATGAGACAAGTCTGGTACCATTGGAAATTTGTTGGAGAGCTCTATGCAATGGTGTGATCCTCCCCCACACCTAAGAACTATAACCCTGTCATTTTTCCCATAAAAATTGCCACCCCATCTTTACCAATACTGCATTCAAACCATTATGTTACTTGCCTGTAACTCAGAATTTGGCCCAAGCATCCCCAGTGCTGCAAGCTGGATCTGATACCACTCTGTAGCATCCCCTTCTCTCATACCAATGCAAGGAAGGAAACATGACTGACTTACCGGTCTTATTGACCCTCTCAGCCCCATACATTACTTCAAAAATTCATAACAATTAAAATCTTCTTGTGTGCAGACTCATACTTCAAATAAACACAATGGAAATAAACATACTAGCAAGCACGCAAATAGTAATGCATCCTCATATCTAACATAGGCATAAGATGATTCAACACCCAGGGATTTCAATCCCATTCCCAGGCTATGCACAAACTTCATGTCGATTTTATTAAGATAATCATTTCATTTCATTAACATGGGCAATTAGCTATCAGAATTAACACACTGCAAAACACATAATGCATATAATGTAAGTCACAGAGAACACTTATCTTGAAGATGAAGCTGTCCAAACAACTGGCTATGTGAGAGCAATGTTCCACCCAACCATAGATCTCTGTCTAGCTTATATTCTTTCAGCTCAGAGATCACCCTCGAGCTAGGTTGTGTATCCACTAAGGAGGAACTAGCTGGGCTCACTCACAGTCATGATTTAACTCAACAACTATGCTAAGCCAACACATAGTTGGGTTTATCAAGCATATGAAAGACAAAGGAGGGCAATGCTAAGCCAGTGAGCTCAACCACATATCTGTAGGCATCTCAAATGAATTCAACAGTCAAGGCATCCACATTACCTACCACACCCAACATAAGGAAGGTCCCCTTCTCTGCTGCATAGTCCCTTAGGCGTCCCTTCCCTCCAGTGCTCTTCAGGGTGGGCATAGAAAGGTCCAGCTGCTAATCCTTGAGATTCTAGCCTTCACTGGGTTTATCAAGCAAACCCAACCTCTGCTCAGTCATCCACAATTGGATTTCTCACAATTCTGTTCATCAAATAACTGAATCCCGTCACTGGTTTTCAGGGCTATAAAAACTGGGTTTTCAAATGGATTTCGGGGTATCTAATCCTCTCAAATTTGCCCCAAGGTTCATATCTTTGGATCCCCCATCACATTTTACTATTAAATACCAAATCTGGGCGTTTTTGGCTTTTCAAAATGTGGGTTCTTGCAAAGTTGCCATTTCTGGTTTTTCTCACTGCTGGCAATTCATTTTTGGATGAAAATTGATGCTGGTAACTTCCACAATGGAATTGGGATGAGGAAGAAGCAACTCCCATGAGGTAGAGTGACTTGTGGTACAAGAAAACAGAGACCATACTTGCAATTACGAATTTCTAGGCTACCCATGCTCCATTGAAGCCATGGACTGAAATCTTTAACTACTTCTTTACAACAGAAATAAATGTCATCAAGAGAAAGTCAAATGGGTTCTCACAATGACATTTGGAAGCATACGGTTCATCCCTACAACCCCCTCACCACTCCCTAGTGGATACACATGGCCCCTTCTCATTCGTTGCTTCCATAGCTAGTTTTGGTATTTTATTAAAATATTAACATTTACATCAATTTACAATATTTCATGGCTTAATAGCCCATGGGTATCAAAATATCAAATACTCACTTGTTTTAAATAAAATTCAAACATACACTAGTGGCGCCTTGGCCTTGAGCTCCATGCTAGGGAAACATACAACGCATGTATACCATATTTACATTAAAAGTCAATATTTCATAGGGGTCAAAATTGGGGTATTACAGCTGGATGTAGGCCTAGCCTTCATGTAGGTCTTCATCATCTCTGGGAGAAATCCATCAAATAGGTACACCTCAAGACTAATTACACTACCTCTACAAAACCTACAAGATCTCTCAAGATTGATCATACGCCACCGCAAGACCCGCAAGAGCATCTCAGGACCAATAACATGCCTCTGCAAAACCTATGTACCCTAGTGTCACATCATTGTCTTCAGATCACCTGCTAGTCCACGGAGCACAACCTAGATGCACACACACAACACTTATATACACCGGCATGGGAGGACCTACCTACCACCATCTGAGAATGGCTCAGCACTTACATCATGACCATGGGAGGACTTACCTATCACCATGTCACCATGGGAGGACCTACCTACCACCATGTCGGAAAAGCACAACACTTACATAATGACCATGGGAGGAATTACCTACCACCATGTCACCATGGGAGGACCTACCTACCACCATGTCGAAAAGGCACGACAGTTACATCAATGACCATGGGAGGACCTACCTGCCACCATGTCAAAAAATCCTGGCAATTACATCAATGACCATGGGAGGACCTACCTGCCACCATGTCGAAAAAGCCCGACCAACCTTTACATCTCACCAAGGGAGGACCTACCTACCACTGTGTGAGAATGGCCCAGCCCTTACATCTGCACCATGGGAGGGCCTACCTACCACCATGTGAGAATGGACCTAGCCCTTACATATGCACCATAGGAGGACCTACCTACCACTATGTGAGAATGGCTCGTGTGCATTTGTGTCTCCGGACTCATCACTTCCCTATGGAGGGAATCTCAATCTAAAGTACACCATGTCTCTCTCTAAAGTATTCAAACTTCACTCTGGCCAGCGGCTTGGTCAACACATCGGCTATCTGCTCGTCCGTCGCAACATACATAAGCTTCATTGCTCCTCTCTGTACCATATCCTTGATATAGTGGAACTTGATCTCAATGTGCTTCGAATTGTCATGGAACAATGGGTTCTCCGACAACTTCACACAACTCTGGTTGTCGCAATATATACAAGTAGCACTCAATTGGAGATCAAACAAATCAGATAGTAGCTTCCTAAGCCAGACTTCCTCCCAACTAGCCAAACAGGCTGCAACATACTCTGCTTCAGCTATACTCAGTGCCACACAGAACTGCTTCTTGCTAAACCAAGAGATCATACTGGATCCCATACTGAAGCAGCACTCCGAAGTGCTCTTCCAATCAATGGAACTGCCTTCCCAATCCTAATCAACATAACCCTCCAAGTTAAACTTTTGATTCGCATCATACTTGAGCCCATAGTCAACTGTACCCTTCAGGTACCTCAAAATATGCTTTGCAGCTATCAAGTGAACATGTTTCGGATCTGTCAGATACTGGCTCAAGGTGTTCACCGTAAAGCAGATGTCTAGTCTCGTATTCGTCAGGTACATCAAGGACCCAATCATCTGACGATACATCATGGTATCAACCGGTTCAGATGAAGCATCACATAGAAGCTTCAGGTTCGATGCTATAGGTGTGGCCATGGACTTGCAGTCCATCATCCTGAACCTCTTCAAGATCTATACTGCATACTTCCCTTGTCCAAGGAAGATTTCATCTGCACTCTGCCACACCTACATGCCTAGATGTAGTGCATGATAACAAAGTCCTCCATTTTGAACTCGGTAGCAATCTTCCTCTTCGTGTCCACAATCAATACATCCTCACTTGTCACAAACAGGTCATCCACATACAATAGTAGTATCACTAGATTTCCTTCCTCAACCTTGTAGTAAAGGTTGGAATCCGCTTTACTCTTAGTAAAGCCCTAACTAGATAGAAAGTTGTCTATTCTGCCGTACTAGGTCCTGGGTGCTTGTTTCAAACAATACAGGGCTTTCTTCAGTTTGCATACATGAGTCCCTCTGTCATGTGTCTCAAACTCGAGTGGATGTTCCACATACACTTCGTCTTCAACTACACCATTCAATAAGGTTGTCTTGACATCCATTTGGTGTACCTTCCATTCATCACCGCAGCCAGAGCAAGTACTAATCTAATGGAAGTGTATCTGGCTACAAGTGCAAAAGTCTCTTCATAATCAATCCCTTCTTTCTAGAAGAAGCCACGAGCTACAAAGCTTGCTTTGTATTTATCTATGCTTCCATCTACAGCATGCTTGATCTTATAGATCCACTTGGAAGTCACCACAGACTTCCCTTCTAGTCTTGACACCACATCCCAAACATCATTCTTCATGATCGACTAGTATTCCTCGACCATGGCATCTTTCCATTCTTTCTTTTCCGCAGCTTCTTCATAACTAGAAGTTTCTTTGTTCATGATATCATAGAGTAAGGAAACATAGCTGGTGTGTGATCTTGTCCTTTTCCTTTCTCTGTGTTCCTCTTCTGGAATGCCATACCTTTCTGCATCTTGGATGAGCTCTCTAGCCCATGTTGGTTTCCTCTTATGAGAGTTCTACTCATGGGGTGGATCTACAAGTTTTTGTGGATCTTCCATCTCACGATCTTCTTCAGGAACTGCTACATTCATGGTGGTGTCTTGTGTTCTGGATATTCTAGGTTCTTCATTGTCTTCAATAGTTGTCTTCCTCGATTTGATGTATGCTGAGCCTTCATCAAATGTTACATCCCTGCTAATGTCAATCTTCTTTAATCATGGGAAGTAGATTCTGTCAGCCTTCGAGCTTTCACTGTAACCCACGAATATGCCCTTCTTTCCTAAAGGATCTAGCTTTGTCCTCTTTTCTTTTGGGATGTGAGTGTGTACTGGACAACCAAATATTTCGAGATGGCTAACTTCTGGTTTCTTACCAGTGAACACTTCTTCTGGTGTTTTGTTGTCAAGTATCTTATGCGGTATTCTGTTCTGCACATATACAGTTGTTCTTGCTCCTTCTTCCCATAAGTGCATTGGTAGATCTTGGTCATGAATCATTTCCCTAGTTGCTTCCATAATTGTTCTATTCTTCCTTTCGGCAACCCCATTCTGTTGTGGATTGTAAGGAGTGGTTAACTCACTCTTAATCCCTAAATCACTGCATAGCTTCTTGAAGTCTCCTGAGGTAAATTCTCTGCCATTATTGAATCTGAAGATCTTGATCTTCATATCTGATTTTCTATCAAGGCTTTGAATCCCTTGAACTTATCAAACACTTCATCTTTGTTCTTCAAGAAGTAAACCCAAGTCTTCCTAGATAAATCATCAATGAAGGAAACATAGTATACATACCCACTTAGAGAACTGGATGACATCAGACCGCATACATCGGAGTGGATGATTTCCAAGATTCCTTTTTCCTTGATTTCACTGCTTGGAAATGTCTTCTTTTTTATCTTTCCCTTTGAACAACTTTTGCAAATGCCTTCATGTTTGGTCTAGATTTCAGGAAGACCTCCCACTGCTTTGCTTGCAATTGGTAGTTCCCTATAGTGCATGTGTGCAAGCCTTCTATGCCAAATTTCACTTGGCTCTATTGATTCATGGACTAGGGCTTGTTTTGGTTGGCCCTTCATCTTGTATAATCCTCCCTCTTTCTCTCCAATCACCAATGCATCATCTATAGTTTTACCCTTTGGCCACATAAGAACTTGGCCATCTATAAATGCAACCCTCATGCATTTTGCATCCAATGCAGATATGGAGAGAAGGTTCTTCTTGAGACCTGGAACATATAGTACATCTTTCATATTCATAGAATTTTCAGAGTCTAGCTTGTAGGAGGCTTCACCACTTCCTTTTATTGAATACTCGTAGTCATCTCCAGGTTTCACCTTGTGGGGTGATTCATGTTCAGATATGTTCATAAAGGATTCCTTGAATCTTGTCATATGTTTGAAATCCCCACTATCTATAAGCCAATCATTACTTCCATGAGTAATGGTACCAGTGAGGGCAGAAATCAAAACATACTCTTCATCACTTGAAGAATCTTCACTTTCTTCCCTATCCCTCTTCCTGGGACGTTCATCATCCTTTGCAGTGTGAGCATGATGTTTTCTTTTGATGTTCTTCTTTTTATTGTGGGAGCCATCTTTATTTTTTTTGGGACAATCCCTGACATAGTGCCCTTTTTCATAACATGTGATGTGTTTCTTCGAGATCTGAAGTTGCCTCTTTGATTCTAATGGCGGTTCTTTTCTTTCTTACTGTGGTGATGTCCCTTCTTATCATCATACTTCTTGGAGTGTGCTGTGAGAGCCTGGTCTTCATTGCCCATATTCTCTTCTAGAGATACAATCAGAGCTTATTGCTGCGAGCATTATTCCCACAACCTACTGAAAGAGATAAGTTTCTTCCTAGCACAAATTCCTTGGATGAAGGAATCCCACGACCTAGGAAGGCCATTAAGAGTGGTCATTACCACTTCTCCATTCTCTATATCTTATCCCACAGTTTTAATTTGTTATTTTATCTAGGAGACTCTTGAGAAATAAGACTGCATGGTATCCGCATTTTGGATCTTGATATTCTTCAATTGATTCCTCAAGGTCATCTTCCGATTTATGTTCTTCCCTTCAAATAGCTTGGTAAAGGAATCAAACATCTCCTTGGGTGTCTTCAGAGATGACACATGTAGTATGAGATGTTCTTTGATAAAATCATCAATGATCCTCTTAGCCTTTACCAAGTTCCTCTTGTGTAAGGCCTTAGCCTCTTCTCCCTTCGGAACGGGTATCTCTTTGCTTATGTAAGTGTCCAACTCATTCTCTTCCAGGATTAACCCAATCCTATACTTCCATGCTCGGAAGTTATCAGCCCCTTCAAGCTTATCCTCAAGCTTGGTGTGGTGAGACATCTTTAAAGAGTACTTCAAATGGAAATAGAAAAAATTTAGGTCTTACCACTTGATTTGCTGAAAACTGGATCTGGTGCTAGATTAGGGTTTGTTAGAGAAACCCTAAAAATTCAAACTTTGAATTTCAAACTTCTGAAAAGATAGAAAGATGCGCCTTGATGAGCTGATCAAGCTAGTATACTCAAAATTTGAAAATTGCAAAGTTTCACCCCTCAAAATTGCTTTTGAAACTTTCGGATTCACTAGGTAGGACCCTGAATTAGGGTTTGAATTTCAAGGAGCTTCACCCAACCAAAAATTTTGATCCAAAGCTCTAAACTTCGATTTGTCCAAGGAGGTTCCAGCTATGGTCTCAAATTTCAAAAATTCCATTTTTTGTAGAAACCCTAACTTTTAGGTCAAAAATTGAAAGTGCTCAGAATTGAATTTTGATTGGACATAAAGATGCACATTTATGAGGAGAGTCAATCTAGCCTCCTTCCTTTGAATATCTGTGGAGATAAACCCAAAAAACAAGAAGCCCTAGCTTCCACAGCTACATAGTGTCTTCTTCTTAGGTTAGCTCTAATACCATGTTAGATTTTGAGCATTAATTCATAATGATCTAGGATCTTATCTAAGAGAATAACATGTACAGCATATCAATCACAAGAGACAATAGACATATAGTTTCCTTGGGGAAAACCAATAACGTGAAAAACCCCAATAACTTCCTTAGATATAGATAGAGCAATGATACAAAACCCAAGCATAAGAGATAGTCTCCTAGCAGCTTCTCCTCCTCCACTTGTGCGCCACTCTCACATGAGAGAATGAGTGAGTAAGTGAAGGATCAAATAGAGTGCCTCCCTCACTTTATTTATACTTGACTTGACTTTCCTAATAAACTAGTAGGGTTGACTTCTCTAGGAGAGTCTAACAACCCATGGTAACTCCACTCAGGGCCGACCCCACACTTGGTGGTCTAGTAACCTATCACTTGCAAATTGCGACAGTTGCGACATTTGTAAATACAAATGACGACACTTCCGTATAGAGGAATAATAACATCTCTATAGGAGTACAATATACATATATGAAATACATTATGAAGTTACAAATAAATCAACAACCCTCACTTCATGGATTAGGTAAAACTGATAACCGATTTGCAACAAACAAGAGCTCTTGGTTTACCTCATGGGTGGGAACTAGTCAATCAGGCAGGGGCGTTGCCCTTTTTGCTACCAGGTCCTCTTAATGGGATAGCTACTTCGGGGTTCCTATGGTACTCCTCACAATGAGTTATAGGGATTATGCCCAAGTACTTCCCACAGTTAAGCGAATAGGGATTATTCCAAGATCCGAACCTGCAACATATGCGAAAAACAAATTTGGCAGAAATTTCACCCAGCGAGCCCAAGAAAGTGCTCTGATACCAGATGTGAAGAACCTGCAACAATTAATTAATGAAAATAAATGAGATAACAGAAATAACAAAACTTAGAATTGCTTTATTGATCGCAGGCCACTTCGAGGGGGAAACGTCCTTTTAGCAAGCTCAGTACAAATAACTTCACAGTACCTTAATTGGTCTCAACACAAACTTATATACTAATTCTAGGCGCTAATACCATGTGCCAATACAAAATATGGATCAACAAATACAACAGGATGACTTGCAAAGCATATGGGTCGAACACAATAATACAAACTATGGATCAACAAATACTATGGGACGACTTAGAAAGCATATGCGTCCAACAACAATATACTAACAAAGTAAAGAGAAGGGTTGACACAGGTTCCTAACAATAGACCGAAACACATGTTGTTGTAGAGAACATGTAGAATATGATTGTTTTTATGACACATATGCACACATTTGTTGTGTTTTGCATACTAACATTGTGTAGGAGTGATCATCCATACTACCACTGATTTCATCAAGGAAATTTATCTACAACATCATGTAACCAAAGAAATATGGACACAAATATTATTGAAAATATTGTATATTATATGTACATGCTCTACATGTAGTGGATTTTCTTTATTGCATTTATGCATTCATGAAAGCGGGGAGCATGAATTTGGAAGGATGATAGTGTACATGGAGAGATTCAAGTATGTTACATGTCAATTGGATGACATGAAGGAAAGCAAAAATATTGCATTGGTGAAATCCCTAGTGAGTGAAGATAGTAGTGTTTCTTATTGCACCTTCATTGTTTCATATATCTTTTAAAGGTCACAATGCAATTGAATATTTATCTCTATGTCACTAGGTACAAGTATGTGATTTCATGAATGATTTTTTTTTTAATCCAACAATATGTTCAACATGTACATGTAGCTTGATGGCACGATTAACAGTTGAGAATATGTAGAGACACCTTTCCTATAGGTACTATATTGTCGTTTGTGGATTTCAATGAGAACTGCACCCTTCAACCACAGAATGAGATCCAGATCCAGTATTATCATTCATATAAATTTATCATAATGGTACATATCACATATAGGCATGGTCCATAAAACAACAATGAGAAGAGGACATTAGTGAAAGAGACAAATTTCTACATAAGTGATGAAAGATGCTACGACCTACATTATGTTCAAAATTGTTTCAAAATGTTTTATGATTATATACTCAACTTGCTGGAGATAATCATTACAATAGCCTACTTTGTCAAATTTTGTGACTCAAAAAGTGGTAAAAGGGTAGACATTGCAAGTGAAGTGAAGCAAAAATGAGCATCTGATGCATTCGATAATAGGAACAAATGACACTAGAAAACATAGATGAAACCAGTGTTGGAGCCCAAAAAAAAATTGCTTGATGTTTAATTATGGGAGGTCTACTAATAAAGAAATGACAAGGAAGTCACTTATTCAACAATTAGGAGATCAAACTTGGGAATTTCCTGGTGCAGATATTCTTTTATATTATGGGTTATATGATGACTCTAATTCTTTCTAAATATTATATATATTATCATTAAATGACAGAAAAACAATAAACTCACTGCAATGGTTCTACCATAAAATTACAATTTTTTCGTTGAGGTAAGATGATACCTACAACCTCTTCATTTTCATAACTTGTAACTAGTTTCTATGTAAAGGGAAGCAATACTTATAATCCTTCGATCCACTTCTTATATCTCGTATCTAAGGAATTTAATGCTCGATGCTTACAATGTCTGTGTCCAAGATTTAATGATTAATTGGCTTTTCATGCCAAGATGAGCCCATTCTTTAATCTGGATGTGTGTGTAAAGCATAGCTAATGAGAAGATGCTTTCAGTTAGTAGAAAGCGCATAAGTTCCTAGGATGATACAACGGTTGAAGACTATCTATGAGAAAATTCCACAACCTATGGTACAACAGGTACGTAAGTCCCACAAGTGATGACAAAGAATAATTCAAAGTACCACCAAGTAGAAATTGGAGAATGCACAGAATCCACAGAATATCAATACAAGGGCTCATCATCCATATGCAATGATGAGGCACGTTTCATAATGTCATTGAGTATAAATAGCAGTATGTGTAGAATTGATAGAGTATCAATACATCAAGGGCACATCACTCATATGCAATGATGAGACACAAGTCATAATCCCACCAAGTAGAAGCTAGAGAATGCATAGATTAAGCAAATTATTGATATTACAAGGGAGCATTACCCACAAGAGTTGGTATAGAAAAGGTCATGAACATATCAATATGAGGTAGAAGATTGCACACGTACAGTAAGGAAATGGTATATCAAGAGTGCAATGGTACACCACCAAGGTGTAAATACCCACTAAGTTGTGGACCGTGAAGGTTCTTGATAGATCAGAGGTGACATATCAATAGAGCAGATTGAGACACATGGCATATGCACAATCTATGAAGTATGGAGGAAGGATGCCATGACCAAGTTGTAAACATACAATCTGTGCAGGACATGTATAAATAGAGATGCAAGTTGGTTAGTTGAAGTAAGATCGTGATGCTCATGGATAGAACATGATGATATAGAGAAGATATGAATGTTCACATGCAACAAAACAAATTTTGAATGGTGCGCAGAGAGATGTTGTAGATCTGTGACAAGTTGCGCAAGTCCCAAAAGGAATAAATACTAAAGTATGCACAAGCGGTGGATATCTCAAAGGAAAGCATCACAATCAACATGCTGATAATCACAGAGGTTGAAGAGACAAAAGCATAGAGACATAACCGAATATGATCAGATATTGTGCAAATGTCTAGTTGATGCACTTGAGCTAAAGTGAAAGTGTACAACGTTTACGACTCCATCTGATGTGCAACTACATAACTGCAAAAAGATCCTATACGCAAATTATGATGCAGATGATCTAAGACATGTGTATTAAATAGAACAAAACAATTATTTGATGCACATGATGTTGCATATTACCTGAGAAACTGCAACACTTAATCATAATGAACACATTACAAAGTACGTAGTTAATTCTGTTACTAGTGATTCATTTCTGAACATCAAACTATCAATTGAAAGCACAATATCATTTGATCATTGCAGTCACATATAGGAAAAAGTTAAACTAGAAGTGCAGACTGTAGTACCAGAAGAGAACAGAATATAAGAAGCAAGTCATTAGCAGAAGTGTGATTTGAGAGGAATGAGAATTCAAGTGATGTATGCAGTGCAGAAAGAGAATATAGTCTACATACGAAGGTAGCGCACAACATAATCATCACCATCAGACTTGAAGAATTGCACAGAGTTGAAGATTAGCAAGGCAGTAAAATATATTGGACATCAGGGCGGTCGAATGTGGAAAGGAGATAGGGAGTTGGAGATTCCTTTAGGTTGGTTCCTATAAAACAACAAGGAGACATGGAGTCACAAATTCCTTCAAGTTGGTGTCTGTAAAACAAAGTGATAGGGGGTCATTGCCTCCTTCAAGTTGGTGTTGGAGAAAACACATGGGATTGGTGGCTCCTTTCATTTGGTGGTTTTAAACACCATAAATTGGTGCTTCCTTGAATGTATTCTTTTTCACTATAAAGAAGCATTCCTTGGTTTTCTCCCGTTTGGGTTTCCACATAAAAATTATGTGTGTTATGTGTTGATGATGCGATGCACATATGTGTGAATGTCTATTTATTGATGCATAACATAAGATATAGATTGAGTAAATGCTAATATGTTAAAGAAGGTAAAATATACTAATAATTGTGCTAATACTGATTTACCCCCCCTCTCAGTATTAAATCGATTCCAACAATAATAATTTAAGTTTTAATGTATAAACCTTTAACTGAAACAACCCCTAATATATTTGGTTCTAATTTCACTAGATTATCCCTAATATTTGTGGTTCTAAGTTCACTAGATTATCGCAACAATGTGTTTGATCCCACACATCCTGCTCCTATATTATCTTAGGACACTCCTTGGTATTATGCCCAATATCCTTGTAGTCTTTACACTAAGCTTGACATGGATATGGAAAGTTCCATGGAATGTGGTTAATATTATTATAGTTATCTCAATGAAAAGGGGATTGATTACTATCATTCTTAGTTTGGTTTGTCTTCATTAAAGCTTCTCATGTAGTTTCCTCACATACAATTTTATACATCAAAGGGATTCTTGTCACAGCTTTATTTCAAATCCAGCAAGGCCTTTTAATATTTAGTAGAATTATTTTTTATCCAATAGAAGTCATAGTTCACCACAACTACATTTTTTTCTATACTTTCATAGTAAAGGACAATGATACAGAATTTGTCTAACATTATCGCATAAAGCATAGATTTCCACTCTAGTGTTATCTACTAAGGTTTCTGACATGTCAAGGGGATATCGTTAAACCATAGGGTAGTGATTCCATATATGACCTTCTATCAATTTCAAATTATATAGTACCAAATTTTTTCTCTTCCATATTGCTTACTCTTGGCTCTTGGCTATTAGTTTATGGGTTTTCTTAGAAAGATTTGTTAAATGACATTAAAATTGTTCCATACGAAGGTATATTGTAATCAAGGAGTCCACACATTGCGTAACAATATGTTGATGAATCGTTCTTTATGTTTGACATATTATATGGTATAAATAACTCACCTCAACAAATCACAAAAATAATGATCATACTCAGATATAGTCCCCATAAATTTCTTTGTGATCTCTTTCAACATAGCAATACTAGGTTGCTTGAACTTTGACTTTTGAAATTTTTTCACAAAATCTTAATGTTGTTAATCTAAATTTTAGACAAGACTAGTGGAATCACTCTAGTGACATTTTATTTACCACTATATATCCATCCATCATGTAGAGGGGTTTATAACTCAATTAATTATACAAAATTATTAGTCTCGTACATGTTGTAAATAACATTGTGGAGGAACTAATGTTTCTCTACATCTTCCTCACATCAACAATGGAACAAGGGAAACTACATAGCTGAGTATGTATGCGGGTTTATTTCGATATGCCATTCTTATTCTTTGACATGGAACTAACACAAAGCGCAAGGGCCTTGTCCAAGTAGCCAAATTTGAACCTCCAACATTAATGTCTACATCATTAAACGCTATAATAAATAAATTTTGACTGCTTTATCTAGCCACATATTCATAGTCACAACTATGTGTATACTTCAGATATCCATAGTCACAATTATGGGTATACTTCATCTTTTAATAAGAACACCACTTTTGTTATGCAGGTAAAGAATAATGACAAAAAAACTAACATCAAAAGGAACAGAGAGTGGGATTAAGGACATATTGATCTCATTTTCATTCTAATCTACGTACTCTTTAGTGGCATGATATATCACATCTCAAATCCACCAACGTGACACATTATCCAACACATATTCATCTTAGCTTAATTCATCAACAACTTAAGAAATAACTTTAGGTCCCATATTCTCTATTAACACCTACGTACTCTTTAGTGGCATGATATATCACATCTCAAATCCACCAACGTGACACATTATCCAACACATATTCATCTTAGCTTAATTCATCAACAACTTAAGAAATAACTTTAGGTCCCATATTCTCTATTAACACCTCCGCACATGTAGTATGATTACTTGTAACACCCGTGTCACTAGTGTTGTGCCAACTATACTCTAATGAGGTTCCCTTAAAATTGATAGTCTAACTTCATTTACTATTTATTTAGAACAAACACTATTATATAGTATTTAGGATAAGGAAAAATTATTTATACAAATCTCTTATAATCTGCATCATTTCACATTCTATAATAATGTGGTACTATTCTTTTCAATAAGAAAATATCAACTACCATGGATCCTCCTCATTTACTTCCATTACCGGATCTCTTTCACTTCCATATGCTTCCAATTAGTATCTTATTATTCATTAAAATTATTCTCTATTTCCCCCACAATGGGTGCCTAGGGAGATGACTGGCCCAACCACGTGCCCCGCCACGAGCCCGCCAGTCACGTGCCCAGCCAGTAGAAGCAACTAGCTGCATGCATGTAGTACCCACCTTGTGCCTAGCCACGCGCTCGCCTCCAGCTCCTGCCACCCGCCTACCAGCATGCCTACCCACATGCCTGACTGATCCACCTATAGGGATGATCACATGCTACCCTCCACCAACCACACGTCCCATGCAAACCTTTAAGTTCCCCTGCGGTCTTCCCATCTGAAGCTTGGCCTCCTGTCTGCGATGTGACTTCCACAGCGTGTGTGATATTCAATCGGCAGATCCTGCCCTGATCTGTGTTTTGGCTCTAATGAATCCCATGATTCTAGATGAAAGGAGCCGTCCTTTCACCCTCATGACCATTAATGGATATTCAGCTAATAAGACAGGGATGCACCTCCACCTCATTTAGAATTTCATTAGAGCAGCGGATGCTCAGCTGAGAGTTCTGTTGCGCAAAGGATCAACTCTTGCTTCTCTCCACCAGGCTTGGCTTCTAATCCTTCAATCTGCGACCTCTCCGCTCTTTAAAGCTTGGCTCCGGGGCTCTTACTGTTGCTCTGGTTCTCTAGGCTCTTGTTCTCTTGGCTCTAGCTTCCCTATGTGTTCGGGTTTTGGTTTTCTAGCTGCGGGTCGTTAATACTCCGGTACTCGGGTTCTCTAGTTCTCCTTTTACTGGTTCACAGGTAGCACGTTCTATGATTCTTTGGTTCCTTGGTCCTCTAGTTCTCTGGCTACTCGTTGTTGGTCCTCTTGTTCTCTTGGCACTCGCGAGCTCAGGCTCTCGAGTCTTCAGGTTTCGCAGCACAGTTGTTTGGTTGTGGCATGGTGCTCTTGGTCTCTGGCTCCTCGGCGCTCGTATTTTCCTTGGTTTTCTGATCTTCCAACCATTTCCACGGTCATGCCACATAAGAAGAGGGTCTGCACCCGTCAAAACACTAAGCCAAATGGTGGTTTGGAGCAGACTGACTCTTCCTCCACTCTGCCTTTGTGCCTCATGCATGGGGCGGTAGAAAAGGCTCGCAAGTTTCATTCTAAAATTCCAATTCAAGCTCAGGTGGAGATTCAGGATGCAGAGGATGACGCCAAGCTCTCTTGTGGATTCCTAACATATGATGAAATTCATGAGGATTTTGAATCCCTCATCCCTGACCGTGGTAACACCAGAGGTCAGAACACTCTATATCAAAAAACTCTTGACATACACTGGTCTCAAAAGCTAGTGTTGGGGAAAGCTCTCACCGACAGGAATGAGGCTCAAGCGGAAATCCTCATGCAATAGGAAGAACTGCACGATATGCTGAAGCAATTATTGTTCAACCAACAACAGTTCGCTCACCACTTCGGGATCACCTTAGCCAAAGACCCGACCACCTAGCCCGATCAGAAAGAATACAACATTGATTAAGCTATGCCCGTGAAGCGGAGGAATCCGACTTCTAAATAAACTTCCAACGCAAGTACGATAGTGGCTCCATAAATAGGTAATTGGTAAAATATATTTGATAAGATGATGATTACATAGGTTTGGTCGCCTTTAAATATGGCCAGACCATTAAGATGAGAAGACACGTCTTTTCCTAACTATTGACTATTAACTATTAATTATTTAATTATTATTCTGTATTTATGTTCATTACATTGCCTTCCTCTTAAGGGAAGCTTTGTCCTCAAAACTTATTTGATGACAATGATTACGTCTGATTTTTTTGCTTGTAATGTTATTTCTTGATCCTTAGTCTTTGTGACTTTTGATGAAAAGAGGCGATACAAATTACGAATTCCAAGGGAGAACTGTCGCATCATCTCTAATGTGGTCCATCTGAGATCTATTTTTTTTGGAGCTATTTGATCACTTTGTGGGACGTAACTTTTTGTTTGATGCTTAGTGTATTGATTCGATGTTCTTATTTGTTTGATATTGTAATTCCTCTGTGTATGTTCATTTTGACCCTGTCGTTGGTCAAAATGATGTTTATAATTTGGGTGACAATAAGGAGATGTTGTTCTCTGTTCTTTTGCTTCATTGCTCTGAGCTGAAAGTTGTATTTCCATCCCTTGATTTTTAAAGGTTTCATTCTGTATCTTTTCCAACTTTTTTTCTAACTGCATGTTATCATTTTGATATCTTTTAATCAATTCTACTTGTGATTTTCTGTCATCTTCAGACTTCTTATGTTGTTCCTTAATATATTTGTTATGACTTTTGATGTATCTATTTTCTTCTTGCTTGTCAAGAAGTTTTCCTTCAATGTCTTCCGTAGAGTGTTCTGTCTTTCGACTATTTTTCAACTTCTTAATTTTTGTGACTAGTGTCTTGTTATGATTTCTTAATCTGAAAATTTCTTCGGAATTGTTAGATATTGTTTTATTACTTTTTATGATCCCTGACTTATGAGTCTTTTTAGACTCATCATTTTGTTGCTAAAGAACTTTTATCTGTTGTTGATACTAGTCGACCACTGATTCTTGATCCTCTAATTTCTTTTTTGTCTGTTCCAGTTCTTCATCCTTGTTGCAGATGATTTTGTTCAAGCGTATTATTTCTGCTTTGTAATCATTTATTTCTTTGTTTATATCTTGATTTTTCAATCTTTGATTGAAATCGTTTTAGGAAGCCACAAGAGACTTTGGCGTCATCCTCCACTATCATATAGGCTTGACGCTTGACTTTCACTAGATTCCAACACATTTATATCACTCTACATTAACGAAGGTCCCAACGACATAACCATTTTGTTGGCTCTTATAAGTAACAAAGTCCATAAAGGTTTTTCAACAAAGGTTTGGTGTAGCCAACTTACATTGGCATTATCAACCTTCCAAGTGAACGAAGTCTCACTTGAGGCGTGTTTCCTTTAAATATCTTGTATACTCAAGGAAAAGGGTAGAGGTGGGGTTTCCATTAACCAATGCTTTAATTTATAATTATCTTTATAAATACAAGTAAACTATTTATGGATATAGGAAGAAAATATTTTAATATCATTTTATAAACCATAAAAAGGACATATGTGGAACTTTCTAATAACTCAAGTGATGTTAGACATCAAGGAATACTACAAGGTGTACCTTAGAGTGAACTCAGATAGATTACAAATCTTTCATTAATTACATATAAATAATGAACCTAAATTAGACCAAATATTTCAATCTTATGCAAGGTGATTACATATGCTTATAGAAGTATTTAGTAGTGACCATTATCTCCCACTTCATATAAAATTGTATATGCCTTTAATCTTAGATATAGATGGTTTTGGGGTGGGTTCTTGTGAAATCCATTCCATATGTACTTAAAGTTCTACATCCTCAATATTTAGTTTGTGCATTGATTGTTATGCATTAAATCTTTAGGAAAACATAATATGCTAGAGTACACACAATTGCTTTATTACATATATGTTTAACTTTATATATATTTCCCTCTTTGGAATCATATCATATGTACATTTAACTCCATATATGCCCCCCTTGGAGTCATATCATATACATTTAACCTCATTCATGCTCCCTTTGCGTCATAGCCTTGATTTTCCCCTTAGATCATTCAATCTATCTTTTATTTTCTCACCCATTTTATACAAATTTTGAATCTTGACATACAACACCCTAATGAGGAGGATAACGCCAAAACCTATTTCACGCCCATAAGATTCATAAATGTAGGATGTGTAACCTTCAAAATCATTGAAATACAATTGAATGGTTCGAATAGTTATATGAACAACTTGATTGAATATCTAAACATCATGAATGCTATAAATAGGTGTTTTTATCATTATTCTAGACAACTCATCCCTTATGCACAACTCTTATGGTAGTGAATTGAAGCAATCTCCAATTCCATTTTGAATCAACTATACCCTCTGACTATATTTATATAAATATTTTAAACAAATGAGGTGTCATTTCAACTCTACGTATTTCCATCGAATGGTTTTCTTTTTTTGCATAGCCTTTTAATCAATGCCTTTAAAGGGATGGACTTAAAAATTCCATGTCTAACTGTTGGGAATCAAAATATGAGGTGTTCTTAAAAACCAATCTCATTCACCCCACATAACTACATGAGACCCAAGGACAAACAGGGTAATGAAAATTGTTATATTTGTGTTTATACGAAACAAAGTAAAACTATACATTATCTCTACCATAATATTAAACAGAGATGATCAAGATCTCCATGGATTGTTGAAATATTTAAATGCAAATATTAGTTTTGTATTTTGTTCCCATTAAGTATTTATTGCAACAATGGGGATGATATATAATCAATTATTAAATATCATTGACGATAACATGGCATTGTTGATAGCATATAAGAATCATTACCAATGCAACAAAATTACTATAAATAAGCCTGGTAGATGTATTTAAGGAGATGAATTAGGAAAACATAAAGAAAGAGGGTTGACCTCATTGTCTCAAGGGAAATTCTTAATGTCTATTGTTTTTTCTTCAAAAGCATGACAATGATATATTTACAATTGATCTTACTAATAAGTTGACAATGTCATTACCACTTACAACCATTGTTTTTTGGTTTTATAGAGCGAAATCAAAGGCAAAGGATAAAAAAAAGGAAATGGAATTATAGTAGCGTGTGGGAGTTGAGACATTAATTATGGGAAATAAATTAAATTTCAATTGTCAAGTAGATAAGGATAATTGTGATAACACATGAATACAAGTGGGAACTCTACAATAAAAGTTTCCCAAGCTTATTTTCAAACTTGGAAGTGATATGCATCACTTTAATAAAATGATAAAATATTAAGTAAATAAAATATTTACAATGTAGGCCCTAATCTAAGCTTCATAACCAAAGAGAGATATATTCCAATTAATTAAAACTAAAAAAATTAATTGAACTTGGATACTTCTTGCTATGCCATATGAGTTGAGAAATCGTTAAACCTTGATTTAATGATCCACTCTGGATATACCAAGCGTCCAGAGGGATTAAATACCATGAAGTGCAAACTTAAGTGCACAATTTGAGGAAAAAATTGCACCTCAATGGATTTGATCCCTATAGGTGCTTTGTAGCTCTGAAGTTAAGATGGATCTATACTAGTTAATTGATACTTAAAATAAAATTAGTAACATACGAATGTGATATATGTAATGCATCTAATGATGGGGAAGTTTACATTGTACCTAACAAATGAGAATCTAGATTAATCCTAAATCTTGATCATTATTCACATTGGATTGTTTTAATAGGTGGCTATTTCCCTTAAAGTTTATTTACCTAACAATATATGAGAGCCATTTAGAATCTAGATTAGTCCTAGATATTGACCACTATGGACTTTGGAGTTACTTAATAAGTGGAAAAACTCAAAATTTCCCTTAAAGTTTACTTTTTTTCCTACCAAGTAAATTATGGCTTTAATCTACTTATTTTTTCAAAATTCCAATTATGTGTGGGTTTCATTGAACTATGATTCCTAAATCTTTATCATTATTCACATCTGAGTGACTTAATAAGAGACATGCTCACTCTTACCTTAATAAGCCCACAAACTCTATCTTTCCCTTAAAATTTCTACAAGATTTGGATAGACATTTCTAGTAAAAAGTATTGAATTAGTGCATTTTTTAACTTAATCCCATTCACATCCATTCTCATTTATATTGAAGAAACAAATACCACTAAACAATGATCTTAAATGTTGGAAAATGATATAAATTCATAATAGTGTTTTAAGCTTTTGGAATTGAAGTGTGTAAAAGTTTATGAAATTCTCAATATTTAGGGTGGACACTCCAAACTATCAGATTTTGTATGAGAGTGAGTGGCTCGATTTCCTAATCCTAGTAAAAACATAACTCCTTGAAGGTA